>JARGXW010000032.1:0-583430 GCA_029204085.1 Mycena sp. CBHHK59/15
CCCATGGATTGAGAACAAGAGCGAGAATAAAAAGCAGTTGGTCGCAATCGTTCCACCGCTTCTCGATGCGCTGTGTCATTGCCTTCTTAACCTCCTCCTCGGGATGCTTGAAGAAACGCAGAAACACGCCGGCCAAGAACCCCGCAAGGGGAAATTCAACATCAGGGCCCTCAAGCCCGATGATTACTCCCAGGAGGAGTTGGTGGCTCTGGCCGCGATGTTGAGAGAGAAGGGCTTTTAAAGGGGCCCCCACTTGCGGCCAAATCGGCGCCCCCTCCAGTTACGAAAAGCTCCCAGGTTCCCGTCAATACTATTAGATACAAGGACTTAGTTATGGTTATGGATGTGAATGGACCTACTTCAGTAGTAGAAGGACTGGACTCAGCAGGAGCCAAGGAGAAAATAGCTAGTGTAGAAAATGGACGAAAAATATGTATCATGGAGAATCAAAATTGGTTACATAACTTAAAGAACCAGAAAATGGACAAGAAGAATAAACTCTGGAGCGAGTTTAAGATTCAATTCAAAAAGGCCCCTGGAACCCAACCCAGCGAGAAAAATAGTGCGACGAAAAAGGGCAGCGATGCTGCAGAGGCTCAATCCTCGAAAGAGGAGGAAGCACCTAAGGAGAAGATGGGGAAGCCGAATGATGTGCTGGCCAGCCTGACAGGACTGAAGGCAGCCAAGTGGTTATCCCACAGGCCAATGAAGAAGCAGAAAGGAGACAAGCTCACGGAGGAGATGAAGGAAGTCCAGAGGCAGCGGAAGCATCACGAGATGCTGGTTCCAGTCACATTGACAACATTGGACACAGGGAAGATGTGCGCAGTCAAAGCTCTTCTTGATAATGGATGCACCACCTTGTACATTGATCGAGACTACACCAAGGATGAAGACTTCGAGCTACACGAGCTTGAAGCACACATCATCGCCCAAAATGCCGACGGAACCGAGAAAGCACCGGGAAAGATCACTCATTATGTAGAGTTGATCATGTCAGTCGGACCCCATTCGGAGAAGCAGAGATTCCTCGTCACAGGACTCAGCAAAGCCCGGATATTCATCGGGTACAACCGGTTGTTCAAGCACAACCCTGTGATAGACTGGAGAGCGCAGACTTTGCTCTTTAGTCGGTGCCCGCCAGAGTGCAACATGACCGGGACGGAATTCGGTCGAGGAGACCGGTGGAAGAATGAGTCGGAAGAAGGAGAATCCCTTCTACTCGTGGACTTCGGAGAAGCGATCGACTTGAGGTTGAAAGAGACCCAGTCACAGAAATTGTCAGAAGAAGCCAATTGAGGAAAAGAGCGGATGACGGAGGAGAAGATTCCCGAGGAGTACCGGGAGTTTGTGAAGGTCTTCACAAAGGAGTCGTTCGACTCATTGCCCGAGAAGAGACAATGGGATCACGCGATTGAGCTTAAGCCAAATTCAAAGGCTGTAGATTGCAAGATTTACCCACTATCGGTGATGGAACAGGAGAAGTTGAATGAGTTCCTGGAGGAGAACTTGAAGAGCAGGAGGATCCGCCCCAGCAAATCGCCGATGGCTTCGTCGTTCTTTTTATAAAGAAGAAAGACAGCACCTTGCAGCCTGTGCAAGATTACCGGAAGCTCAATGAGATGACGATTAAAAACCGCTATCTGCTTCCATTAATCTCGGAGTTAGTCAATAAGCTCCGAGGTGCCCGGTACTTTACGAAGCTAGACGTGCGATGGGGGCACAACAATGTACGGATCAAGGAGGGAGACGAGTGGAAGGCGGCATTCCGCACAAATCGAGGGCTGTTCGAGCCGCTCGTGATGTTCTTCGGGCTTACCAATTTGCCCGCGACATTCCAGACAATGATGAATGATCTGCTCAGAGATCTAATCAACGAAGGAAAGGTCGTTGTCTATCTGGATGACATTCTGATCTTCTCCGACAACCTGGAAGAACATCGTGTGTTGACGAAAAGAGTACTGAAGGTACTCCAGGACAACAAGCTATTCCTGAAACCTGAGAAGTGCGAGTTCGAACGCACGGAGATTGAATTCCTAGGAGTCATCATATCCTACAACTCGATGAGGATGGACCCCGCCAAGATTAAGGGCATGATGGAGTGGCCAGAACCAAAGAACCTGAAGCAAACACAAGTGTTCTTAGGGTTCACCAACTTTTATCGCCGCTTCGTCTGGGGATACAGCGAGGTTGCCAAGCCACTCACACGGTTGATGGGGAAGGAAGGGTTCCGATGGGAACAGGAGCAAAAGGGTGTGTTCCAGAAGCTGAAGGATTGCATTGCTGAGGACGTGGTATTAGCGTTACCAACGGACAATGGCAAGTTTCGATTAGAAGCAGACACGTCAGACGGAGAGACGGGAGCAATCCTGTCACAGGAGCAGGAGGGTGAATGGTGCCCTGTAGCGTTCATGTCACACAGACTGAACGAGACTGAGCAGAACTACAAGATCTATGACAAAGAGATGCTTGCGATTATGCTCGCCCAGGAGGAGTATCGGCAGATGCTGATGGGAGCACGGGAAACATTTGAAATTATAACGGATCACCAAAACCTAGAATATTTCAAAAAGCCGCAGAAGTTGAACAGGAGACAGGCCCGATGGATACTGGAGTTAGCAGAATATGACTTCACCCTTCACCATTGGCCCGGAGCGTTGAACAAGAAGGCAGATCTCTTATCTCGGAGATCGGATCATGACCAAGGAAAAAACGACAATGATGACGTTGTTCTTTTGAAACTGGAGCACTTTCGTGCGCAAGAAATTGTGCTCGACGGACCGGAGACAGAGATCCTGGAAGCGATTAAGAAGGAGAAGAAGATGGACCAGAGTGTCAAGTAGGCACTCTCAAAGAAGCTCCCTGGGTGGGAAAAGAAGGATGATGTCATTTACTACAATGACTTAATCTATGTACCAAGAGACGAAGTTCCCACTTTTGGAACGGACCTGGGAACCGACGAGGCACTTATCGAATGCGAAGAAGCTCTTGAACGGATATAATGTCGAGCACAGGATCGCAGTTCCAGAGTTGTCGGTAGAGTCCAAACTGGAAGGGATGACCACAGAGGAAAAGACAGCGCTGGCTGCAGAATTACGGAAAAGAGGCTTGATGCCACCAAAAATGGAGGAGTCCGCAAACTCGACGACGAAGCAAACAGTCCCTGTCTTCAAGCAGGGACACTGGGATTATTTAATTCATCGCTTCAAGCCGAAGCAGGAGACGATGCCATACCCAGAAAGACGGTTGTACGACCCAGAAACAGGCAGATTCGACGAAGCAGCCAAGTTTCATCTGCTACCAGGAATCGAAGCCTACAAACGATAAATCGTCGGGACGACAATCCTAGGGGGGGGGGGTAATGTCACGATTAGATAAGATCTATCGTTCCAATGCCTATCTAAGCGCCAGAAATCTAAGCGCTGGATGAAAAAGAGGCTATGCAAGACAATCATCTCTGGTTCCTGGGATAAAACTGTCCAAATGTGGGACTTGGTTTCGTGTTTGCCCATTGGTGAGCCACTATTGGGTCACACCAAAACCGTGCAATGTCTTGCAATGTCATCAGATGGATGTTGCATTGTGTTGGGTTCCAGCAACACAAGTGTGAAAATTTGGACTGTGTATCCTTTGGGTGCTCACTGCATGTTGGCGTTCAGAAAATGCACAGATCAAGTTCACTCTGTTGTGTTTTCACCTGACGGCATTCGTGTCTTGTCGACCTCTGATGACAGGACCATTCAAATTTGGGATGCGATAACAGGAACAATAATCCACACAGTTCAGCACGAAGACATGGTTGCTTGTGGAATATTTTCCCCCAAGGAAACCGCATCGCCCTGGGTTCCTTCAATCATAGAGTGTGGGTATACAACCTGGACCTCACCGGCATGGACTTCAGTCCGTTTGGATGGCATGTGAATTGGGTAATGTCCGTTGCATTTTTGCCTGATGGAAGATTTCTTCTGTTGGGGTCTCGTGACAAGACAGCACGCATCTGGGACATTGTAGACAAAGGACCTGCTTTGTCAGAAACAAGTACAGATCTGGAGCATCATGAAAAGGACTGCCTTCTTCTTCGCTTTCTCCGCCTCCTGCTCTGCCCGCTTTGCTTCTCTGTCAGCTGCTTTCTCAGTTTCACTGACATCCTTTCCCAGCTGCTTCCAATGGTCCATCATGTCCTTCCAAGCACCCTCGTACGTCACCTTAGCTGCCTTCACCCTCTTGTTAGTGTTAAACTCTGTATGCACTGTAACAATATGCGACTTCCAGTCAATCAAGGCCAGTTCTGCCAACATGTCCTCGGCTGTCATATGGTGAGCACCTGCTCCACCGACGCGCTGTTTTGCAGGTCTGTTCTTCTTTGCAAAGAGCTGTGCACGCAGACACCCATTTTCTGCATCCATCAGCTGCTTTGACGTGTAATCGGATGCCATCTGGCCCCTGCAGTGCTGCACATATTTGATGAGAGCCTCATTGTGTTTGCACAATGCCTCTCGAGATGTGTTCAGTGGGAGAGGTGGAGGGAAGTAGATGGGGGTCTAGGAACCTGGCGTCGGTGAGGAGCGTGGAGAGGGTGTACTGGGCCTTGTGGGTACGTCGCCTGTTGGAGAAAGTGTATTGGGCCTTTTGGGTATGTCCTCTGTGCTCGTTTATGCCACTGCAATGAAAGGTATTGCTTCTAGGAGTGCAGGAAGACAGGCTCTGACAGGCTGCGCACTTTGGGTGGTTGTATTCTTTGCGGGCTCAAATGCTTCGTCCTCAATGACATTGTGGTTGAAGGGGAAGATCCCGGTCTTGTGGAAGGCGGCCTGGATAGTAGAGACGGTGAAAGCTTTGTCGCAAGTGGTGTGGTAGTATTGCAGAAGATTGTACTTTGTGATGTGAGTGAAGTTACGTGACATCTGCATGACCTGTGCCTTCCAGGATGCTGTGAGAGGACTGAAGATGCCAACGTCGTTTGGCTGACACCTGTGGGTAGTATGGGCAACAAGACACAAGATTATGATTCTGTGGCGCGACACAAACTCGCAAAAAGGATAGGTACAATGCAAGTTGTGGCTATCGAGGATCAGGAGGCACCGTCCATCTGTGATATTGTGGGCAGCTGTTTCTGGCTCAAAATCCCACTGAAGCCAGATGGTCCCCAGTTCGTTGTCTGTCCACCCCTTCGGCGAGAAAGGGATGCTAAGCCACAGGCTTTTTTAATTGTCTGCAGCCCCGCAGTAAGCTGGCACATACCTTGCTTTACATGGATTGTTCCCCAACGATGGAAGATTCATATTCAGCAACTGCTGTCATCGTCAAAGGTACACTGTGTTGCCTATGACCTTTATCCACTCTTTAGCACCAATTCTTGAGGGGGACTCAACTTCTGCTGCCCAGCATGGCTTTCAGCATATGTCAAGCGGCCGTTGGAGCATCCTTGAAGTGTTGTGCTTGCAACATCATATTGCTTGGAGGCTGCACAAAGAGAAGCGGGGATGACCAGATGGGGTCAGGCCAGAGTCTAGAACTGCAACAAGAGCCTGCTTCATCTGCAGCTCATCCGCAGTGGCCTCAGCGGGAGTCTTGGCTGGGGGGACTTTTTTGTTGACTTTCTTGTTGTGGTGCACCATGGAGGGAGACAGAAGGGGAAACAACATGTTTCATACTCCTATGCTATTGTTGAGATCCAGGGTCTCACAGATATGATTGAGCACCAATAGAGCCCGAAATCGAGCAAGGTGTGCAAAATTTGACATGTGACATCACATGTGACTCGATATGTCAATGGTCTGTCCAGCCTTCTGGACACTTTTTTGACCTCGATTCTGGCTCGTTTACCCCAGGATCTTGGGAGAGGCTTGTTAAGACAGTAAACTAGGGAATAGGGTGCATCGTTCTGGGGAACAAAGCCCATAAAAGGTGTGAGTGCAATGAGGAGGGATCAGGACCCCCACCTCCTCACACATGGCCAGCTGAACAGCCATAACCCCCTCGGCATGGCAAACAAGCTCAGCCCAATCTTTTATCTCCAAAGTCTTCCCTTTAATCTCCTCCGCTGTCGAAAAGCAGGCCTCCGTCACGTCTTCATCCATGGTGTGGGAGGTGTCAGTGAGGGCCGGCATGCTGCCAAAATCAGACCCGAGCACTTCTGTTATTAGTTTGGTGGCTGTAGTGTCTGACTCGCTGTCTGTGCAGACAAGAACGGTCGGACTTGGGACAGTTTGAGCAGTCATTCACTGTGGAAAAAGCCAAGATACACACTTTTCCTCTGTTTTGATCACCCCATCTGATATATCAGACTGATTGTTGTTCTTCAATGGAGCCGTGAGTGCCAAATGGTTATGAGCATCCCTAGGGATGTACTGGAGGGTGCTCGTACCTGAAACCGACATTCGGAAGGAGGGACAGAGCAGCAGTGGGGGGTTGTATGTGAAAAACCAGTTAATGTGACCCTCGAAAAAATCATGTTCTTAAGGCCTTTTTACAGCGTGCTAAAATCTAAATTTATACATGTTCCCATGAGAGAAGTGCACAAACAGCCCTCAAAAGAGGATTTATCCATATACGCGAAATTGGCCAAGACACTGGTTGAACATTTCAAGTTTTGCACTGAAAATTTTGGTGAAAAATGTTTTGAATTTTACAGTAATTTTTCGCCAAAAAAGTAGGTGAAAAACTTGAAACATTTTGCACTGGTTGAGCATTTCAATTTTATCACCTTCTTTTTCAGTGAAAAATGTTGTTTATTTTTCAGACATTTTTCACTGAAAAAGAAGGTGAAAATTTTTAAACTTTTTCAGCACTTTCTCAGTTCAAGGTGAAAAATTCGAAATAAAATAAGAAAGTGATGAAAATGTTTTGAAAGTTTCACCTGCTTTTTCAGTGAAAAATGTGTGAAAAATAAACGATATTTTTCACTGAAAAAGAAGGTGAAAATTTTGAAATGTTCAACCAGTGTTGGTGACCTTTTTGAACCTTGTGAAAAATTTCTGAAAAAGTGCTGAAAAAGGTTTGAAGTTCAAAAAATTCATGAAGAAGTTACAAGTTTTTCACTTGGTTTTTCACTGAAAAATTGCTGTAAAATTCAAAACATTTTTCACTAGTTTTTTCCCCAAAAAACTTGAAATGTTCAACCAGTGAGATATACAGCAAGGACGAAAGATGGTGGCACTTGGCTATCCCAATTGCTTACCTGCATAGAGTTAATTTTATAGGCTCTCAAATAATAAGGTGACTTGAACAGGGGATACCATCTGTGGTCTCCTTAAAGAGCCTTATAGTGACCGAGTGCGATGCTGGTGAGCTCAAGCAAAAAGACTTCCACCATGCATCCCAAAATGGCAATTTCCTCCGATACTCCATCTTATGATGCGCGCTGCATGGTCAGAGTTCTTCTGGGCATTCCAGTGTTCTATCTAATGCATACCTGTTCATTTTGTATGGCTCAGATGTGGCAAAAAAAAGGGGCAGGAAGTGTGCTAATGACAACTTGGCCCGGTACTACTTGTGACCCAGTAGTGGGTCACAGACAGTAGTGGTGCATCTAGATGTGTCACCGTATAGTGGTGTGTTGACATATTCGACATATCAATTGGTGGTCATCGTGTATTATAAGCAGTGCGACCACACTGTCATTAATTCAGGTACATTTCTCTTCTTGTCTACTATCACCCTCGCTGAAATTTGATATCTCTACAATGGAACCGTCATAGGCCAAAATGCTGAAGCCTCGCTGACTCGCCTCAAAGAGAGAACTATGTCGACTCCGAAAGAATGCACACAAACACCCCGCAGCACACATTCGGGCCATCGCACAATGTATCCACTCAAAGTAGGAAGGGAGAGTAACATTATTAGACTTTTACACAAACTGTTGATAGGGATCCACTGAGTCAAGAAAATAGAATCTGTGTTTTGGTGACAATATATTTGAATACCCCTGTGGGCATCATTCCTACCTTGGATAGTCCGATGGCTATCCACCTCAGGACTTTTGATATCCCGAAAACTGCCCAAATCAGGGCCCAGAAGATGTACCGCAAGGCCAATCCGAAACCGGTGACGACAATGATCACCCAGACCACTAATGGCGACAGTTTATACACAACATCCCTGAGCAGTACTGCAATAAAAGAAATAGATATAAAAGCGAGCATGAGAGGGAGCCAAGCGATGATGGGGAAAAACATATAGGACTCGACCCTGTTGACACTACCATTTGCATGGTCCTCATATGCGTCTTCCACGCCACTCTGTTGATACAAATTTGTGGCTCGAAATTAAGACAGAAGGGCAGCATCTCACCTTACAGACTGGAACACTTGCCAATGAGAATCTAAGCAGAAGATACACATCGCACAGAAGGCCAGGTCCAGTGGAAATACTGCTTCCCAAGACTGTAATTCAAGTGATCCCATTTATTGAAAATAAAGAGCTTGGGTCCAAGGTAAATGCTGCTGTCTCAAGACTAAATTGCATTGAGTTAGAACAAGGAGCAAAACATTGACCATGACTTATGCGGCCAGGCCCATAAGCTGTTTATGAATGAGATCGAAAAACGATCTGAACATCAAAAAATCACTTACAAGTCTCCCTGCCTTTAACCACTCTTCTTGAACTTGTTTTTGAATAGTTTCAGAATTCGAATCAGACATTGCTTTTTCCAACTCATGTGAGATGGTAAACATTGCAACAGTCCTCAGCAGACTTGATGACAAAGTATTTCTCCCAGGGTTCGGCTGAAAAATGGGATGGGAGTAATAGTAACTCTGCTTCCTCATTGCAAGTATGAGCTACCCACTTTTTGTCCTCCCATTCAAAAAAGGTGAGGCAGAGGCAGAAAAGGCGAGGAAAGCAGCAGAAAAGGCTGTGAAGGATGTAGAAAAGGCTGCAGAGAAAGTATGGAAGGAGATGGATGGCAAGGGTGGAAAAGTGCGAAGTCACAGAGGTGGAGAAGACGAGAAAGGTGAAGCTCCAGGAGGACAAGAGGCTGGCCAATGAACAGAAGAAGCTCAATGCTGCACAAACAAAGGCAGCAAGGCCGAAGAAAAGAAAACAGGTGCAGGAGGATGAACTCACAGATGAGGAGAATGCACCCACTCCTGGCCCATACACTGCCAGCACACCTCCAGCACTCGAGAGACATCGTCCTCAGCTGGTCCCAGCATATTGTGGCACACTTGTGCTTGAGGGTGCAGACCAAGACTTGACTGCCGCCAGCTGGAGATTTGGTGGTGATGTCACAAACTACACCCCGGAAATTGACCCTGCTCTGTTGTAGCAAGGGAACAAGGTTCCGAAGTGGTCCTGGGTCTGAAGAATGGTGGTAGGAAGTCACAGGGGGCGCATAGATGTCAAAAGGAGTGAGAGCAGAGGAAGCAAAGAAGTGGTCGGCAATTGCTGCAATATGGCCAAGATCTGTCATTTTCATCAAGAAGCGTCACCCTTGGCAGTACCAAAAAGCCTATGCCTGTGGCTGCAGCCACAATCATATTTTGACTTCCCACACGGCTGCAGCCAGGGACCTGGCTGGACCAATTGCCTACCATTATCTGGCCTTGGCCGTCGGCTTGCGTCGCGCCGCGTGAGTTTTCACGACATAATAATGTAAACTAAAGCCTTATTGCATGATAACAACAATTACACATAAAAACCTCTAATTAAAACCCCCTTGCGGCACTCAACGCCGTCGACCTAAAAAGGGCATTGTCGAGCCCTGTGTCTAATCGCCGCTGCTGCCTCCTCCTCAGGCCTCCTCGTCACCTTGGCCCGTCAACGCCCCAAACACCGACATGCTCTCCGCCAGCATCGCGTCATCCTGGAGCGCCATCTGCACCACTGTTGCCGCCGACGTGTCCCACGCGGCCTTAAACCGACGTGCGATTTCGCGGTGCAAAGCGGCCTGGCGCGCAGCATACGCCTCCAGGCCACTCCGCAACTCCACCGATACGCACTCCCGCCTCGACCCCCGCCTTGTCTCCCACCACAGCGAACGCCAGCGCAGGAACCGAAGCACGCGCTTCATTTCCTCGCGCAACAACAATACCTCCTCCTCCCACCGCTCCTTCCATGCCTTGGCCTTTGACCACTCCACGCGCACCGCTAAAAACGCGTTAGTACCCGATTAGTCTCTGTAGATCCAAAACAAACGTACACTCGTGCAGCTCTGCTTCATCTTCGCCAGGCCCACCCCCCTCGGTCCAAATCCAGGACATGCTCCTCTCCCTGGACGACATCGCCGGCCCCGGGACCCGCCGAAACTTGGATGAGCCGATGTTTCCCAGCTTTTTTCTGGCCTTTGCGTCCACTTCGCGCTCCTCATCCAGCTGGATGTCGCCCGGCTTCAGCTCCTTCCACCCCGCGCACTCATCGAGTCCCTTCAGCGCTATGAGCGCGTCCCGCGCGCGCCTGTACTTTGCAGCTACGGCGTCCACCCGCTCCCGATGCGCTCGACCAGACTATACGCCCGGGTCATCGCCCTCTGTCCCACGTTGGCGTCCCGGTACGTGAGCATGTGATGCTTCGCATGTAGACGGCTCCGCAGCCGCCTCAGCGAGTCCCTGCACTGCCCCTCTCGCAATTTCGCTTCCATCACCGACAGCCCTTTCCTGCAGCCGTGCTCCCTATCCACCGCGCGCAACCCCGAAGGAAGATACAGTTTGACATCCTCCGCCCTCGGTGGCGGCATCTCGGAGTCTCGCGCGTCCTCCTCGGCCTCCACCTCCCGTGCCGCTGCAGGCATATAAATGGCCTGTAGCTTCCGAAACGCGGCGAGCTTCCTGAAGAATGCCAGGCGCATCTCTGCGAGCCGCTCGCTTTGATCGGCCGCCAGCAACGTTCTTCCTCTCGCTTCGCCCCGAATTCGTCGCCTATCTTTCCCGTCAGTCGCTATCTGAGCGCATGAACGCGGAACTCACTGGGATTCTTCGAGTTGTAACCCTGCCACTAGGAAGGACGTCACGCTCGACCCTTGCAGCGTCCCTCCTGCCGTCGCCGCCTCTTGTGCTTCCTCCTTTGTTAGTGCCAGTCGCACCGCGGCCTCGCTCGGCCCCCCTGTCCGTACCGCCTTTCAGTAACGCCACACCACGATGGATTAAAGGACCAACTCACCTTCATTTCCACCCTCCATCTCGTAGGGATTCGGCTGCGTACGATCCTTCACCCAGTCGTTAATCTTCTTCTGCCACGTATTCCTCAACGACGACCGCAGCGTCTTGTCCACCTCTTGGAACGCCGCCACTTGCCGGTCCCGCTCGTCAATCGCTACAATCAGTTTACGTGGCAGCGTCTTCCCTGCAGCCACAACATTCGTCAAGATATGCGTATTTGGTAACAGTTGCCGTACGCACCTTGATTAATATTCTTCTCAAAATTATGCTGGTCTATCTTGTCGTCAATCGCGTCATAGCGCGCGCCTGGTCCCAGTAGCCCAGGCCAATGGGTTCAGCCCAGACCACGTCCTTTCGATCCCTTCGCCATCTGTCCGTCCCACCCCTTCCAAATAACTTAGGGAGTTCTGGACTTGACACTTTCTCTCATGCGCCGATGCATGCCAAACGGGCAGCCCGTAGAGCACCGTCGTCTTCTCGAGGTCCAATTTCAACTGTTCCGGCATGGCCGCCATCCGGTTAGGGAAGTTCACTTGCCATTGGCAAGCGATATCGTACGAGATTGCCAAGTACATAGCTGCGATGCCCAAGATTGCGCACAGCAGGATGTAGTCCATATTCGCGTACCTTTCGCAATATTAGCGCGCTGTGTTACATCCCATCAACCAAAGAAAAGAACGTACCGCTCCCCTTTCTGCAAATCTCCCACTCCCTGCGGGCGTACGAGCTCATGCCGTGCGCAAACGACACCGCCCACGCCCGAGCACCGTAGCCCGTGGTCATCCGCGTATCTTTCTGCAACAGCGCTGCGAACGCGATGCAGGTACTAACCTGCAAACCGTTGTTAGTATTCTCTCACACACATAACCCAAGACCAGACTTACGTCCTTCTCCGCAATATACCCTTTCAAATGTTCTTTGTACGGCCCTTCCTCCACCATGTGCCCCCACCCAGAGCCCAGCGGCGGGTCGTCGTGCTGGTTCGACCGTAATCGACTTTTGAGCCGGAAGTTTGCGTCCATTGCAAGGAGTAGCATGTACAAGAACCTAGCGGGGCAACGGTTCATTACTGAATATCCACGCTGTTGTCTACAACTTACCGAAACTCTGCCGACACCTCTCGCCAGCCCTCAGGGAGGTTTTTGCCGTCCTGCGGACACGCCCAGCACAGCACGGCACATTCGCCGTTTTGCGTGCTCTCCACGCCCGCGGGGTCATGCGCCCGGCCCGCACGCTTGAGATGTAAAAGGAATGCATATTGCCGCGCCATTCGGCCAAATGCCTTGTAACGATCCTACATATATCGCCAACGTTAGTACACGTCTTCCCTTGAGAAACCTCAGTGCACGCACCGGTACTTCCGTCACTCGACAGGCATCCGTCTGCCGCTCCAGCATCCCCACAAAGTCGTGTACATTCACATTTCCCAGCACGCTCAACAACCGGAACAAGTCAAGCGCGGCAAAGGTCGCGCATGTGGCCGGGTCTACTGTCGTCGCGGGGTACCAGTCGTTGCGGAGCAGCTGCTCCAGGTTCGCAGCGCGGTCGGAAAGGTCGCACCCGCAGTATTGAAAGCGCACGGTGTGGATGTAAGCTGTATCCATCACGACCATTGACCGCACTGCCGGCGCCGGACGGGGGCATGGATGCCCCCCATGGCCTAACTGATACACACTTCCGAGACTTACTAGGCTGGTAGTCAACCAATATGTTCCATTCCACTCCTACAAACTCTTGTTAGCGCTTCGTAACCCACATTCCTCGAACATACCTTCAGCCGGTGCAGGGGCGTCAACTTATGGCGCGCCAGGACACACTCTACGCATTGAACGAAGACGCCGCAATCTGCACGACGAAACCGCCTCGATGTGCGCGTGTACAGGGCCTCACAGCAACAGCAGCCCATTTCATCAGCAGCGTCGCCGAGACCTTCGCGCCTCAGCGCCTCGTTGAGAAAGCGCGGCATAAGGGGCCTCCACGGCTTCATTGTCTCATCCTATGCTTGGAAGTCAGTCGAAAACCCCAACGCATCGTCTAGGTTAACTTACCGAACTCTCGTACCGCTTTGTTTCACCCCCGTCTCACCATCCTCCCCCGCATCCTCATCGTACGGACCGTTGTAGTCCGCAGGTTCTGGCAGAGGGATCCAATCCCCGTACGCATCAACCAGGTCAGACGGCCGAATTTTCCTCTTCTTTAAGCCTATGTTGATCGCCGTTTTCAGGCCCGCCGCCTGTCCTCTGACACGTAGTAGCCCGAGTCGTGAGTCCGTTCTGTAGGCTTGACCTCGTACTCGAACGATGCGTCATGTGTTGCGATCGATTCGGTGCACGGGTGAAATATGCATTCAAGGATGCCATCGGAGAGGATTTTGCTGGAGTCGAGCGGGAGGAGGACGGTACCGGAGAGGAGGGCGTCATGGGGGGCGAGTTCCAAGAGGAAATCGGGCATGAGATGATATTTCGGCGACCATCTTGTATGAGTCTGGGCCAACGCGTACCATATGTCACGCACTCACCCACCATCACACTTCACCCCAAAAACGCGTTTATATATATATAAAGAAATAATTTGAGGTACTACGAGTCTACGCGTGCGAGGACAAACTAGTTGAGAGGGAGCAGCATCGTTTTCGATTTTTTTATTACCACGTTCCCGGCGGCATCCGTGAACGCGTACGCTTGACGACGAACGTAGGCCGAATGGGTGCCGTCCGTGCAGTCGCACTCCACATCGCGTACACCGTTCGACAAACTGATGATCTGTCGAGCATATCTGAGTAAATGGAGCTACTATAACCAATTGGACTTACCCGCAAGTTGTGGACGGGGTTATGAGAATCCAGGTTATTGCGGCGGAAGCCGGGCCCCATCTCGCGCGGCAAGAGAGCGGATGCAGAGACAAACGGTCCCGCCGCGCCGTCGGAGGAAGGTCCCGGGGCCCTAGCTGTGTTTTGTGTCTTGACATGGGCCAATCCGTCGGCGCTTACTCCGGTAGTTCCCTCCGCAGCGAGGTCGAGTCCAGCGCTGAGGTGAATACCCCGATCAGCGGCTACTTGAGCAGACACGAAGAAAAAACTTACGACACCCAAGCCCGCTCAATATTCTCGAAATTGGTGCGCCCCCACCCCCACGACTGAAGGAGGTCGCGGCTGGGAATGTCGACGGCGGTGTCGACGGCAGAGTTGATGGACCCTGCGTCAGACGGTGAAACGGGCTCAAGATCGGGGAGCTCAGAATCTTCATCCTCCGAATCTCTGCGCAGTCGTCAGTGCGAAGTGATCACGAAAGCGTTGTATAACCTACGTGTGGCTGCCGACCATCTCTACCTCATGCTGGTTTTTTAACCACTGACACCCGAGATCGTACGTCAAATAATTGCAGCTCTCGTTCACTTGGCATGTAGGGTTGTGGGACGCCTCGTAGAAGCGAGCGCGATATGCGCGCATTAAGTTGTGCGACTCGAGCCTAAATTTCGTGATCGTCAGTGGGATGTCCTCCATCGAATTCATCACTTACGGCGGAAGCCCGGACACGATACTCGTGGTCGAGACATCGTACGAGAGTACTGTGGAATTCGGGTCTGTCGACAGTGAGTGCGATGCGAGCTGCGACTAATCATGATGACCCACCGGCTCCTTTGGCGTCCTCCTCAAAGATCGAATCAGGACCTGGCGAAAAGAAAAGGTAGGGCTTTGAACAGGAAGTAAAGTAGACCACCTACTCGGCGCCGCTTTGGTCTCGTCGGACGACATTTCTGGTCCTGGTGGTGAAAGAAAGGGCCTCAAACCCGGCCGGCATGAGTTCTGGGTTTTTATCGTGTCCCGCTGTTTGCATGTGCGTGCCGCTAGCTTCGCCTATCGTTGTTAAGCGAAGTGTAGCCACCCTGGCCGTGATGCAGCCACGACGTGGGTAGAGGTCTTGAGATCTAAAAATTGATGCGGATAAAACCCCCCTGCCCTAATTTTTTGCGTCGCACGTACCATATTTTCTCACTTCCATACCTCCGTCCTCTAATGCGGCGCATTAATATTGGCACCCCCGGTTTTGTCCACCGCCCACCGCGACCGAAGCGGGTGATTTCACCCGACAACGTCCCCGACTACATCATGCCTGCTCCCGACGATCCTTTGGAGCCGCATATCAAGTTCCGGTTCCAAAAGCGCCTGCAGGAGGAGCTTGCTCTGCGCGAACCAGCCGGGCCTTTCCCTGGAGAGCCGTTGCCTGAGGAGTTGCCGCCGCCGCCGCCGCCTGGCCATGCGCATGCCGAAGTCCAGACCACTGGAGGCTCCGCCGGGGTCACCAGAGTCATGCCCGCCGCCTCCCGAGCCCGCGAGCAGGCAAGACAGGCGGCCGAACGGGAACGGCGCTTCCGCACCATCCAAGCCGCGGCCCAAGACCAACGCCGAGCGAGTCTCTCCAGGTCCCCGTCGCCACGCAAGGCCATCACCATTGCAAAAGGCGGTTCGTTTGAACCCAGTTTGATAGAGGACCGCGACTACGACATTGACGAGGTCGTCGGTCCCGAGTCGCGTTTCCGCTTTCGTCTGATTCCTTGGGGAGGCGGGTAAGCCTCAATCACTACCTTGGGAACTGTTTCTTACAATCATCGCAGTGCGCCGCGGCCAGTCTACGCCGCGGACAAAAGTCTCGTTTTAGTCCTGGGAGGTCGCCCGCGTAACCGCAACTGGATGCCAGACCTCGTTGAGGACGTTACGAGGGAGTGCGATGTCGCAATTGAGAGCATCACCCAGCCGCCAGACGATCTACAGGCCAAGATCGCGCCCACACTGTCTGGAGGCGTCGGCGAGAGCTTCAATGAGGAACCTGTTCGTGCGGTGGCCTATTCGTGTGACGCGAATTCATCCTGCTTCTAGGTTTCACGGCCAAGCCATGGCGTTGTGATTAACGCGCTAGTATTCTTCCAGCTGTTTGCTTCGGTGGCCATGAAGCGTCTTGTTGGTTATGGAAATCGTTCGTGTGGCTCTGCGCGTTGTTGTGCCGTGTTTAACCATCCCCCAGGCCTCCTCCAGACGTACTGCAATGCCGCTTTCCTGGCGTTGGAAGCTGAAAAACGCGTGTTTCTCGAATACGACACGCGGGCTCTGTACCCCTCGCCCCTCAGTGTATTTTCAGCAGCCACCTTCGAACTCGGCGGGCCACATCGTCAAACTGCCGCTTCCGACCGCTACCAAGCAGCCAGCTGGAGCGTACTGACCGCACTGGGCAAATATGCGCCTATGCGGGGTGGCCACATTATCCTTTGGGATCTGGGTCTCGTCGTGTCCTTCCCCTCTGGCTCTTCCATTCTCATACCCACAGGTATCATTCGCTACTCTTTTGTGAAGGTCCGCGATGGCGAACACCGATACTCCCTGCTGCAATGGGCTGGCTCCGGCATCGCGCGCTGGCTCCAGAACGGACGTCGCACAGATGTGGAATTTGCGGTCAACGCCTCGCAACAGGAACACCAGGAGCGCGAAAATCGCCGCACTATAGCACATGACGGCTCGCTCGAGACCTTTGCTGTCGAAGGCGAAGCTCCGGATTGCGGTATTATGTGGCCCTTCCTTGATCCCGTCACGACCAACGACAAATCTGCGGACGAGCGCGCCACTGCCGATGATGACCTGCCGCGGCAACGGACGAGCGCGCCGCCGCCGCCACGCAGTAAAATTTCCTTGGATCTTTCAAAATGTCCGGCCCGTTTTGTTACACGCGTGTCCCTTTTGTTCTAAATCTACACATGTCTTCAATTCCCTTCTACATTTACCCACATCTCTCTTTCCATCCAAAAGCTGCTGTGGCCGCACTTTCGAAACTCACTACTTATACTTACACATATGCACTCGTGATAACCGAATATATTCAAAATCAAAACCAGTACCGGCGGCCCTGTCTGATGTAAGGTTGCTGCCCCGGAAGCGGCACATAGTCGGGGTGCCCCGTCGGGTTTAGCAAGGGGCCCAGCTCTTTCTCAGAATCCCCCTCCCACCCGGCTTCGTCGTCGTCGTCCATATCCCCCACGGATTCGCTGTCGTCGGATTGCTGTCGTCGATATCCGCCAGGGACCTCGGGACCCTTGCCTGGGGTGTAAAACGTGTCAGTGCGGGGGACGGCGTTGGAGGTGTGGCAGGCGTCGGACGCCTCCTCGGTTGACTCGGCTGGGGCGGACTGCGTTCGTTCGTCCCGCTCGGCTTAGGGGTTAAAGCGGTGCGCTTGGGCGCGACCACGGTCAGCTCACTCAGTGCAGTCAGGGCCACTTTCGGCTGCTTCACAATTTTTTGCGTGGGCTTCAACGATTCCTGATTACGCCTGGAGAATGGTTAGAATAGGATCGTGACAGAACAGTATTATGGGCACGCGCTCTCTGTATCTCCGGCGCGCCTGCTGAGCCCGTATATTATACTCTTGCTGTACAGCACTTGGGGCGTTTTTGAGCTCTTCGCGTCGTCTGTAAAGTATCAAGCCTGTTGCTGTAACGGGTGGCAGTTTTTTACTGTTGCATTCGCAATCTAGCCTTCGCATTTGTGTCATCTTTGTGCCTGTGGCGTCAACTCCAGGTCAGCTTTCCTTTTCTTTCTCCTGGAGAAGGAGGTGAGGAAGCACCGTTGCCGGTAGCGCCGTGCGGTTTCGGCGCGTCGATCAAGGATTTCTTCCTTGGTCAGTTTTGTCTTGCCGCGCCCCATCAAAGTTGGGAGAGAGAGAGAAAGGCGAGTGTGGCGGTGTCCATTAGGAGTTCATCATCATTAACACAACGAGGTCCCGAACGTGGCAGAGGACCTTACGACAGACCCGCAAACATTTTGAGATGGTGTAAGCAGTGTAATCATAGTTTGAAACTCGGGCGCCGAAATGGCTCCGCAGCTGCTGCAAAGTCAGAAGGGCAGGGACGAAGGGAGTTCGTCATTTCATGGCTCTCGGCCTTCTGGAGGGCAGGGAGTACCGGGACGGCGGTCAAGAGGAGACTACAGTCATCCAGCAAATTGGAAAGATAGGAAAGATAGGAAACAAACTTGAAGTGGAGCCGCGCGATGAAACAACCTGCGAAGGGTTCGAAACGATTGGCGGATGTACCTTACCTTAGCTAGGTTTGGAATGGGAAACATTTTTGCAGTGTTGGGAGTTCGTCATCTTTGTGTGGTTCGAACTCCAGAGAGGCATTTAGGTCGAGTTTCTTTTGCAATGAAGTAGTGAAGTATATACCATAACTACTCAGAGGTTTCGCTTGAAGTAAAAAAACGACTGGAAGGCTGCAGCACGTCGTCGACGTCGAGAGTGACGATGTGACGAAAGTGACATTGCTGATTTGGAGTGACGAACTCCTGCACTGGGGGGGTATCTCACATGGGCAAGGTCGGGAACAGAGGGTGCGGGGTCATAAAGGAACACATTTCATTGCAGCGGCTATACGAAAAACTACGGCGTAAGTTGGAATCTACAGTGGCGAGCTCAACGGGCGCGAGAGCGCCGACACCCAACCATTCTTGGAGGCTTGGGTGAACGCCGTCTCCGCCGCCTCTCGGGACGCGAATGAGCTGCACAGGTTCCCCTTCACCCCTATGGTATTGAGGCCGCACTCCAGCCAGGAGCGGTACACGCCGGGGACGACACCACGGCAGACGGCATACCATAGCGAGGCGGTAGACATCAAATTAAGGGGATTATCGTCGTATGAGGAGGGGAGAGGCAGAGGGGAGACGGTGGCGGTTGACGGCGGGGTTGAGTCGGCGGTCCAGCCCTTGCTGCGCGCAAACTCGAGAGCGGCGTCGGCTGTGGCAATGCTGGGGAAGCTAGCATGGATGGCGACGCCATGTCCGGAGATACTCCGCTGGACGTCATCCCATTTCTCGAAAACGCCGACCTCGCCACCATAAAAGACAGGTATGCACCAGCGGGGGATTTGCGCGCAGACGGGTCTTGCCTTGACCACGCACGCTACTTCCCGGAACACCCTGGGTAAGCGCGCCCGCCTCAAACCAAGTGGCGGTGACGCCGACTTTGCTGGGGGAGCTGACAATATAGCCGGACGTTTGGGGAGTCGTAGGGGTGGATCGAGCGGCGCGTGGCCTCACAGGAGTGGTGGGAGGCTCAGGCGAGGCAGGGGGAGGTGTAGGAGGCGACGATGGGTGGTCTGTTGCGTAGATTAGCACTGAGAGGAACACGCGGACAGGAACTGGCGCACCATGAATGCTAGCGACATCGAAGTTCCGGATGAGAGTGTCAATTGTATCGTCGTACTCGGGGGGTTATCGCGAGCCAAGCGCTGGGCGGCGAGCACGAGCTTGCGCAAAACGGGGGGTAGTTGACGCGTGAGCTCCGTAAGGCCCATCCGATCGACGAGCTCCTCTACTTGACCTCGGTGAGATTGGCAGTGAGACGGTCCAACTCGGCCCCCGTCAGCAGAGTATGGGGATCGCGGCGTCGAAGCAGCGCCGCGATTTCCTCTGGGGTCAGGCCGGCATCTGGGGGAGGCATTTTGGGATGGAGAGCTGGATGGGCCGTTGCGTGAACGGACGCCGGACGGGGTGAGCGGGCGGCAACGGGCGATGACACGGGGACGTCGGTTAGGTTGGTGAAGCAGGACCCAGCCGATAACGGGACAAACAGAGTCCATGGGAGTGTATAAAGCGATCAGGCGGAGGACGCTTACCGAAGGAGGGCGTGTGAGTGAGGTTACTGTACATGGGGCTAATAACGCACATGGTGCAACAGCCGCATGGTGGCTACATATTAAGCGGGCTGGCTGCAGGCATGGCCGGTGGCTACAAAACACGACTTCACCTGTCCCAATGAGCACGCTGGAAAATTTCTGTGAGTAAACCGTCACACGAGTTGCGGACTAAATATCTTTAGGCCCCCGGGCGATGGTCGGAATTGGGCCGCAATCAACCCAGGAACGCTGCATTCTGCGGCAAAGGTGAGTTTTGTATTGTTTTGTTCTTTCCCATGTTTGAGCCGATGTTCCGGATCCGCTGCATGCACTGACGCACAGGAAATGTCACGTTCAGGGTTATAGTTCCATGGAGTGCGCTCTCGCTTCAGAGCACGCGCTCTTGAGAAACTGCGCCGCAGTCGGGACTTGTGTGAGAAACGGTGTTGGGCTCGGGGGCTGTAGAGATCGGTAATTACGTGAAATGTTGGTACTTCTTCACGATAGTTTCGGTGATTTTGATGCCCCAGAATCGTGCAAGATTGGGAAAAAAAGAAGGGCGGAAAATCAAAATTGGGCGGTGCAAAAAAGACCGCGCGCCGCGGGACGGCCGGAGACATTTATTGCGGACAGTTATTGCGGACAGGGATACAGTACGAGCTACGATGAATGCACTATAACCGTGTGATCTATGTAAGACTCAAAAATGAGGAAGCGAAACAACGCGCATGCAGCAACGTACGAGGCGGATCAGACGACTTGGACGCCGCCCCACGTCAAAGCCTGATTGAAGGCATCAAGTGCCAGGTTTTGCGTGGTGTACGCCTTGCGTGCGCCATGGGCAACACCGCTGATGGCGACGGCGGAGAGGGCGCTACAGGGATGGTTTATGAGAGTACTGAAGATAAGGAGAGAAAAGACATACAACTGGTCGACGACGCCGACGAATCGTCCGCGAGTGATAGCATACCACTCGGGCGCAGGAGTTTCCTCGTCGACGGGACCGAGGGGCTCAGACGGGGTCACACTGTAGACCTCGTTGGCCAGGAACGGCCCTCGGAGCGCAGGAGCTCGACGAGTGGCGCCGGAAGACCTGCTCTGGGGGGGGTGCGAGTGGCGGGAGCCGGAGGAGCGGCTGTAGCCGGGGGGCCGGCAGTTGCATTGCCTTCCGTCTTGCCCTCTGCCTTGACGTCAGGAGGGGATGCGGCCACGAGCACGGGCGGGGACGCGGGTGCGGCGAGGACTTGCATGTTGGGGACCATCATCGGCATGACCGCGATGACGAAGCCCACTGTCAAGAGTTGTTGTGGGTGAGGGCGGCGTTATAGCGAGAAGTGAGAGTGCACTTACAAAAAATTGCGGCAGAAATGACGCTTGCGCAGTCGACTGAGGACGGGCGTCCTTTTGGTTTGCCATGGGAGTAAAGATCAAAGAAGATGAGGCTTGGGCGATGTTTTAACGATAGAATACGCGGGGTCCGTATGCGGAAGTCGGATCTGAGATCTGGGGGACGCGATGAAGCGTTCAGCAGCGTGACACGGTTTGGTGATGATCCAATCTACAGGTTGGGGCAGGGCAGAGTAAAACAACCCACCGCTTACTGTCAACGTCCACGCGGAACGCTTTGGGTGTGAGGGCTGCAAATTCAACCTGGGTAAGGACGACATAGGCAGAGCACGATCATCTGGGACTCACTGGGCTTTTTGCATCTTCACAGTGCAGATTATATTTCTTGTCCAATGGCGAAGGCGTCTGAGAAAAAACGGAATCGGACGTACAAGCGCACGGCGAAGCAGGACCGCCGCAATCTAAAGCTGTGGGCTGAGGGTGCCCGAGAAGAGTTGCTCAAGCCCCATATCCCAGCCTATACGGACGCGTTGGAGCGCGGTTGGCGCGCAGAACGCGACTATTTGCTCGTCGTGTGCCAAGAGTACCATGCGCAGATCCCGTGGCGTCTGGCAGACCACGAGGAGCCGGAGATGCCTTTGCCTGAGTACGACCCCTTCGCGAAGCCTGTGGTTGAGGTGTTGGACGAGAAGAGACAAAGATGAAGCGGGAGCGAGTCGAGATAATCAATGCTGTAAGTGTTGTTGACCAGTGATGACAGCGCTCGTGACTGACTTTAATTGCTCTTGCTGCACAGCGCATTGGTCGCTGGCTGAAGTATAGGGCCCGGAAGTTGCGGAAGCCCCTCAAGATGGACCGGGCGCCGATCCCTGGGCAATACTTCTCGCCAAACTCGCTGGGATCAACTCCCCTCCGAAAGCCCGGCAGGCATTCCAACAATACATGCATGAATCCTACGACACGGAAATCGCACCGGCAGTCAATGCGCGCTGGCTCGCATCATGCCTGGAGGCCGACGGCATAACCCTCAAGTCCAGGAAAGGGCCAAATGCACCTTTCCGAGCGCAGGTCGCGCGGGAGCTCTACAACGAATTGTCGGCAAAGGAGCAGGAGGGTCTGCGGAGTCGGGCTAGGGAGGAGGCGAAGGAGGCGAAGGAGAAATATACGAACCCATGAAGAAAGGTCCGTCAAAGAAGCCGGAGGACCGTCAACGGTAAGATTATGTTTGCAGACGACTTCGTTTAAAAATTTACCATAACTTCTTCAGATGTATCGATAATCTCGGCGTTTTCATGTCTGCCGTCCTGCACGGGTTTCTGAGTACACGGGCCTTAACGCGTTCGCTGTCTTCGGTGGGCCCATCCCTCAATTCGATGGGGAGATACGGACGGTACAGTGAGTAGCGGGATCCGACTCTCTGCGTCGATACCAATTACAAGCCACAGTGTTTCATACGGCCGAAATCATGGCCCCTCGCCCTGCCACTTCCCAAACTGGGCGAAAATGCGGTTCACACGCGATGTGCTAGACTTCTACAAGGAATATTTGCATACGGCGTACAGTAAGCTACAACGCTGCGAGGGACAAAGTTCATTCTAACAGGCGTAACCAGCACCAGTCGAATGTGCGGAAGCTGCGCTTTCCGTTGAAGACGGGCCGGCGGACCTGGCGAGGGCCAAATACACCATCCGCGATGACCTGGGATTCACCCAATTGCCCGACGCAGACGCTGCGAGCTCAGACTCAGACTCGGACTCGGACTGCAATTCGGAGGGAGCTGCCGACTCCGAGTCCGGGTCTGAGTCGGGTGGCGGCAGCGACAGCGACAGCGAGACGGAGGGTGGAGGAAGTCGGGGAAAGAAGACGAAGAAGGAGCGGGAAAGGGAGAAGAAGAGGAGGAGGAAGGGGAAGGAGAAGGAGACGGCGGCAAAGCTGGGGGCGAAACGGAAGCGGGCTGCTGGCGGCGACAAGGAGGGGGGGCCAACAAGAGAGCACGCGGAGAGGGTACAACAACAGCCCCAATCCCGCCACCGCCAGTCGCGCCCATCGAACCACGGGAGCTCACGTACGAGCAGCAGCGCGAGCTGGCCATCCGCAACAACCAGGCGACGCTCAAAGCCATCGACGAGACTTTCCGAGCTAAAGACCCCGAGATGTGGGCCAGCATCGACGCCGCCCTGGGGAAGAAGACACGAGGGAAGGGGAAGGGGACAACCAAGGCGGCGGAGGCGGACAAGGGGCCATTACGTCGTTCTGGACGTCTGGAAACGGACAGTGGGGGCAGCAGCGGCGGGCGTACGGGAGACACAGGTAAGTTTCTCGAGCGATGATGAAGAAAGGCTGGTGCTGACTTAGGTACGCTCTCAGATGTGGAAATGCCTCCGCCCCCGCCTCCGCCCCGCCCCGCCACCACCACCGCCACCGCCTCCGCCTCCGCCCACGCCCCCGTCCCCGCCTCCCCTGTCGCCAAGGCCAAGGACAGTCCCTCCCGCGATGCCGCGCGCCCCTCTCGCGCCCCCGCCATCTCCGTCACGGAGGACGACTCCCCCTGCGACACCGCATGTGCCAGCACCGCCGCACCCCCCCATCGCACCCTTACCTCCGCCGCCGTCATTCAGAGGGCGGGAGATAGCGCTCTCGCCGAAGGAGAGAGGCCAGCGGGATCCGTCCTCGTCGAGATCACACAGCACCTCGCCCTATGCGCTTGAGACACCGCGTGGGCCGTCGCCGGAAACTGGGCCTACCTCATCTAGTGAGGATGGCGATGGCGGCGTCCTGGTGGGGGCTCAGTGGTTTGAGCAACCACCACAGCCTCCGAGCGATGCAGCAGACTGGTTCAAGGTGCTATATGCGGAGGTCTCGCTGAAGAATCTGGGGGGGAGTTTTAATTCCCTTCTGGCGTTGTTCGTCGAGATTGAACGGGCGTACAAGTGGGAGAAATCCAAAGGAAAGGGCCTCGGTGCGACGAACCGCCCGGCGCAGGTGGGGGCTTGGGTAACAGCGGGGCGAGGAACGCGTGGGGGGCCGACGGCGAAGGGCGTGGGCCCCGCTATCCCCTCGCTCGCCGTGTATGATGCAGCGTGGTGGCAGTGGTGGGGTGATTTGCAGCCGCAGTGGCGCGTAGCGGACGGAGGGAAGCCTCGACGGTTTTCGCGAGAGGTATGCCCGGGGGTCGCGAAGGAGCATTGGGTGACGCTACGGCACCCGGGTCCGAATGGCGTGCTCAGCCTCGTTGCGTCTCTGTACTGGTGGGGAGCAAAGGTGGCCGTGGCGGGGAAGACTGAAGACAAGGAGTCTTGGGCGGAAGCGGTACAGGACGTGAAGTGGATGCTCGCTGGAGTGCGTGCAGCCGAGGTTGGGGAAGCGCGGTGATGTGGCCTTTTTTTCCTTTGCTTTCGTGATTACCCGCCCGCCGCCCGCAGTCTCAATTACGGAGGGTGCGATGTTTTCATGTACGTCGATTATCATAGTAGCCAAAGTTATTCATTAGATACCTTATCTATATCTTATGGTATATCTAAAAAGCGGTGGTAAAAGCCATGACCGTGGCCTACGTAGATTGAAATGGACTTAGAAGAAATTCGCCTGGCGGGTCACGTGACAAGAATCCTGTCGGCGTTTGATCATATTATAGCAATGCGCCGAGTTTAATGTTGAAGTCTACTGCGATAAACATAGGTGATGTACTCAGATGGATTGCGTAGTTGAAGAGTTTATGTGCAAAAAAGACAGTGATGTGCATTTATTTATTTACACGGGATAAATGGAGAGGGATTAGATGGGAGAGGATGGAGGGGGGAGGAAGGAGGAAGGGAGAGGATGATGACATGAAAAGTCTCGACGGGGAGGGATGGCAACCAACAACGCAAGTGACAGATCGTGTCAAGAGGAAAGAACTGATGGGATAGTTGATGGGAGTGATGAGAGAATTAATCTAATGAATATGGGCAAAGGTAGATATTTAAGAAAATTAGGTCAGATATCCAAATATATAAGCCGTGGGAGTGTTGGAAAGGGCCCGGCAGAGCCCAAGCCAAACCAAGGGCAAAAGGGTCATGTATTGCCCCTACGCAGGTACCTGGCTACAGCCGGGATGGAAGACAAGACCGGCACCTGGCTACAGCCATGGTTATTAGACTATATAGTACAGCTTGGGCTCACATGATCTCCTACCTCACAGGAGATGCCCTCGGATGGTTCGAACCGTCCTACGTCAATCCGGACCCGAACAACACTCCGAACTGGCTTAACGATTACAATGCCTTTGTTTCGGAACTCCAACTCAATTTCGGCACCTACGATCCCTGACAGGATGCCGAGAACGAGATAGTTGCTCTACGTATGGGCGACGGACAACAGATCCAGAAGTATCTGGTCCGCTTCAATAAGCTTTCACAGCTTACAGGCTGGAACTCCGTCGCTCTCTGAAAGGTCTTTTATGATGGACTTCCCGAGCGTATTCAGCTCAAACTCCGTGATCTTCCAGGCGGCAAACCCGATTCCCTTGATGTCCTCAAGATCTCTGCTCAATCTATTGACGCCTCCCATTGGGAATGGCAGAAAGAGCAGCGATTTCGGCATTCTCGGGCCCCGCCGGCAAAATCTGGAACCTCCGACAATTCAAAGCCGGCCCACTCAAGCAACTCTGGCAATCATCCCACTCCCAACAACGCCAATAACGACTCCAAGAAAAAGAAGCAGAAGGGAGGCGGGGGGAACGGAGGGAACTCCGGCGGATCCCCCGCTCAAACTTCGACTTCTACATCTTCGGAGAAGCCTTGGGCAAAGATGCTGGGATCCGACGGCAAACTCCTTCCTGCCGAGAAAGCCCGTCGGCTCGCCGAGAACCTGTGCCTGCTTTGCGGAGGAAAAGGCCACCGCAGTGATGCCTGTCCCAAGAAAAAGGTGTTCGGACGTGCTGCTTCCACTTCGGGAACCGCGGCAACTCCGACTACTGCATCCCAGTCGGGAAATTAAGTAGCGACTCTCGGAAGTCCGTGCGGCCCGAGGGTCGCGAAGACATCCCCGATCGCACCCCCGACTCTTTTTTACGACTTAATGCTTCTGCTCTCACGGACCCAAATTCCTTATGCCCATTCCTGCAGTCTCCGCAGATTCCGTCGGACTTCCGAGCCCTTATAGACTCTGGTTCGTCCGATTGTTTTGCAGACCCTGTATTTTGTACGACCAATAATCTCACACGCGTTTCTATTCCTCCGATCGGCCTCCGTCTGTTTGATGGGTCCTCCGGGACCATCATCTCTGAAATCGTTCGTCTCGACGTTCGGTTCCCTTCGGGTGACACAACTCCGGTTGAATTTTATGTCACCACCTTGGATTCTGCTTGCTCTGTCGTCCTGGGACACAACTGGCTCACCCGCTACAATCCGTTGATTGACTGGGTTTCGGGCCAAATATCTTTCCGCTCGCCTGGCTCTGCAATTCCACCTTCGGCTCCGTCCGAAGGCTTTCTGTCGGCCTCCGCCGGCTCCATCCCTCCCGTAGGGGAGCCCTCTGTCGCTCCTTCGGCTGACGCTAAAACTCCATCGGTCTCCTTGATAGGAGCAGCTGCCTTCGCCAGTATTCTACGCAGCGAAGGTAGTCAAGTATTCTGTCTAGGCCTCTCAGAGGTCCTAGGACGTTCATCTGATACTTCCTCGGCTCCGGACTTGTCCGGACTTCCGTCGGAGTATCATGAGTTTGCTGATGTCTTTTCGGCTTCCGAGTCGGAAAAATTGGCACCTCATCGGCCATACGATCTCAAGATCGAACTAGAGGATGGGGCATCACCTCCGCCCAGTCCTATATACTCCCTTTCTCAACTAGAATTGGCGGCCCTCCGAGATTTCCTTGACAAGAATATTACTAATGGCTTCATTCGACAATCGACTTCCCCGCACGGCGCTCCGATCCTCTTCGTTAAGAAGAAGTCTGGCGAGCTTCAGCTCTGTGTAGACTTCCGAGCACTTAATCGGATCACTCGGAAGGATCGGTACCCGCTACCGCTCATCTCGGACCTCCTTGACGCCGGGCGTAGCGCTAAGGTCTTCACTAAAATTGACCTTAAACATGCGTATCATCTCGTCCGGATCACCGACGGCGATGAATGGAAAACAACATTCCGGACTCGCTATGGTTCCTTTGAGTGGCTGGTGATGCCTGAAGGCCTGACCAATGCTCCTGCGGCTTTTCAACGATTCATGAATGACCTCTTTTCGGATCTCCTCGACATCACCGTTGTGGTATACCTTGACGACATCCTCATCTATTCGGAGGACCCATCGGAACACCGACAGCACGTTCGGGAAGTACTTCGGCGCCTTCGGAAAGCCGGTCTATTCGCTTCCCTCAAAAAGTGCGTTTTCAACGTGGAAACTGTTGAATTCCTCGGATACATCCTATCACCGGAAGGACTTACGATGGACAACTCCAAAATCGAGGTCATTCGGGAATGGCCGGAGCCCCGAAAAGTCAAGGATGTGCAATCATTCCTTGGCTTCGCCAATTTCTATCGTCGCTTTATTGCGAACTATTCGGACATCGTCGTGCCGCTGACACGGCTTACTCGGAAGTCCGAACCCTGGCTTTGGTCCCCCATATGCCAGGAAGCCTTTGATACCCTTAAGCATGCTTTCACCACTGCTCCAATTCTTACGCATTGGGTTCCAGGTGCACAACTGACTCTGGAAACCGACGCATCCGACTACGCCATTGCGGTGATTCTCTCCATAACATCGCCGGACGGAGAAATCCGCCCAGTCGCATTTCATTCTCGGACCCTCTCGGCCCCCGAGCTAAACTACGACACTCATGACAAGGAACTACTGGCCGTTTTCGAGGCCTTCCGAGTCTGGCGCCGATATCTGGAGGGAGCAGTCCCACCAATTGACGTGGTCACTGACCATAAGAATCTGGAGTATTTTGCAACTACGAAACTCTTGACCCGCCGGCAAGCTCGGTGGTCCGAGTATCTGTCGCCTTTTAATTTCATCCTTCGGTTCCGACCGGGACGCCTCGGAGGCAAGCCTGACGCTCTCACTAGACGATGGGACGTCTACCCTAAAGAGGGGGATAGTGGCTACGCCAATGCAAATCCGCATAATTTCCGACCAGTATTCACTCAGCATCAGATTGGTGCGTCCCTTCGCGCATCCGCGCTTTGGACCCCGGCGCTCCGAGCTGGTCACATTATGGACATTTATCAACTTCATGCGGACATCCGAGAGCCCTACCTTCTGACCCTTCTGCCTCACGACATCTTAATGACTCCTCGGACCCCCGATGGGTCACCCGAGATGGACTTCTCTATCACGATGGACATATCTACGTCCCGGACGCCGCGGAACTCCGACTTCGGGTTCTGCTCGACAAACACATCATCTACTTGCTGGTCATTGGGGACAAAACAAGACCCTTGCCTTGGTCCGACAGGAATATGTGTGGCCCGGACTCCGAGACTTTGTCAAAAGTTACGTCCGATCATGCGTTTCTTGCAAACGCGGCAAATACACTCACCATAGACCCTACGGACTCCTTCGGCAACTCCCGGTCCCCGAGCGGCCTTGGGACTCGATTTCTATGGACTTCATTGAACAGCTCCCTATGTCTGACGGCTATACCAGCATCCTCGTCATTGTCGACCGCCTGTCCAAGATGGGACTCTTTATTCCCTGTCACGGCAAAATCTCGGTGTCCGAGTTAGCCCATTTATTCGTTCTTCGCGTCTTCTCCAAGCACGGAGTCCCGAGCCATGTCACCTCCGACCGGGGCACCGAATTTGTTAATCATTTCTTCCGTTCCTTGGGAGAAGCGCTCAATATGTGTCTACACTTCACCGCCGGATACCATCCCTCCGCCGACGGACAGACCGAGTGCGTCAATCAGACCTTGGAACAATACATCCGGATGTACTGCAATTACCAGCAGAACAACTGGGCTGCACTTCTCCCTCTAGGCGAGTTCTCCTACAATAACACTCCTAATGAAACTACCGGAGTGTCTCCTTTCTTCGCCAACAAGGGCTATCACCCGTTGGTTACCGTGCACCCCGAGTGGGATATTACCTCCGCTCGGGCCCGAGACTTCATAACGGACTTGGATGCTCTACATCAAGAGCTTCGCACTCAGATGGCCGCTGCACAGAAGCGCTATCAGGGACCCGCAGACAAGCGGAAAACCGTGGACCCGAAGATCTCTATCGGAGACGAGGTATACATCAATGCCTTCGGCTTCCGAACGGCGCGACCAACTAGGAAATTCTCGGAACTCTACTATGGTCCATTTGAAGTTATTGCCCAGCCCGGACCCGCTTCCTTCACCGTTAAACTTCCCCGAGACATGCGTCAAATTCATCCCGTCTTCCATGTCTCTCAACTTGAACCCTCACATCCAAATACTATACCAGGTCGAGAACGGCCTCCGCCGGCCCCGATCGAGATAGAAGGAGACCTCGAGTATGAAATCGCAGAGATATTGGACAGCAAAATCGATCGGCGCCGTCGGCCTCCGCTAGTCTACCTTGTTCGCTGGGACGGTTATGCCGGAACAGCAGAGGAGACATCTTGGCTACGAGCCGATGAACTTGCCCATGCAGCAGATCTTGTTGAAGAATTTCACGCCAAACATCCTAACCGTCCTGGTCCGTTGTAACATCGGGCGCCGACGGTCACCGATGCGACTCGTTTACGATGTCTCGCACAGGTTTTTTACGCAATGAAGGTCTTCTGAGTGTTTTTCCTTTTAAAACCCTTTTTTTTTTCTTCCTTATGTTACTTATCACACATTTCACTACTCAAAAAGGAAAAAAAATCAAATTCTATAATACAAGACAACTTTTAGGCGGACCCGCTCGGCCCCGCCTCGTCGGGTCCTGGTTCTTTCGACCCCCCGCTCGGCCCCGACCCGGACTCCCCTTCCTTCCCTTTCACGGGCATCTTGACGAAGTTCCCGTTTTCATCCCGCTCGGGCTCCGGTGTCAACATCAACGGGGCAGCGACTGCCCACACCTCTGGATGCATGACCTGCATCCAGGCGCTGCCCAACGTGACAATATTGCGGAGGGCCCGAGAGGTCACCTCCGCGGCATCCGAGCTGTCGATGACAGCCCCCGTGATGCCAAGGAGGCTGCTCTCGGCCCTCCGGTGGAACTTGATGTTTTCATCACCCTCCTTCTTCTCCCGCGCCGCTCGTCCCTGTTGATCTCTCTCGGCCCCCTCGGCCCCCGACGCCAGGAGTTCCACCAGGGCCTCCAACGCGGCCCCGACGGACTCCGGCGCCGCCTCTGCCACACCAGAGGTGAAGCTGCACTTCACCTTGCTGGCATGGCAGCGGCTACAGGCGCGACCCTTGGCGCAACGTAGGCACTGCGCGCCAACTTGGCGGCAGTGCGAGCACTAAAGCTGAAGTCAGTTTCCGACGGCCACCGGGAGCGGACGACTTACCTTGGTGGGGAACTCTTCCCCTGTTTTCTGCTTCTTGGCCGTCGGCCCCGACTCGGCACCCGAGTCAGGGCCCTCCTCCTCCTCGACGGACCTGGCCCGACTCTTTCCTTTCAGCTTGGCGGCCTTCTCGGCCTCCGCTGCCTCGGCCCTCCTGACTTCCGCCCTCTTCCGCTTCCTCTCGGCCTTTTTGGCCGCCCGGTTCTCTGCCTCCACCCGTTCATTCTCGGCCTTCTCGGCCGCCCGTTTCTCCGCCTCCACGCGCTCCGCCTCCACCCTCTCGGCCTCCGCGGCTGCCCGACGGGCCGCCTCCGCCTCCTCCTCCTTTCTGCGCCTCCTTGTCGCCGCGCGCAGACGGTGGCGGAGGGCGGCCTCTCCCTCGTCTGACCACTCCTCGGCCTCGGACTCCCGTGCGTTTTCGAGGCGGGTGTGGTACTCGTCCGTTGTTTCGTTGGCGTTGCGGGGCATTACGGGTAGTGGGGTGGTTGGGGTACGTGGGTGATGGTTGTTGACAAGTTGTGGAAAAAAAAATCGGTTTCACATCACATGCTACTGTACAGTTGCTGCGGAAAGTGTTCGGGCCGATCGGAATCGGCCCCGAACTCCGTTCCACTGACGCAGATTTCCCAGCACCTCAAGGGTTCGGTGCTAAGTGGGGGATACTGTCACATACCGTGACATCGGACTCCCTCGGCCCCCGAGAATCGCCGAATAGTAACGTCCCCATTCTTATTGGCTACTTCATTCACCATATGCTCAAGACTCACTATGATTCACTATGACTTTCTTTGTCGGCGTCCTCGGTCTTCCGACGTCCGCCGACACAGCATTGACTTACATTGACTCCTACATACTCATTCCCATCGCGGAGCCTATCGGCCTCCGATGATTGATTACACTACGATATCATTTAAATAGCTCGATGTACTCTCGCTTCTAGTCAGTTTGAATATCGACTAAGTTTCCCTCTTCTCAGTTCTCTTCCTCTCGGTCTTCCGCCCTCTTCCGAAATTGGACATCGGGCGTAGAGAAGGGCGCAGCGCACGAGCTGAAGCCAAGTCCACTCCCTCCGTCGGTCCCCGAGTCGGACCTCCGTCCAGCCTCCGATAAAGACTTCACACTTATATACGAAGTCCCCCCTTGTGACGTTCCTTTCTTATCGTTCACATAAAAACTATTTGTCTTGACAGGACCCATCGGATCCTGACAGGACCCGACGGAATTCTGGTACTTGACAGGGAAGGCCAGGACCTTCATCATGAGATGTGATGATGATGGGAGATGCATAGAATGGGCCCTGACAGATCTGTTCCATCTTGCAGCGAAAAAACAGCCCTGACATCTGGCCAGCACGGAGTTCTGTGTCCAGATAATCCATGACAGTGTCCATATTTCCGTTGACCGACGGGTGATTTGGGATGACCACTGTATGTGAGTGAACCAGCATCTTCCTAATTGGAAATCTGTTTGTTAAGTTGTTGATTAGTTGCAGATAGCATGATGTAAGATTATGACGATCAAGTAGAGTAGAGAATGCTGAGGAACTATAAGGATGGACGATGTGCTCGAATATTTCAATCTCTTAGGGAGTGGAGTCTGGGAGACAGGGGTGAGAATGGACAAAGGAAGACAAGTCAGGATATGAGAGAGAAAGTGTATTGGGTGCTCAATTTTTGTGTGGGCCGTCTGGAGAGCCTTCAGGCAGGAGTGCATCTGCAATGCCCTCCATCATCTCCTGCACGAGAGCCTGATCAAGGGAGGAGGTTTCCCAAGGCAACTCTGGAGCAGTCTGGATGATGGGAGAGCACTGGGTGGTCCTTACCGCAGAGAGAGCAGATGTGCAAGCACTCATCGGGTGCATGACGGGCTTAGCAACCTTTGCCGATGTTGTAGCTTCCACAGATCTTTTTGGAGTCTGATCCTCAAAACAGCTTGGCCATGATGAGGTCCCCACCCCTCTTGGAAGCGAAGAGGGGCTTGCCATTGGAGAAGACGGAAGATCCCTGTGGGTGGTCCCCCACAGGGTGTGGTCCTGCACAGAGAAAGCATGTGGGAGCCTGCTCTCTGTCTGGCAGTGAACATGTGTTCAATGAGTCACAAAAAGACTGTGGCTGGTCTCGAAATGAACTGCCTGCCTGGGTGTCATAAGTAGACTTTGAAATCTTCTGAGTTTTGTGAGTCAAAATCGCCCAGACACTTGGATGGTGACAAATCTGAAGGTCTATTTCTGAGAGCCATCACCACCACAAATGAGCTCAAAATAATCTGCACCTGGGTCACATAGTGAGTTTCATTGAAGAGGACACTATTCAGAATCTGATCCCATGTCTCATTCTCAAAGGGGTACCAAACTGGATAATCATTCTTGAAATTCTTGAGTTTCATGAAGAAACCATGGCACTGGTTGAACATTTCTAAATTTTCACCTTCTTTTTCAGTGAAAAATATTGTTTATTTTTCAGACATTTTTCACTGAAAAAGCAGGTGAAAATTTCAAAACATTTTCATCACTTTCTTGTTTTATTTCAAATTTTTCACCTTCACTGGTTGAACATTTCAAGTTTTTTGGTGAAAAAACTAGTGAAAAATGTTTTGAATTTTACAGCAATTTTTCAGTGAAAAACCAAGTGAAAAACTTGTAACTTCTTGATGAATTTTTTGAACTTCAAAACTTTTTCAGCACTTTTCAGAATTTTTTCACAAGGTTCAAAAAGGTCACCAAAATGTTTCAAGTTTTTCACCTACTTTTTTGGCGAAAAATTACTGTAAAATTCAAAACATTTTTCACCAAAATTTTCAGTGCAAAACTTGAAATGTTCAACCAGTGCTTGAATTGAGAAAGTGCTGAAAAAGTTTTAAAATTTTCACCTTCTTTTTCAGTGAAAAATGTCTGAAAAATAAACAACATTTTTCACTGAAAAAGAAGGTGAAAAAATTGAAATGCTCAACCAGTGCGGTGCTTCTGGAATTCGGCTGCAAAGGTTGGGGTCAGAGGATTTGTTGGCAGGGGGCAGAGCTGGAACAATGCAGCCAAGTAATTGAGAGTTGCTTCTTGCCAGCCAAGAGGTGAGAGGCAGGCGTGAGACTTATCATTGGCCCATAACGTACACATCTGCGCCACATCAAGGACTGTGACTTTCTCGGGGAGCGGCCCTGTGGATGTAGTGATGGGTCGGATTTGCTTTGTGGCCAACTGGTGGCCATGATGCTCTGCAAATTGGAGCCATGCATCAGTATTGGACATGACCATGCTCCCAAGGACTGGAGTGGCCTTCCCCCTCTCTTTTTTGGCCTTGATCTTTTCCCTGTCTGTCCACTCTTTCTCATGCATGTGCTTCTCCTCTTCCTCAAAGTTGACACGACTAGCCTGAACACGCTCGACCATGAGGCAGAGGTAGGTTGGGAGAGGACCCACAGCATCACATGCCCATGCAGATTTCACCATGGAATCTATATCTATAGTGGAATAAAGGAAGTAACTTTTGAGTGGAAATCCAACATCCAAACCTGTCTTGACTGTGGCCTGTTGATAATTACAGGTCGCCTGAAGACTGACCCTGTTGTGTATTTCTGCCAAAGAATTGACTTCATTCCAGGACTTCAGATCCATGTCTGCGGGAGAAGTAATGTCTGCCCACAGTGTCATCCATGCCGCAAAATCAAAGTCCATTGGGATAGGGAAAGAAATGCCTGCATTAGATAACTCCACCATGGCCAGATATGCTCAAAATTTTCTGGTACTGAGGGAACAATAGCCAGGAATATAGGTGAGTGCACATCTAGAGAAAATCTTGATGTGCACACCGCACGTGCTGGGAGATCCCATGCTTCGAAATTCTCATATCTAATCTTCCTTATCTAACACTTAAGCAAGCCGTTCGTGAAGTCACATTGCGCCAGCTTGCAATCTGCCATGCCCCGCGCCGATCCCGGCCCATTTTGGACCGGCCCAAATTGATGCTAAAAAGTATTGTTTCTGCAGTGTAGACAAAACTAAAATTTAAACTAAAGAATTCAAGACAATTGAGTCTTCAGATATAACACTGGTTGAACATTTCAAGTTTTTTGGTGAAAAAATTAGTGAAAAATGTTTTGAATTTTACAGCAATTTTTCAGTGAAAAACCAGGTGAAAAACTTGTAACTTCTTGATGAATTTTTTGAACTTCAAAACTTTTTCAGCACTTTTTCAGAATTTTTTCACAAGGTTCAAAAAGGTCACCAAAATGTTTCAAGTTTTTCACCTACTTTTTTGGCGAAAAATTACTGTAAAATTCAAAACATTTTTCACCAAAATTTTCAGTGCAAAACTTGAAATGTTCAACCAGTGTAAGCTAGTCCTAAACTGATACTGAAACTAATTGTTTCATTAATAGTTTCAGCCATGATCCCAATTGAATTCAATGATTTCAGCCACCACAAAAATAGGTAATAAACTACTTATTCCAGCATTAATTTCAGCATCACTGGTTGAACATTTCAAAATTTTCATCACTTTCTTATTTTATTTCGAATTTTTCACCTTGAATTGAGAAAGTGCTGAAAAAGAAGGTGAAAAAATTGAAATGCTCAACCAGTGCATGGCATAAAATTATCAGTTAAGTTCTCATTTCAGGTAACATCTAAAAACAGACAATCATAATTACTTTCATCCACACATAAAATTTTCTATTTCCAGTGTGACACCCACCCAACAACATGATGGATGCTGGAAGCGATGCATGATGCTTACTAGGGGATCATCCAAGTATGACGTACACAGATGATGAAATGTGTGCAGTGGCAGTACTTGATAATCTTAGAAGTAATAGGTGTGCTTCAGAATATTTGGTTTAATGACAATGGGCTGGTCTGAGGATACTTTTCAGCAATGTATCCATGCAAATAATTCTATTTCACTCCTGCGATCCATCCCCAGTCCCAGTCTTAAGCTGATTAAGCGAAAGCCTGGACAGCCAAAGGGCTCAGTCATGTAATTGAAGTGCCAGAGAACGTTCCAGAGTCTACTTTAAGGCCCCATGACATCGATCATACCTCTTCCTGAAGCTGAAGTACAGACTACAGATTTCACCCAGCAAAATCCTAGTCCAGAAGTCTGGGACACCATTCCCATGCTAAATTTGGCCTTTCCAGTGGAACTGCAGCCCCCAGAGTAATTGCAGCAACACGGTTCGCAGCAGGATCCAGTTTGGCACCTTCTGATGCTCACAGTGACTCTAGACCCACACCCTCTTGCAACCGCTGAGGTCGTGAAGAGTGTGACACACCACCTGTGACGATTGTCACCTTCCCAGTCAAGTCTGGAATGTCGGCATCAGGATCAAAGCGGGGTTTTGGAGGGAACGTTTGGGAATAGAAAGAGACGACTAGACCCATGGAGCTCGCGACGGTGGGTTGCAGCCCTCCAACGCCCTCCAACGCGCTTTTATGACGTACTGGGAAGAGCAGTCGGGTGGATGTGCGAACAGACAGAGAGTCGCCGCCATGGGATGAATTATCTACATCTCCCGTGGGCTTGAGAGAACATACGAAGAAATATATCGTCCGATCTCGCTGATCGGCCGATGCACGCCGACTAACATCGTGGCTATTTAATTTGCAGTCCGAATTCGCGAAGTTTACGGGAAAAACAACGGCAGAATAACGTGCGTTAGAAGCCAGTGAAGCAGATTCTGATGCAGGGAGATAAGGTGAGAGCATCTAAACGGCGCCTACGTCCGCCGGTGGCGCAGTTTTATCAAGGCAGATTAGGTTGCATTGAAGTAAGAAAATAGCGCGAGAAGGTCCCGCGACGCCCACCATAATGACTCGGAGACGCAATACATATATTCGCGCCCACACCACCACGATAAATCTCCGAGTCCAAGTGATAAATCACAATCTCGCATACAGTTCGGAGATCCGAGGCACATAGATGAACTGGGAATGGTCAAAAACCCGAGGCGCCCACTGAAGCAGACAGGAGGCTTTCACAGCAACGTGTCGAGTCGAGTATCAAAGAGAGGCGCGACGCAACACACAGAGGTTCACAGCTGAGACTCAGGAATCAGGGCCACTGAGGCATCACTGTCTCCAGAAGGAGGTATGTAGGGGCTTCCACGACAGCGTTGTTTTCGACAGAGGGGAGACCGGCGACAGCTTGTGAACATAAACATAGATTGTAGGCAGTTCAATTATTGCGAGAATACAACCCGCCAGCATGACAGAGATCAATCAGGTTGGTTACCTTGGTCCTTGTACATGGTGGACAATGGGAGATTCAAGACAACATCAACGCTGATCAGGAGGTGCACGCAGAGAAAAAACGACGTGCAGGCCCGAGTCATAATCAAGGCGCTGGCGTAGGCAGACACGTTGGGATACCAGGTGCAGGGTGATGTGATATGAAGGGCACAAGTCTGGCACAAGTCCACGCATACCTGTAACAGTGAAGTTCATGGCGTGCTTGCATCATGATGCAGAAAGTCGTACCGTACGAGACAATAAATCCTGTCGCTGATACGCGGAGAATTCACCTAGGTGTTCATGAGGCAGTGTAGACTTCTGAAGCCTCCATCTGGCGATGACGACCCAACAGACCAGAAACCAAAAGAAGTATCACACGAGCGGGTGACACTCGATTGGGAACATTCGCGGCCATGCGTGACGGCTGGACGTGAGGAAGCAGACCGTAAGCAGAGTCACCGCCAGCGCTGCGCACACATTGCAGCGCTAACCGAATTGATAACAGTCAGATCAATATAGCCCCGAGTCAACCTGTAAAACACGATCTGATTGCCCGGATAATATGCAGGAGTTCCCGCTTGTTGGAGAAAAGAAGAAGATATCCGCCGCCACCAGCCGCCACCAACAGAACGTGTGTCGTTGCAAGGATCTGCACCCTCAGGAGAAAATCATGCCGTCGACTTTTCCATCAGACATGGCTCGGGGAACGTAAAAAGATTCTAAGAGGGGAAAAGCCGTTTTCGAGCGCTAACATACTAGGAAGTCACAGTTTGTCGATTTTTATTGCGTTTGTTATTTGTTATATATGTAGACGACTGTAACGACAGTGGTAGAAGTAGGTAGTATTACATTAATAGATGCGACAGAAGCCCAAGATGCCAATGGAAAGCGTGTGTGAAGCAAGATGGATATACCAATTAATACATGGGGGGAAAGGGCCAATAAGTAATTGTTGGACGGTGGCGTGCGGGGTATGAGGGTCCAATGTGTGTGGATGCTGGTTAGTATACAAATGAATGCAATGTGGGAGTGCCGAAGTGGAAAGACCAAGCATGCGAGAGTCAAAAAATATATCATGCTGATGAGAGAGCAATGTAATGAAGGCGAGAAATCCGCGAGAGGAGGGGCCGCGAGCTACCAGACGGCCGGTATAGCAAAGGCAAACATTTTGCTTTTGAGAGGGTGTATGGGCGGCATTTCGTTTGATATCGTCAGGCTCGGCGACAGCTCGTAATGGCTCTTCCCCTCGTGGATCCTGGCGGTGAGGTCCACGGGTCCTGTAGGCGTCGGCGGAGATATCGACGACGCAGGCGAGGTCGTGTTCGAGTAGCTGTGCGGTGGCGTCTCCGGGGTCATGGGCGATGAGGTCGGCTTGTAGATGGGAGGAGGGATGATGGGTGGCGGCGCTGGGTAAGGCGTGGCCTTCGTCGGCGTCGCCTGGCGCTGCTGGCCAAACGCGGGGATAGGGCTCGTGGTGGAGTTGGGCTCAGGGATGGGGGTGGCGGAGGTGGAGGCAGCAGCCTTGGCCGCACGCTTGGAGACCATGTGGAGGGAGTACGTTGGATACGGACCCTTGGAATTGGGAGGGAAATCGCGCTGGACCATGGCCTCAAAATTGCCCAATATTGGGTTGTCGACGGTGAGTTCCCAATCAAGATAATTGCACATTTCGCGCTCCATCTGGTTGATTTCGCGCAAGGTAAACATGCCCTGAGCAACGATGCTCCAGGACTTGTTTGAATAGGTGTCGTCACAGATGACCTTGGAGGCGATCATGAAGGCAGAGATAAAAAGACGATGGCCGGATGAGCCGCGGGCCGTCGGGAAGCGGGCTTTTAGACGCTGGAGCAGGACGAGGGCCGCGTATGTCACGGCTTGGTGCAATTTGGTACGATGTAGGGCGTACGCAATAAAATACGGGAGCTTCGCCTGCGAATGAGTGGACTGCGGGGGAAAGGGAGGACATGCGAAGAGATGCGTTATGAACCGCGCGCTTAATTGAGCGATGTATTCGTAGCCATAAAAGGGATCTGTCTTTGTGGGCTGTGGATGAGGCTGCTCCTTGGCGGAAAATATCAGCACAGGCGTGGGGGCGATGCTGGGGTACTGACTGGAGGCACAGAATACGAGGACTGTCGCGGGGCGTTGACGGGGACCTTCTTGGGAATGTCGCGGTGCTGCTGCTGTGCATGGAGTGTGGCCATTATAAAAAACGGTCACGGGATGGCGAGCGGTGAGTCTATAAACTGGGCGACGTCAGAGATCGAGACATGGGCATTGGAGATATAAGTTGTCTGCGCATCCACAGAACCTTCGACACGCGTTCTATCAACGTTTTATTATTTCGGCTGCCATCACATCTTCCCATCAGAAAAAAAATTTGTCCGGCAAGATGTGCCGTAACCCAATGGGGGGCGCACTCCTTTAGGCCAATGCCTCCGAGAGCACCCAATGTGGCAAACGCCATATGCCAGCGAGCACCGAGACAGCGAGCAGGATAACTAGTGGGAGCACTCACCGACAGCCTATCCACTTCTATGTCTGTTGAACCCTCTAGACGTGGACCCGAGATCAAGCAAGACCTAGGGGCGGAATTATATGGCCAGTATCGTAGAGGCGCTGGGTGGGGGAGAGAGCCAAGGAGCGGAGTTATATAGCTAAGGACAGTCGAGGCCGATGGGAATCAGGGCGTCGTGGGCGTTGAGTTATAAGAGGAAAATTGTATAGCACTGCCGCCGGTTGACTGCGCCGTGACCGTCACCCCGACTGTAGCCGGATCTCAGGGTCGCAACTCCTGTGCATCGGGCTCCTACCTGTCGCGCTCATAGCCTACGCACTCCGATGAGTCCGATCCCCGTGTCCGTCCCCGCGCTCGGCGTCGAACAGGGAACTCCGTATCAACAGCTCACACAACTCGAGCTAACTCTTCGCTCGTTCCTAGTGTCGTACTATGATCTTCATCGCGGAGTTAAGCCCTCCTTAATCCACTCTGTTCAGGCGTCGGTCCCCCATGGGCCCATTCGCCTCCACCCCGTACAGGACGGGTTTCGTCTCCCTGGCCCCGGTGAGAACACACCCCGGCCATACGTTCGAGCGTGTGTTCTCTGCTTGGAGTACACGGTCCGAGCCTGGTGTATTCACTGGCTGTATTCGCATGTTTGATTTCCGTGGCGACATCATCAATGCTTCATCCCCGGCGCTTTGTTCCGCATGTCTATATTGCCGGGTCACGGTAATCTAGCCAAGTCACTACAGGTCACTCTAGTCGCAGATCCCCACAAGGGACCCATAAGGAGTGGCGCCAAACCTGCGCGAGCGGTGTGCTATTCGCCGGACCTTGTCCACTTGTTCGTAGAAGGCTGATGACTCGGGGACTTCTTCTCTTCAATTTGGGCGATACAACGAAAACTTTGCATCCCCAAACGGCTCGTCGATTCTGTTGGAAACATCTGTCGGTGACCGGCCCGACGTCGCACCAAGGCTGTGTATACATTGTATCTCCAGCAAAGAGCGTTTTGCCCATTTCGAGAGTCCAGCTGCCCACAAAGATCACCTGCTGCAGCAAACTTAGCACCCGTATCGTGCACGCAATCATCATACTGCTGCATCGTGGCTACAACGGCATTAAACCAGGTCCCTGGCATTATAACGTCGGATAAGCCCGTTGGTATTCCCAGAAACTGTCAATGACCATCGTTTCCACTCTTCTGAGGCACGACCATTGAATGAGGCTTAGCCTGCACGGTGCGAGCATGTTCACATCCGGGGTCCTGCACTTCAACCAAACATCCGGCATTATTAAATGCCGATCTGGGTCTTTGTTGTCTCTGGAGCCCACCTGCCCCACCTCTCGTCTTCGCGAACTTTGCAGTACTTTGCATTGGGGTTCAAATGACGCCCGGATATCAGGGAATGACTCGGAGAACACCTTTGTTACAGCAGAACTCGCCCATTGCTGTTGAGTATCCGCTCAAGTAACGTACAAAGGGAGGTATAACACGGTGCCAACGCCCCTAGGGAGCACAAGTTATTTGCATGCAGGCTGGGTCCTAATTTTACGCCGCATCTCCGTTTCCTGCGCGAAGCAGATAATGCGTGGGCCAACTGTACTTATATATAGTCGCAATGCAATGGACAAGCGGTCGAGTCGAAGCGCATCTGCTATAGATTGATACTAGTAGCTGTGGCACACCCTGAATATTGGCGGCAATCTGCTCAACTACGGATGCAGGGGACAAAGTAACGGCGGCGATGCGTGGAGGATGTCCATCTGTATGGCATGGGATCGCACAGTGCTGTTGACGATGAAAAGGTTCCGTCACAGGAACCGTGGACGAATAGCCTCTATTTTGTTCGTTGCAAGCGGTAGCTTGATCGTTTCGAGGGTCGTGTTGATTATTGACGGAAGGTCAAAGTGGGTAGCTGTTTAAATAATAAATTTCAGCCTACCGTCATTTGTTGGCTCAAAGATCATAGGACTCCGATGTTTCAATATAATTTGAGGTCCGAGTTCAAATGCGGCCGATATGCCTAGTCTCCAACATGCCCTCGCGGCTTACCAGCTAGCTCAGTGTCTCTTCTTTTTAAGCTCCCCGATACAACTGGAAATGAACACCGAGGAAATGAAAGTGAATCGAAACATTATAATATCCACGCTTATAGAGCGGAACCTTCTTCATGTCCTGCACGCGCTGTAGGGCCTGGAGAATACGTATTCTTCTCGACTCTTGGCGCGAGGAACCAGCCGAATGGAGGACACCCACCGACGACCGATATTAATGTTGCATTCCAATTGCTCTCCGATCCCGGATGGCATGGCGCAGGGTTTCTAGGAAAGCCTGGCGCCTGTGTTAAATTTTAAAAAGCTCCGCAGAAACATACTCGTGTATTGGAAGGCGCAACTTGAATTTCATAGGCCATATGGAGCTTGGGGAAGGTTGGACTTGGATCTGAAATGGATTAAACTTGAACGTAAAACCACTTGTGATATTACCCACTACCCAGCCGCCCGTCTATACGCGTATACGTGTGTACTAAGTAAAAAATCGTCAAGACGGCCCATCGCTTGAATTGTTGAGGATAAGCACTGTAACCCCGACGTTTGAGATTTTGAAATATTGCTGGCCCCCTCGACTCATAGTCTGACTCGGAGCCGGAGTCCAGAGTTCAGATGTTGACAGTTTATCGAAAGTTCTCTGATTCGGACCAGTGGTTTATGTTACTTAACAATATGTGTAATATTTGTTTCCGCGCCTGTCTTATTTCTTCTTACTTGTGACCCATCCATAACCGCGCGCTGCAAGAGCGCACCGCCAGTCTGAATGAATGGTCACCTGGTCGTTCATCTCACCAGTGCGTGCAGATCCACTTTCATTGTCAATGTCAACTCCTCCAGCTTAAAATTTCCCAGGCCCACAGTCTCGACAACCGAACAGGCTTAAGGATGGACAACAACTTGAGGCATCGATAGCCCTAGTTTGATTCTGTCATCCAGGTTCCAATGGTCTCATTCCTTTCATGAACCAATCATGGACATGCTTTCTTAAGCTTCTCTCGTCAGTATCTTTGGACTATGTACACTTGCAGTGCTTGGCCTGTGATTCGTGAACAGTTACTAGTATACTATTGCTGACTGTGCAGGTCTTTCTGAATCTCGAGGAACCATCACATCTGGAACACGGGAACACACAGCGCCAACTCAAAAACCCAATCTTATCTCACAGCAAACCTTCCAATTCAGACAATTCCAGCAGTGTGCCCCGCCACCATCTGATGGGCGTGCTCAGATAAGCGCCCGCCACCACGGGATGACTCACCATGATCGTACCCAGTAAGTATACGGGGTTTTGACGTTCACCGAGTCAGTCCATTACGATCCGTATCATCCGTGCAAGTCAAACGACATTTAAGTACGACGTCCGATGATTTCTTGTTGTTGGTCTTGTCCGAGTTGTTCGGTGCGTACCTCGTACCAGCGCATCCGCAAGGTCCAGAAATAGTATATTGAAAGAACGTGATGTATATCGTCGTGGCGTCGTGCTTCACGAAGTCCCATCGTCTTTGAAACTTTTGTAAAACACCCAGGCATCAACGTACTCTTCACCATCTCCGTCTCTACGTCTCAAACGACCAGCCTTGGGAATCAACCCGGCTTTCATAAAATTTAATCTCTCCCATAATCTGTTGTTGTGTTGGGTGAGCGATCCCGCTGGCGGCGGAACAGGAAGTACACCTACTTTACCGAAGCTAGGTTGTTCGTATACACAAGGTTGAACACACTGGCTTTGTATCCAAGTTTTGGCGCGTAGTAAACGTACGATTTGGCCAAAGCTGAGCCGTATCCGCCTCCACGATGCTTTGGGGGCACAACAAAGCCGCCGTTGCAAATCTGGGCTCGCTCAGAATAAATGCGTCACTCAAAGATCCAAGGTACTGACATGGGATGATCTTCCTGGGTAATTTGGTTTCACCTGGACAAACCTCAACTACAGGTGCACGACAAAGAATAAAGTCCACAAACATAATAATAGCCTACAATGCACTCGTCCCACGCTCTGCTCTGTCTGGCTTCTTCGACGCTCAGGACCGTTTCTGTCCCTTCAGGGCCACCGATAGTACTCGTGCCTGAGTTTACGTGTACGAGGGCAAGAAAGACATCGCCGGAAAAGAAGTAGTTTTCAAAAGTATCGAGAGCCATAGTTTCTTGGGGATAAGTCATGCCATCTTCAATTTCTTTGGCCATTACTGCACCGAGGTGTTCCAACAAACCAGGAAGCGATTTGACAGTGATGAGGGTGAGGTGGTGAACAGTTACACAAGACTGCGCGGCGCCCCCAGAAGCCGAAGATCCCAGAAAGTGGTGGGAAGTGGGCCATCAGAAAGACCTGAAGCAGGCTTGCAGATGGCACCGTACGCAGACATATAGTAACGGTTGACAGTTAGTAAAACTATACAGTTGTGGGCTGTTGTCCTCTGATTGGTTTCGAGGACGACGAAGGCAAACAGGAGTTGAATTGAAAGTGAAACAATTAAGGTAGGAAACCCATTTTAGAGCTGTTATAATTGTGCCAGAGAGAATTAGTTGCATCGAGATGTATTGGAAGCCAATGGAACTTGTTGTATGGAGACAGTGACTGATACTGATATTCAGCAAATATCCAGTGGGCACCAGTGAGGCTCGTGGAAATATGTTTTTATGGAGGTGACAAATATAGATACGACGACGCAATGCGGCCAGTGTGGTCCAATAGGATGATTCGAGTGTCGATGCGGGCCACCGGCCCGCACAGGTTTGTGCCGTCCGGGTATATTACATAATTACTGAACTCCTTAGACTCAATCGCCGTTGACGAGCCTCTAAACACGAACCCGGCATATACTGTAGTCGAGAACAGGAGTTGCCTACTGGAAATGCTTCGAGTTCTTGGCGATCGTTTCCAAGGATTCCGACTCACATACAGGAGGGAGTCTCAATGGCCAATTTCCTTCTGCATCAGTCTTATGTTTCCATTTTGGGTTTTCTCTTCTTCTCATTCTTTTTGCCAATCTCGACATTGACTGGAACGACTTGGATGGTACAATAATTCTGAATAAAACATCAGAATTTTTCAAAGCACCTGGCCTTTTTGTAAAATGTACTGCCCTGACAAAATGTTCCTGTCTTTCTTGTCTTGGCTCTTGATCATATACTTCCGCTTCTGAATTGCTTTAAAGTGCCACCCTTCGCAATATCTGGAGGCACCCCTCTTCTTATGGCGTTCGACTCACAGCCCTTACAAGATGCGTTCGACGCTGGGAGAACATTGGCTCCAGCCGCCGTTGGCACACAGGTCTTGTTGATGAGCGCAATCTCTCTTGCAACGATTGTAGCGTTCAATCTTTTGCGGCCAAAGAATAAAGCAAGAGTTTCTAATCGTTATCCTGGCCTTTTCTGACCACCTCCTAGATTGTTTACGAGCCGAAAGTTAAGTATCACGTCGAAGACAAGGCGCCTCCTCGGATCAGTGATAAATTCTGTGGTTGGCTTCCGCCTATCATCCACACTAAGGAACCCGAACTCCTTGACAAAATTGGTCTGGATGCTGTGGCTTTTCTGCGCTTCCTCCGTCTTATGCGTGGCCTTTTTGCCGGGATCGCAATCTTGACATGCTGCATTCTCATCCCTATCAACTTCCTTTACAATCGCGCGCACGTCAGTTACAAGAAACGCGATGCTTTGAGCATGTTGACCATCCGCGATGTCAAAGGCAACAGTCTTTACGCTCATGTTGCTGTCTCTTACCTCATCACCATCCTCGTCATCGGTTTCGTCCATATTCATGGACGAGACATGCTTAAACTGCACAACCAGTGGTTTAAATCGCCTGAATACATGCAATCCTTCTATGCGAGGACCCTCAGTATCACGAGTGTCTCAAGGAAGTTACAACAAGACGGGGGTCTCAATGTCATCCTGGGCCAACACATGCTTTATCCTGTAACTTCAGTTCACATGGCCAGATCTGTTGGCGACCTTCCGCAATTAATCGAATATCATAACCAGACCGTCCGGGAGCTCGAGGCCGTACTCGTCAAGTTCCTGAAGGGTGGTGTCGTTGGAAAGAAACGTCCTACCGTGCAGTTCGGTGGATTTTGTGGCCTCGGGGGGGTTCATAGGGATGCTATCGAATTCTACACGTAAGGAAATATGTCTGCTAAATTTCGCTGATACTCACATTTACTCTAGGGGCAAACTCAGGCAAACCGAGGCTGCTGTTGAAGAGTACCGTTCCAAGATTGACGCACGCAAACCAGAAAACTATGGCTTTGCCTCATTGGCTGCCGTACCGTACGCCCATATCGTAGCGAAGAACCTCGCTGGGAAGCATCCGAAGGGAGCCACTGTCACGTTAGCGCCGAATCCCAAAGACATCGTTGGACTTTTTCCATTGTTTCTGCGCCTTTACTGACTCACTGCTAGATCTGGTCCAATATGAATCAGTCAAAACGATCACTTGCCCGCAAGCGGTTGATAGGATTCGGGTGGTTGTCGATCATCTGCTTTCTCAGCCTTATCCCTCTGTTTCTGGTGGCGATCCTCGCCAATTTGGATGCTGTATGGCCCATCCAATCTGCATGTACAAACTCGTCCTCATTTGTCCCCAGGTCACAGCAACAGGCTACCTGCCCTTTCTACAGGCTTGGTCTGGACATTCTCAAATCACATTTGCCATGGTTTCTGGAGTGGTACCTCCAGCGATTTCTGGCATATTCACCGTCTTCCTACCGCGTGTCATGCGTTGGCTGGGGAAGTATCAAGGCGCTTTGACCCACGCACGCCTCGACCGAGCTGTTGTCGCGCGATACTTTGCCTTCCTGGTCATCAGCCAACTCATTGTTTTTACCCTGATTGGCGTAGTATTCAGTAATCCCATTTAACTGTACCCTCAGTCTGGAATTAATGAGCCTTACAGACGCCGTCACTGAACTCGTCGGTCTCATTGGAAAGCACGCAAGCGCCAAGGACATGCTTGCCAACCTGGACAGTTAGTCAATATCCTGCAGTTTTCCGGTGGCTTCGCTGACTCCAACTTCGAACAGAATTGCCTGGTAGGATCAACAGAACCTACATCAATCAGTCCTCGTATTGGCTGAAGTACTTCCCGTGAGTTGTTTATAAGACCCCGAGTCATCCCTAATATCTCTGGGCAGCCTTCGCGGCTTCTTGGTCATTTTTGATCTGGCTCAGATCATCAATCTGTTGTGGATTTCATTTAAGACTCGGTAGACTTGTTGTTACCTGCCATCTACCGCTTCTGATGCGTTAGCCTCAGTGTCTTTGGAAGGACCCCTCGGGACATACGCGAATGGACACAGCCTCCGACGTTCGAATATGCCATATACTAGTGAGTCGTCGCGATCGACAATGCCCCTGAGCCTTCACTCAACTTGTTGGATAGCACCAACCTGGTGAGTTACAAGTTGCTGTCGCCCAGAAATGCCTGAATGGATTTCCTTACTTCTTTCCAAGTTATTCATAGGTGCCATTGGACTGATGTTCGCGCCCCTTGTCCCATTGGTGGCGTTGGCGGCTGCAATCGTATTTTGGATCAGTTCCTGGGTATACAAGGTGAGAAGGTCGTCTGGGAACATATCATTCTTGAATCTTGAAAGCGGTTCTGCCTCAGTACCAGTTGATGTTTGTTTTTATTACGAAAGTGGAAACCGGCGGGGTGAGCCCTTCCATAGTTCTGCTGAATATTCACTTACCTTCTCTGTCAGCGCTTGTGGAATGTCATCATCAATCGAATTTTATTCTCGGTTCTTCTGATGCAGTGTCTAATGATCCTTAGTTCGCATTCCTTCGCAAGACATTCAGTTTCTGATTATATTTTCACTGCAGCCATCGGTCTACAACTGAGCTTTCGTTCAGTCAAAATGATCCTGGCAATCCCTCCGATAGCTATGATTTTTGCGTTCAAGATCTACATGAACCGCACTTTCAACAAGAACTTCCACTACTATCTCCCCTCCGAAGACGAACTCCGAACCACGCATGTACATTCCGGTCGCGGAGACATTGCAAGACACAGACTTGAGAATCGATTTGGGCACCCATCTCTGCATGCAGAGCTATTCACGCCTATGGTCCACGCTGATACGATGCCACTTCTCCGTCAGGTGTATGACGGCAAAATTGAGGAAGAAAAAGACGATGCCAAAATGCAGAACTGCAATGAGGTTCTCGATGGGCTACGGATCGCCGCTATTCCACAGGTGTGTGCGGATTCTACGGACAGCACCTTGCTCTAAATATGCTTTTCCTGTAGCGCGACCTCCAATATGACCCGGTTCTCTACAACCGTAATCGCGGGGACTTGGATAGTGACAGATACTCCATGGCTTCAACCTCGATCCTCAGTCCGCTGCCCTCGCAGTACAAGCACAACAATTATGGCCCGACTTTTCTATCACACGGGGCATCGTATATGTCCGATGTGGACAGCGTCGTGTTCAGTCCCCAAAGCATCATGACGTCCTCGTCCAACGATCAACGACCGTCCATGTTGAGCCCCGGCCTCTCACCTCCACCGCAAAGCTACTTCGACCCTCACTCCCGGCATATGGTAGTGCCCTCCCAGATCCAGCCAGGCCATTCAGGCCAACAAAGGCCTGTGCCACCGCATTCTTCGGACTCATTCGTCGGTGCACCGCAACCCCTGCGAATGTTTTCCCCAGTCCCGCTTGGATATCCAAGCCAACAGCAGTCTCTGCATCATGACTCGCGTATGGCTGCCGCTCGACCAGCGCCTCTGATTGAAGAGGAGCTCCGGTATCTTGATCAACCTCAAGCCGTTTACCAATTCGGTACCCCTTCGAGCCGCTCGCCTCCCAGCTTTGGCCCTCCTTCAGAGTTTGTTGAACGGGCCGCGTTTCCAGAGCCCTTCCCAGACCCGCGTCAGAGCGCACAGCAGTAACGTTCTCAACTATGCCATAAATAACACCCATGCATTCCATCCTCTGTCATTCACATCCTACTGCCGTTCCTTGTGATGTACAGTACTACTACTACAGTTCTGGGATATTCCGGGGAAAAATTGGAGAAAATGAAATTAGTTTGTTACGGTCACGCAGCAGTCTGTCGCTCACCATTGTGATCTTATGTCTGCTGGCACCCTCGACTCGTTCATCCTTTCGGGACGTCCACAGCCCGAGGCGCTTGCGACATCGCAAGAAATCCGGGACCGCGGCTCGCTCTTTGTCGCGACGATCTACGCGGCGCCGTCGCCTGCGCAGGCCGCCGCATGCATCGCGCATCTGAAGAATGTCACGCACACACCGAAGCCCGCGTCGCATGAGATGAGCGCGTGGCGCTGCATGGTTGTCAAAGCTGGGTGCACGGGGCTCGCGGGGCCGGACGACTTCGAGGTGCGGGAGGGCAGTGCGGACGACGGAGAGCGCTGGGGCGGGGAGAAGATACTGAACGTCATGCGCAAGCAGGGTATCATCGACGCTGCCGTTGTTGTCAGTCGCTGGTGAATTGGTACCTTTTCTTGCATTCATATGCATGCATTTACGCGTTTTGTGTCTACTACACAGGTACGGCGGCACCATGCTCGGCCCTGCGCGCTTCTCACACATCGAGACGTGTACGCTCGAGGTGTGTCGCGAGTTCAAGCGCAAGGAGGAGGTCAAAGACTGCCTGGCGACGCTCCAAACGTTGGACGACATTCTCGCGCAACTCCGGGAAGAGCTTGCTGCATTCATACCTCAAACTACACCCTCCGCTTCCAAAACCCCGGACTACTCTGGATGGATAGACTTGGACCTGCCCAAGGCAAGGCGGCTTATCCGCGCAAGGGAAGGCGCGATAAACAGCGTCAAGGAGTTGATCGCGAAACACCAATAACTATTGCTACAGGAGTAACTGCTCCGTAAGTTAGAGCCAATGGGTCGTCCTCCTCCCGCGCACGCTAATAGCTCGGCAGTGTCTTCATTCGTCAATCCTATGGCGGCCGGAAGGAGCTTTTTTGGTCCGAGAGCTATGAACACCCAGTCGAGATCCGCCGTCCTGCACGCTCGCCATTCGTATCTATATGGATCCGGCACTCGCCATAACTCGGGTGTGTGTTAAGTGAATATCGTCTCCTTGCAGCTTGCCTTGCAGTACTCGTCGCCTCCTGTTCGTGGCCCCATCCAAGGACAAGCATCACCCATCTCTAAGCTATAACACAGTTTCTAGAAATGCTCGAAAGCAGACCCAGCTATCTGTCTATGGCGTCCGTGCGTTCGCGACCCCCTTTGACTCGGGACTTGGTGACGGATAGCGCGAAGTTGGATAGATTTGATGGTCCTGAGATTATTGTAATGGAGAGCTGATCTCGATGCGCTGTGGTGGCGTCCCTGATGCAGCAAGTATAGGCAAGATACGTTTTTGTGCTGGTCTGCTGACTCACTGGCTCATTAGTATTCATCCGAATCGATTATCGATTCTTATTTCGTTGGCGAGTAGAAATTCCTCACAGACAGTGCCGAGACTGAGCATCCAGGGCTGAGTTAATTAATTGCATTGCGATCATCTACTATGACTCTGAGCCTCCGGGTGTCTTGATGTCTAAATCTTGATGGTTCAGGATTTTCTCTGCAGTGCAGCAATAATAACTTGATATGCAGAAAGTTCCAGTTACACTTCTGCAATATTGCAAACACCAGCAAGGCGCATCAACAAGTAACGATTCTTCAAACGATACTCGTCTCTTCGACGTTTCCACAGACTAAGACCCACGCCTCCCTGCTTCCCTGCAAGTTCCTGGCACATACACGTGCACCTGGAGAACTTTGAGGATATCCGGCAGTGAAGCTCGGGAAGCACCCGAGGCGATGCAAGAATCGCAGTGGGTCAGTTATCGATGAGGAGCTTGAGGTTCCACGTAAAATCAAACAGGAAGGTAGGTCGGACTGAGCTTGTGCTTGATCCAGTTGCAGTTGAGCGGCCGGTGATACTTGATGGTTTAAAGCAAGAGGTCGCAGATCGCCAGATCTCGCACACCCATCAAGTCACGTGTAGGGGACCTCCCTCCCCCAAATTAGGAAGGCTGCCAGTATGCCGGCCACTCTCAGTCAACAATTCTGGCCCACTCCTCACTTGAACTTGTTGTAATTGAGCTATAGTATGTGTTATATGGCCTCTAGAATGTCTGTACATGTAGACAGCCCGACATAGAATTTATTTTGCGCTTTTTTTCAACCCCATCACATCAATTCACGTGGCTTGATGGGTGTGCGAGATCTGGCGATCTGCGACCTCTTGGTTTAAAGGAGGACTGCGACACATGTGTGCGATCCTGTAAGTGAACAGGGGTACATCGGAGGGGGAGATTCAATAAGGCCTGCTCAGCCAGCTTTTCGCAACCGACTCAGTGAAACAAGCCAGTTTCGAGTAATTTTGGCTTATACAGTATATACCCATTACTTGAGCCAAAGGAATGTATTTTGTGCACCTGCCTTTATTGGTCGAGTTTTTGACCCAAAACTCTTTCGGACCCTGTTTCTAGTCCAAGAATCAGCCCAATCGAGGCAGAATTAAGCAAGATATAGCAAAACTAGTTTGGCTCAAGTAACGATTTGATGTAACACATCCAAACAAACCCGAAGAAAAAAATCATTTGGCCTGTTGTTTGGCCGTTCTCCACCCCAATTTGTAGCTGATTATTCCTTATAAATGCCATTTCATGGGCTGGAACATGTGTTGTGTCCAGATATCATCTGCAATGGTGAGTTTCAGCTTGGCTCAAGTGAAAGGGTTGGCTCAAGTAAAGGGTATATACTGTACTGCAGAAACGAAAGGTCAGTAGAGCAAGAATGAGTTATCCACGCGCCGCGGCTCGGAATGAGCTGCCACAGGATCACCAATCAGGAAGTGAACAAGAACGACAACGTGACAACTTGCGATTCCCTCGTGTTCAGCGTCAACAAATCATTTCCATTGTCTCTTGACAGGAGACGATAGGCTCTCCCAGTCACTGGGAGAGGGGGCAGATTCAGAGATGCCCGAAAACCACACATATGCATGAACAGTTGCCTACCCGCCGAATGCCAAAACCGCGCGCTTGCAACATGCACTATATCGGCGAAGAAGGCAGAAAATGGACGGCGAGCAGGGGTTTCGCATCACGATGGACGGAGTCGGCGGCCATCTCACATTTGAACTGGCGCTCGAGGTCAGGGGCAAAATGCTTCATGCCGCAGAAGGACCTGGCGTTGCTCTGCCTGTAGAGGTTGTAGTGGAAAGGGGGTCGATACTTCCCTCCAAGGCGCACGTCGAGAGTCCCGAGAACCTGAGATCAACGCTCCAAACATAACGCGACTAAGAGTTTGTACGAAGGATAATGTGCCAGTCCATCAGGCAAATGAGCACTGCAACAAGGTAATTATCAGTTGACGCAGACAAATTATAAAAACTGTATGCACCCGCACCGTCTTCGCCTCCACCGCCTTCACCGCAGACAGAAAAGGCGAACCAGCCCAGACCAAAAACTTAAGAAACGGACCAGACCGTATACATAAGAAATAGAGAAATCAGACAGTGTCTATACCTCCACATCCAGTCTCCAATTAGAATCTAAACACTGGGTACCATAAAACATTTTCTACGCCGGCTCCTACTTCTGTCCTGCTCCGGGGTCGAGGCCAACCTGACACACCAAATCACTTTGCACCGTAGCGCGCCTTGCGGCCGATGTCGAACGGGACGTATTTATATTTGATCATGTGTCTGAGGTGGTGGGTGAGATAGGGTAAGGAGGAGGTACTCGAGTGGCAAGGAGGAGGAAGAGGAGGGCGAGGGAGGAGGGGAAGCAAACGTGAAAAGCAAACGTGAAGCAAAAGAGGAAGAAACGCACCGGATCTGCCGCCGCATCGTCAGTGCAAAGAGCACGAAAAAGTACACGACGAGGATCGGCCAGTACACCGGTACATCGAACACCTCTGACAGCGTGCAGAACAGCGCGATCAGCGTAGCGCGTGTTGCCGACAGCCTGCGTTGTAAAACGCATGAATCAAGTAGCACGACCACAGCAACATCCGCGCAGCGGGGCGGAGACGCACCAGAACTGCCATTCGGGAAGGCGGCGCACGAATGGGCGGAATTCGTCGTCGCGCGTGCTGGGTAGCGGCGACGTGTCGCCCGCGCCGCCCTCGGCATCTTCCGCAAGCAGGTCTTCCTGCAGCGATGGGTCAAACTTGGGCTGCAAAAACGCGAGTAGCAGGTTCAGCAGGTAGATTGCATGCGCGTAGCAGACTGTCGGCGAATAAGCCGCCATTACACTATTGTACAGATGCAGCGCAGTGCTGCGCATTGGACACACCGATGTACCACTAAAGCACCAAACGAAGGGATGTCAGCGAGCAGCTGGAGAGACAGCAGACAGACGCACGCCCTGAGAAAGCACTATGCGGAGGAAGAAGAGGAAGAGGAGGCCAGCGGTGGCGAGCCAGCGTTGGAGGGTGTGCGGCGTCCAGCGGTCGAGGAGCTGCTGGTACTGACGCTGTACGCGGGTGAACTGGCCCTGGAGGCTCTGCACGGGCGTCTGCTCCATGCCGGTATCGGAGGAAGACATCATCGTCGTCGTCAGAGAGTAAGAGGCGTGGCCGTCGTGGACAAACGTCGCGTTCGTGTCACCGTGCGAAGACTATTTACACAGGTTTATTCCGTTTTTCTGACTGTTTACTTTTTTCCCGCCTTTTTCTTCTTCGGCCGCTCCTCCTCTTCCTCGTCGTCGCTGTCCTTGGGCCGCTTCTCTGCGGCCTTGGCCTTGGGAAGTGGTCCGGCCGTCTTTTTGGGAGCAGGCTGCGGCAGCGCTTTTTTCGCCGCCGCCGCCTCTTTCTCTCCCTCGTCGTCCGACGCAAACGGGTCGTCGTCGACCTTTTTCTTCTGCAGCCTAGGCTTCGCCTTTGCCGTGGCGCCGTCAGGCTTGTCGGCAGCCGGCTTGGGTACAGCTTTGGCCGTCGCCAACTCCGCAAAATACGCGTCCTTGAGCGCCTGTTGTAGCTCTTAGTCGGTGTCCGGCACAATGAACCACGCACAGCGCACCTTGGACTCCGCCTCCGGAAGTAGCGCCGCGTTCTTCCACGTCTTCCCAAAATCAAACAGTCAGATACGGTGAAACACTGTCATGTAACAGTCGGCACACCGTCGACGGCACGCCGCTCGGGTGTTTGCTGTCCAGCCCGAGCGCCGTGTACAGGTTCGCCTTCGCACCGCTGAGGCTCAGCCCGTGGTTCTTAAGGAGGATGCGCATGACGTCCGTGACCGCAGGCTTGTCGTACACGTCGGGCATGTAGAGGCAGATCAGGTGTTGTGTGCTCACGTCCGCGTCTGCGGGCGACGTCGCTACCTTGGCGCGCCACGCGCACGTCACCGCGAGGGGCCCTGAGATGAGGGACGCTGCCAGGGGGTAATCAGCTGGCACGCCAATTGTAATCGAAAGTGGTAAACTGACTGGCGAGGCTGGACCAAATCGCGTCGACCCGGTCTGCGGGCGCGAATACCAGCCTGCGCGGAGTAGGCCGCTACATATTGTAGTACGAGCGTGGGGGGTGCATACCATTTCCCAGAAACGTAGCCGTGCCGCGTCGCGACCTCCTTAAACTTGTCTGCTGCCTGTGCTTGGACCTACAATTCAATTCAGATGGGTGCGCGCTTGACGGGGGGCGGTGGGGCGGCGTACCTCCTCGCGCACCTCTTTCTTACTTTTCGCGCCTGCAACCCATATCTTATTACTAGAAACGAGGATAAAATTATTACGCCTGTGCACACCTGTCTTTTTATTCGAGCGCGTCGGGATGGATGCGTCGTTCTTTATGCTCTCGACGCGCGCCGTAACCTCCTTCACTGCAGTCCGGTTCAGCCGCTTCTTAAACAAGAACAAGGACATGGGCAGGACATGTGTACCCACATAGCACAGAGGCCTCCTCCAGCGCCGCCTCCTGACCTTCGTCCTCCCGTGCAGGGATGCCCCGGGATACCCAGATCCACTATCATATATCAGCTTCAATAATAAGAATGCGCTAGCAGATCTGGAGCCACTCACGGGCTTTGTGCCATCGTTTTGGATCATGGACGGTTTGTACTGTGCATAAAGATGAGCGCAGAGCACCGGCTGTCTCAGACGCGTACTTTAGTGAGAAAGTCAGGCAGCGGGATGTCCGAGGCCGCGGTCCATGCATAGGCGTATTTTGTGGGGAGGGCGTCTTCAGACATGATGGACGCAAGGTCGACGCGTCAAAGTGGTTTTGGTCACGCGTTCGAGTGCTGTACCATTTCGGCAGGGCCGATGTTTATCCCAACAGAGGTCGTATCCAGAAATTGGCCAAATTTTGTGAAATGTCGGGACTTATTCTAAGTAGGCCAAAATACTTCTTTCAACATTTGAAGCAACCTTGACTTTTTTGGACAGGATTTTTCCAAGATTTTGTCCGGACTCCTGGACACGACCTAAACCCCAGTGAGAAACCCGTGTTGGGAGATCTGTCCAGAACTGCGTAGATAACCACAATCAATCAAAATCTATCCAGATACTTTCGTAAATATTTTCGATCAAAGTCAGGTCTCGTCGAGGTCTCGTGTTGCCTTCCATCGAATTCCATCTGTTGACTTCGAATGTAAATGATCCAAATAAAAACGTATATTCTATTCTGTATCCTAGCTGCCGTCTCGAAACACCGAAGATCTGCTCCACTATTTGCACTCGGGGACCTCTTGGCTCACATTCGATGTCCGGTTCTGCACCAACCAGCGCAACAGATGATCTTAGAGTTGTCTGCAAATGCAGCAAAAAATGTGGGGGACCAGATGGGCCGGGTAGGCGCATAGCCTTCTCGACACGGTCACTGCATCGGAGGCAAGATGCGGGTACTGCCAGTCCGATTGGGTCTGGGTTCACAGATTTTATTGCCTCGGTTGCTCCCCCTGTGCAACAACCACTTCAATCTGGGTCTGGAAATGCTATTCATCGAAAGCGCCGTATCCCACTGATTCTGCGGGAGGAAGGGCAAGTGAGCTCGCAAAGACGACGACTTGGTTTTGCAGATGATCCACAAGAGTTACCTGTACGTCTGTGGCGGTTATTTTGCGCGCTGTAGCCTGATTTTTCGACTGAAAGCCTCGCATGGAATCACCCCCTCCATTCGAGCCGGCCCGGAATTTGGATGGACCTGAGCACAACACACCAAATGTACCGCGCATTCCGGAGTTTGAACCAGATCCGGGTTCTTTGGATGACCAGGCTCGTGCGGATCTGCCACCAACACCACCAATTCGACCACCAACGCCTCCAAGTTTCGACACGCGCACCTCGGCAATCGAGGACATTAATATCTCCCTGAAATTTATCGCAGCATTGCAAAATGCCTCCTTGGAGAACGCCGGCCTGGATGCCGCTCTCTTACACCAAATCCGTAACCCTGCGACGAGCATTCTTTCCGTTGAAGATCCTGATGACCGCCTTTCCATCAATATATTCCTCGCCATCGGGAATGCTTCGGAAGCTTCATATACTGCCGTTCGCGCCGCAATTCTCCGTCGAAACCCGGATTATGAAAAAATGCTGACATATTACAAAGTCAAACGTCTGGTAGCTGACCTCACGGGAGTCATTGCTTTAGAGCAAGACATGTATATCAATAGCTGTATTGGTTACACAGGTTCGTCTTGCCTAATTCAAATGTGCGCCCATGCTGATTTTTTATACAGGACCGTTCTCTGAGCTCGACAATTGTCCGTATTGCGGCGAGTCTCGTCACGAGCCCGGCCATGCTCCTGACATTAAGATACCTCGGCGGCGGTTTTCAACGTTTCCGCTCGCTCCACAGCTCCAGGCGTTGTGGCGAACTCCAGAAGGGGCCAATAGCATGAAATATCGCCAGCGCTGTACATCAAAAATCATGGAAGAGCTTGCCAGAAACAATGGAGTTCGGACCTCACCATACGTTGATTTCTTTGATGGTAGTGATTATCTTATTGCCGTCCAAGAAGGTCGCATATCAACAGACGACATGGTCTTGGTGTTCTCTATTGACGGAGCACAGCTTTATCGCAACAAGGTTTCCGAATGTTGGATATACATTTGGATTATTCTCGATCACGCACCAGGTGTACGTTACAAGAAGAAATTCGTTCTTCCAGGTGGGATCATAGGAGGGCCCGGCAAGCCACGGAACTCAGACAGTTATATTTTCCCTGGATTCCATCATGTCGCCGCTCTCCAGAAAGAAGGACTTCAGGTGTGGGATGCAGCACTGAATCGTGTCTTTACCTCCAGACCATTTATTGCTCTCGCCACGGCAGACGGTCCAGGAATGGCTTCAATAAATGGCTGTGTCGGCCACCACGGAAAACTGGCCTGCCGTGTTTACTGCAAGTTATCGGGCCGACGGAAACCAGGAGGCACCCACTATTATCCTGCTCGCTTCATCCCTGATGCATATAACCAGGACGGGTGCAGTCATCCGGATGTGCGAATCACGCTATTTTTGTAGGAATTTTTGACTTAAAATACTCGATTTATTATAGGTTAATCTCGAAGAGCTACTCCAAACATTCACCCCTGCAGAGGCTAGCGAGCGTTACCAGAAGAATCTTCAATATGTCATTGACTCACCTAACAAGACTCAGTACGAGAAGCGCAGGTTGGAAACCGGCATCTCGAAGCCTACAATATTTAGCAGGTTTCCCGCGAAACATATTCTTGGTGTACCAGGCTGCTTTGGCTTGGACATCATGCATCTACCATGCCTGAATCTCCCCGATCTCTTCATCCCTCTCTGGCGGGGCTCATTTGAATGTGACAAAGGTGACAACAAAGCTCTTTGGGATTGGGCGGTTTTAACGCCCACTGTTTGGTGCGAGGAGTTGATTGTTACTTTCAGCGATACTAATTGAAAACCAGGAAAGAACATGGAAAGATGGTTTCAAATGCCACACCTTACATCCCTGGATCTTTTGATCGCCCTCCACGAAATCCAGCTGAAAAAATTTCAAGCGGTTACAAAGCTTGGGAATTCTTGCTTTACTTCTACGGCCTAGGGCCTGCTCTTTTTCACAGACTTCTGCCCGAAAAATACTGGAAGCATTATTGCAAAGGTGTTAGAGGCGTCCGTATTTTAATGCAAGAGGAAATCACCCCTGAAGAGCTTCGGGAGTCGCATGAAATGCTTACTGAATTTTCAGATTCTTTCGAGACTCTTTACTGCCAACGTCTGACAGAACGTATCCATTTTGTCGACCAAGTATCCACACTCCCTCTCACATGCCATTTGAAACCGCCCGCCTAGGACCCGGTATCATCTACTCGCAGTGGACTCTCGAGCGAACCATCGGAAACCTTGGAGAAGAAATTAAACAACATTCTAATGCATTTGCGAACTTGTCGCAGCGTGCACTTCGCCGTTGTCAAGTCAACACATTGAAGGCGATGATCCCAGATCTGGAACCTCCGGAAAATCCACTTCCCCGGGGCTCTCTAGATCTGGGCAACGGCTATGTTCTTCTCACCGCTATGGACAACGCGGCTCGAGAAGTGGACAATTTTCAGGGTGCAGCCATTCGAGCTTATCTGGTGGCTGCAGGCCACCCACCCTCGGATCTGTGGACACCCGTTGTTACTAGGTGGTCTCGAGTTCGCTTGCCCAATGGGCAGGTTGCTCGATCTACTTGGAAAGAAAACCTGAAGCCGATTGGGAAGCTTAGGTGTGCCCGCAGGGTCAAGGTATGTACAATTTAATCCTTTTTACATCTGATCCTGAATTTTGTCAGATCCAGTGTGGCGGCTGAACACGATTTGCAGAAGTGCGTTTTTACCTGATGTTCAGGGTTGGAGAAGAACGCAAACCCCTTGCCGTGGTTTCATTATACGGTGAACACCACCAACAGCTTTACGAAGACTCATCCAAGACCTACGTTACAATGCAATATCTCGGAAACTCAGATGTCCGAGTTATCGATATCAATTCCATTCAGTCCGCCGTGATGCTTGCCCCTGACGAACAGTATGCGAACTCATTCCAAGATGGATCCCAGCTCAACCGGTTTTTCCTTATGGAAAAGCCAGGCTTGAAGCTAATGGAAATGATGGGTGTGGGGGAGACTCTGGTTCCAGAGGCGTAGTTTATATTTTGTTGTAGGTTCGGAGGAGTTCCGATGCTGTCCGGCATGCGTTCCGAATAATACCAAGTGTGCGCTTTGAACTCGTCCGAGGTGGCTGTGCTCGGACAAGTTCAAAGCGCAGACTCGGCAGTTTCAGCACGGGACTGCGAGTAACGTGTGATGCAAACAGTCACACGTTACTGTTCGCGTTCGACACATCGCAAGTGTGTATTCTGCTATATGATACAAGCTAATTAAGTGCCAGCGCATGCCCTCTGCATTAACTTGACATGTTGCTTCCACATCTGGGCGGCCACAGCCTCTACAGCTAAAATTTTCTTGAATAGCTGTGATGCAGCACGTCTGTCTCGGAATCTTCTGACTGGGCCTGGACTTGAGACTCGTCTGACCAGTTTCCATGAAGGGATGGATCGCGCTGGGGTCTTCACGCTGGCCAGCATCACTGACAATTTCTGAAAAGTAGTAAACATCACGGAAAAGCAAAGCCAGTACATATCTCACAACAGGTGGCACGCGGCGGACAAGATGGGATCGAGATGTCGAAGTCTTTAGGGTCCCGTCAGTCTCTCCACTCGGGACACAGATCTGGCCTGGAACACTTTTGTGAGTTTTTATGTCCTCGCTGGCTTCCAAAGGCTGTGATGAGGGCACTTCTTCGTCATCTGGGGTGCATGTACGATGGCGCGCGAGGAAGTTCTCCAACGGCATTGGGGAGACGAGACGCATCATTGCGACAGGGTTTTCCGTGAGGCTGCTGGTGGGCTTAGAGAGAAGAGACATATGTTTGCATGTTTTGATTTGTCTTTATGTGAACATTATTAATTGGCATACGTGCAGATACAGCGAGAAATATTGAGCTGCATCGAGATATAGGCAGAAAGAGCGAGAGAGATAAACATATTTTCGTTGCTATGCGACTCTGTGAATATGTGCCGTCATGCGCAAATCCTTGCGATGGGATCTTTCCTCTTTTTTCTTCTTTCCACCGCCGGCCTCTCTTCCATGACAAACATGGACGGTAGTGACGCACTCGACGAGTACTCGTACTCTGGCAACCTTTCCAGCAGGTCGTCGACCCCGGGGGAGTCCTACCATCATCCACCGCCTCTGTGTATGACCGATCCCAGCTCATCAAGCATGTCGCAGGGCTCGGACGACTTCCCGGGTAACGACTCTGTGCCCTTCTCTCCACACCCTTTTCGCTATAACCCGAAAAGGGCACCTTCGATTCACCTCGATTGTCGCCAGTGCGTCGTGTCCAGACGGGAAAACCTAATTTTGGCCACGGAAAACACTACACTAAAGTGTGTGCTATACCCTCATGCTTGCTCTCTCACTGATGCTTCCGATGATATGCAGAAATGCATATGAGGCCTTGCTGAACGTAGTCGGGCCTGTCATGTTCCTTGTGCAGGCTCCGGGTCCTTCTAACCTTGCTGCGACGCCCTCGGGGCTCGGAGGGCTCCCGTCTCTGCCGTCGGTGGCTGCACCAAACCAGTCCAACTACCCTCGGGTCCCATTTTGGTATGCTCACGAGTACAAGACCCACTTGGATCAGACCAAGGGTGAGTCCAATGCAGATGACCGAAAGCCTCGCGGGTCTACTCGGTCTTCCCAAGGGATCAACGTCGCGATGCAGTATGTCACGGACGCCAACGGCGTAGTGATCGATGGGTTTCGCGCCACAGCAATCCGGAGCCTGGCTACCAAGCTGTTTGCCCATGCCGCTGCAAGCGGTGCAGCACCCGCTACCTGGAGCAAGGCGGGGCTGGAAATGCAGACTCAGTTGAGTGCGGAGATCTGTCGACAATTTGCGGAGATGGGGCTATGCGCAAACGATTGGAAGGTCCAGTACTCATTTTTTATTTCTATCTTCAACTGTATCTGACCAGCACCCCTCCAGGTGCAGTACATGGTGACAAAGATGTACTCTGGTTGGTACCGGGGCTATATTCACTCGCAAGGTATCAAATCGGAGCCCCCTGCGGCCCCAGTCCGAGTCAAGGTGTCAAAAGAAACGAAGGCCGCCCCCGGGACATCTACAACACCAAGGTAATGTCCCCCATTCACTTCCGATAAACCTCATTTAAAATATACCCCATCAGGAACCTGTGCATGATTTCTTGGTGCAAAAAGCACCCCAGGGGCTTCCTTTCTCAATTCAAGCTCTACTGGGACTCCATCGAGAAAACGCCGGACTCCGAAGTTTGTGGTTCCCCATTAATGTCGGGATATCCTAACGCATATTGTAGGAATTCAAGCAGGCCTCTGCCGATGCAGCGGCTTCCAAGACCAAGGTAATGCATATATAAACCGCTTTTCTGTTACTAACTTGTGCTTCATACACAGGCCGCAAGTTAGGCTACGGGGCTTCTGGGACTAGGTGTGGGTGGGGGATGCGGGCGGGGCAGGGCGGTACCGTGTGGGTGGTGCTGATCTATTTTTGTGTTCTACATATCTGAATGGATCTGCCAATTTGTGCCTGCATATATTTGTGTTTGTGTCATTGAGATTTCAACACATTTGAACACATCTCCCTGTCTATAGCCGAGGAAATCAGAGCAGATGCGAATCGATGAGAATCAAGGGAAATACATTCGTTTGTTAAAGCCCTATCTCACTAGATGCACATCGATTTGAATCGAAATAAATCTGTCCACGCTAACTTTTTTGGCAGGAGATCAATCGAAATAGATTCAATGTATATTCTACACTTCTGACAGATCTCCCAACACGGGTTTCTCACTGGGCCTAAACATCGGTCCTATTTCGGCTCGATACTGGCTGAAAATAATCAAATAAAGAAATAAAGATATTGAAATGACTTGGATTAGGCCTCTCCGAGGCAGTAGCTGAACCTTTAGGAATTTATAGCATTATCTCTATCATTTTTACCAAGCTAAGTAATAGAGGCCCGATACCAATGGCGGTGGGGGAAAATAAATAAATAAATAAAATAAGTCGCAATAAAATTGCCCGAAAGTTGCTGACCATCAGCCTGCTATTCTGATACCACCATATCCCTTCCTCCAACTTCAACTGGGCATCCATCTCCCTTCAAAATTTGGAGCTTATGCAATGATTTATTTCAAAAATTTCTAGTCACTCAGAATTAGTATCGGTCCAGAGGATTCAGTAAAGACAATAAAATAGTCTCAGCTTCCCAATACCACTCTGCTGGTTCCCGGTGGAGTTGGCCTCGGATCAGGCAGCAATTCTTGCTGTTTTGGGTGTCTGCATCAATTCACTTCACTTTTGCACTCCCGTGCAAGCCAACAGCCTCAAACCTGCTTCCATTGAAAGAGGTGGTCTTAAGGTTGAGTTCAGGCTCTTAAATTTGGTAAAAATCTACAATCTTTGGGCCTGTCGGTGGCCAATTGGTTTTCTCGACATCTGCCGTGTTTCGTCAATTCCAGGACCAATTTTTACAGAAGATCAAGTTCACTCAGCAGTGTACAATATGTCCAAGTACCTGCTATGAGCCAGTTGAACAGATTCATGAACTGGTGCACTGAATCTTCCATGTACCATCTTCTGGGTACATGACACTGGTTGAACATTTCAAAATTTTCACCTTCTTTTTCAGTGAAAAATGTCGTTTATTTTTCACACATTTTTCACTGAAAAAGCAGGTGAAATTTTCAAACCATTTTCATCACTTTCTTATTTTATTTTGAATTTTTCACCTTGAATTGAGAAAGTGCTGAAAAAGTTTTAAAATTTTCACCTTCTTTTTCAGTGAAAAATGTCTGAAAAATAAACAACATTTTTCACTGAAAAAGAAGGTGAAAAAATTGAAATGCTCAACCAGTGTGACTACAGTACAATGCTATGTATTTTCAACCAGTGCTTACCTCAAAATTTTCGATATAATGCCTTAAAACACCGGATTTTGGTCCAGACAAGGTCACATTCTGTTAAAGTGTTGTCTTCACTGGTTGAGCATTTCAATTTTTTCACCTTCTTTTTCAGTGAAAAATGTTGTTTATTTTTCAGACATTTTTCACTGAAAAAGAAGATGAAAATTTTAAAACATTTTCAGCACTTTCTCAATTCAAGGTGAAAAATTCAAAATAAAATAAGAAAGTGATGAAAATGTTTTGAAAATTTCACCTGCTTTTTCAGTGAAAAATGTGTGAAAAATAAACGACATTTTTCACTGAAAAAGAAGGTGAAATTTTGAAATGTTCAACCAGTGCTTGGTGAATATCACCGAGTCAGCATGGTAATGATACTTTATGGCATGTTATCTTTGTATTACACCCTTTCTGTGGAGTCTACTGCGCTGCAGAGCTGTTAGAGAGGTATTCAAGTGCGAGAGTTAGGGGCCAGGGGTTGGTGGGCCGAGATCACCGGAATTCATATTCTGGTATTGTTCTGGTATCAGACAAGTATCGGACACTGCCATCAGTATCAAGCCGTAATAGACACCAAAAAATGATGGCGTGATCTGGCCAGGGCACAGCAAAATATATTCAAAAGATATTTGTAAAACATGGGGGCCTTAATTTCCTACTCCTTGCACTGGTTGAACATTTCAAGTTTTTTGGTGAAAAAACTAGTGAAAAATGTTTTGACTTTTTCAGCAATTTTTCAGTGAAAAACCAAGTGAAAAACTTGTAACTTCTTCATGAATTTTTTGAACTTCAAAACTTTTTCAGCACTTTTTCAGAATTTTTCACAAGGTTCAAAAAGGTCACCAAAATGTTTCAAGTTTTTCACCTACTTTTTTGGCAAAAAATTACTGTAAAATTCAAAACATTTTTCACCAAAATTTTCAGTGCAAAACTTGAAATATTCAACCAGTGTTGAACAGCTGTAAATTAATTCATTTAAGTAAACTTCCTGCCAACTGCTTTGCTAATACTCTGTTAGTAACGTGCCCGGGAGCTAGCTTTGTTACCAACTGAGCCAAAAGGCCACTATGACAGGTTATCTGTCATAGGCTTCCCAGACTATATATACATGAGTACACACATTTCGCATGCATGTAACATACTCACCACTGGTTGAGCATTTCAATTTTTTCACCTTCTTTTTCAGTGAAAAATGTTGTTTATTTTTCAGACATTTTTCACTGAAAAAGAAGGTGAAAATTTTTTAAAAGAATTAACACTTTCTCAGTTCAAGGTGAAAAATTCGAAATAAAATAAGAAAGTGATGAAAATGTTTTGAAAATTTCACCTGCTTTTTCAGTGAAAAATGTGTGAAAAATAAACGACATTTTTCACTGAAAAAGAAGGTGAAAATTTTGAAATGTTCAACCAGTGCACACCAAGAAAGGTTTTGTCTGGCCCTGGATATGCAGGCCAACAAATGCCGTGACAGACTTTGACTGAACTCCAATCCTTACCACGACTGACATATTCTCCAAAGTTTCTGAACGTCAACGGATACTGGCCTGAACATAAAGCAGAAATGACTAATCAATGGATACTGCCCCGAACATAAAACAGAAATGACTAATAACAGAAAATTGAACTCAGAGAATGTCTTTTGTTCCAGGGGATGAAACGGGCTCGCCCATGAGGATTCAAGTTGTTAAAAAGTTGAAAAACATGACCTTGCATTTTGATTTATTTCTACATCTTGCCCCATTTTCTTTCGATTTTATTTTCGCAATGACCAATGTTGAGTGACTAAATTTGTTTGTACATGTAGCAAAAGAGAGCAAAACCCAAGTTCTCCAGGGTAGCCAAACCTAAAGGTTCAGCAATTAGTCACTGTTTGGAGGGAGCTTGATGAGAGCTTCCTGGCCTCGGCCAAGTAACTCCTTCAATTCTACCTTGAATCTCTCGATCCAAAGGTCCCACATGCTTGCACAAACCCCCTTTAGACCCCTCAAGACATATACCACATCTATATGTGAAAGCACTGCCAAATGATCCCCTGCTGGTGTTGTCTCTGAAGGATACTTTAGCCAACCCCCCCACACTCAAGCAAGCATATTGTCTTGAGTTCTGCACCAAAAGCCTTGATCCAAGCTTCCTACAGGACCGTATTGACTTTCCAAAGATGTAAACAGCCTCCATTTCTAAATGCGCTGTGAAATGACCCCCCTGCTGGCGTTGTCTCTGAAGGATGATATGGCCAAAATCCCCTGCACACAAGTAAGCACATTTTCTTGAATTCTCACTGGTTGAACATTTCAATTTTTTCACCTTCTTTTTCAGTGAAAAATGTTGTTTATTTTTCACACATTTTTCACTGAAAAAGCAGGTAAAAATTTCAAAACATTTTCATCACTTTCTTATTTTATTTCGAATTTTTCACCTTGAATTGAGAAAGTGCTGAAAAAGTTTTAAAATTTTCACCTTCTTTTTCAGTGAAAAATGTCTGAAAAATAAACAACATTTTTCAGTGAAAAAGAAGGTGAAAAAATTGAAATGCTCAACCAGTGTCTACAGCAAAATCCTTTATCTATGCCTCCTACAAGAACATATTGACCCCCTGGATACTTCTGTGGTATCCATTGGTGAACGCTCTGTGACAGGATGCCCTGCCGCTGTCTTCTCTGAGGGCTGTACAAGCCAAAACCACCCTTGACACAAGTAAGCACATATCTCCTCCATTTCTGTGCTGAATCTCATGAAACATGGCTGCTACACACTCCTCCAAACCCCCTCGAGACGTCTACAATGTCCATTCACGAATGCACCCCGAAATGACCCCCCTCCATCATAAAAATGTTTTCCATCTGGCATGAGCTGGCACATTCTGGTGCATCTGGTCGATCTGGTGTAGCTGGCGCACACTTGCCAGCTCATGCCAGAATCAATGCCAGTTTTGATTTTTTCATCAGGCTTCCTACCATGTTAAAATTCATTGGGAGCTGATGGTATGATTATAAATGGGCTCCAATGCAGCAGGAAGGGCAAGTATTTGCATTTTGAATTCTGCAGAGCTCTAAGATGTCAAAATCTATTGAAGTCATTCAAACTCCGCCATGCACATGTGTCGATATGGCGTGATTTGATGGCCAACCATCACCATGTCTCTTGCTTTCTCCCTCCACGTCATCTTGCCCCACCCCCGTAAACTGGTCTCAACGTGTACTGTGCCCTCCCCAAGCATCCTCTGTGTTTCTGTCAACTCCCCTCTCTCCTTCTGAGCTCTTATGGAATCTTTCGGCTTGTACTGCTGGCTCTGGAAGATAGGACTCGTTTCGCTGGTGGCTTGCATCCCTTGCTAGTGCTTGTCTGATTCCCTCTGGTCTATGTGTTCTGTGATCCCCTCCACGCATCTCTTTTCATACCTGTGGATTGTTTTGCTCCCAGCAGCCGCCTGTGGCCTTGTAGCATACATTCACCGCATATGGTGCCCTCCCCTCCTCCCTGACTAATCACCTTTGCATTCCAGATTATTCCACATTCCAAACACAATTTCGGACTACGCTGTTGTTGTGGCAAGTCCAGCCATATCCCTCTGCCCAAAATTCCAGAGTGGGAAGGTATGTGTACTTACAATATTACTTGAATCACCAGGCTGATACTTTTGACGTAGCTGTTGCTTAGTTCGCACCAGCCACCTCCTCCTTCCCTCCACATCACCTCCAAGCTGTAGACGGGCCAGCAACGGTAGGCACTAGTTGGAGGAATAGAAGGCCAGATATGGGTAACGACGGGTATGGACCAGGATACAGATGGTAAATGATGTACCTACTCACTATACATGAATAATATATATTTTATCTGTGTCTCCTTCCTATGTGTGCAGTGATCTGAATGCACCGTAATATACCAAAAAATGGCTGCACGTTATGGGGCCAGAGTATATTCTGGCACTAGAATAGGTTCTGGCACCTGCTATCTTTTTATGTTGCCAGATGCGATTCTGGCAAGCTGGCACAGCAGGCTGACCTGGCGCCAGCTCTGCCAGCTCAAAAACATTTTCCTGATGTCAGCTGTCATCTCTGAGGGTTGTACAGGTACAATACCCTGGGACCAGAGTACATTTATCTCCTGCATTTATGTTGCTAATCTCTAGATCCAAGTCTCCTATAGTAACTTATTCTCCCCCTCGAGATGTCTATAACATCCATTCTGGAACATGCCCCGAAATGACCCGCCACCGTCATCTGCGGCATGCATGCCTCTATCGACTCGCCATAATGTGTCTTGGTACTGCGGCCTTGCAGCACTTTTTTGGCACTGCTTACACCTCTCTTGGTCCCATTGACGACCCTGCTCTCCAAACTTGTCCATCTTCTGTGATCGAGCGCAGGGACCACACAAGCAGCACCTGTTTGTGCTCCCTCAGGTGCTTCCACGCTAGCTCACTGAGATGTGATTGCAGCAGATGGACGTGTTTGCTGCTACTTTCTGCACCACATATCAAAATGTTCCGGAACACTAAGGATAACCAACAAGATGAAATAATATTCTACCACAGCGCTTTATCATATGAGCGATCAGGGTAATTGGGGTTGCGTCTTTTGCAAGTAAAGTCTGTCCCACTCTTTCGACAGTCTGGATATTTATTCACACAATCTATCCATCCCCTCTTTCTTTTGCACGATGGAATCCCACATTTTTGACAGGTTCTTGTTTTCCGTTTCTTCAGCTCCAGCTCTGGGGGCATTTGGCTGGCAACTTGCTTCCTCGATAACTGATCTATGATGCTGAGCTGGATTGGAGCTGGCTGCTCATGACTTGTTAGGATATTCGGGTATCGGCGAGGCGACAGTAAAGGTTTTTCTTTGACTGTCTTCGTTGTCAAGCTCTGATTCGAGGCTCTGTAGGAGCTGCTGAAACACAACGCCAAAGTGTACATTGCCGGACGCAGTCGCGCCAAATTTGATCAGTGTCTAGCGCATTTGAAAAGATAAACCCGGGGCAGAGAAGCGAAATTCCTGGAACTTGACCTCGGTAGTCTGCAGAGTGTTAAGAATGCTGCTGAAGAATACTTGAGGTGAATACACTCGTCTCGAAACTCTGAGTCACCCGGGTGAGTCATGTCTACAGTAAAGAGACCGAGCTGCATATTCTGTTAAACCATGCATATGTCATTTTCATCTTTCGCCAAGTCTTCCACCTGAATTTTCTCGCTGATAAATTCCTCTCTCTGTCATCTCCAGAGGACAGATGCTACCGTCAATTGATCAGCTCAACGTTGACGGCTATGATCTCCAGTTCGGCACGAACATTGTTGGTAAGAGGAATATCGGAGGGATGAACTTGGCTATACAACGCTCCGTACAGGCCATTTTTACTTTACCAAGCAGCTGCTTCCCGCTCTCATAGTTGGGGCAAAAGCATCCCCTGATGGGAGAGCGAGGGTAGTCAACACCAGCTCTGTGGCGCATTATATGGGCAGTTTGGATTTTGGAACGTTCAATGGTAGGCATGCGGATTAACAAGGAGACCTGTCACGATCGTTAATCGTGTCTATAAACAGATTCTTCAAAGAGAAAAACACTCAGCAAAGCCAAGCTGTCTTCACAAAGCAAGCTAGTAAGTAGCCTTCAAACGTCCTCACTCACATTGCCTCAAATTGGACTAGGGAAACGTGGTATTCTCCAGCGAGCTTGGGAAGCGGTATGGACATCAAGGGATCGTTTCCACCGCTCTCAACCCCGGTATGTCGTTGGTGAAGGACTATTGACTATATACCACACTAACAATACTATCCGAACAGGACATATCCGAACATCCTGGCAGAACAATGTCCCCAAGTACCAAGCGGCGATGGTGGTGAGTGCACTGTTACCTTGCCACAATTCCGAACTGTCTGACCTTCACAAGGATTTCATCTTGCATGAACCCCACTTTGGATCTTTGACCTTGCTCTGGGGGACATCACCAGAAACTAAAGATTACAACGGCCAAGTGAGATTCCTGCTTGTATTATTGTTTCACCTACATTGAACCCCCTTGTCTAGTTCCTTATACCGTGGGCCAGACTCGGTCAAGCAAAGCCGGGAGCGGATGATGACAAGTTGGGAGTGGAGCTCTGGGCATGGTTAGAAGACCAGATTAAAGACTTCAACACCCGAGGCAGTGGTGTGATCAAAGCGAAACTATAGGATTGTTTACAGGTGCGATATGCTATACAAGCAGCTCCAGGTCTTCTGACTGGCGCTTGGTGTATTCCAGTGTAGCCCTATCTTTGGTGAATCTCTGTTCAATCCGAGCCACTGGTTCTTTTCAAATGTAATAATGACATTCAGGTCTCTTGTTATGAGTACATGTAATTGCTGTAATGAAAATACAAAAGGCTCGCTTTCCAATGATATACAAATCCGTATTGTATGTGACGCAAAGTATGAATCTTATGGGTAACACTGATGAGGTTAAATCCGCAGTTCCCCGACATCACTCTGGATACCAAATTGGTCGCGTTGCGTCGTCACCTTTGACCGACTATAGAGAGCGCTTCTACTAGCAAAGCGGATGCTCAATGTGCCAGTTGGGATTGTCGGATCCTCCGACTCCATGTCGTATTGCTGCCGGAGATTGAAGATAATCCGGGTCGAGACAATGCTGTGGATAGTTGCCTGTAGGCTGGACAGGTGTCATGGAGGAACTGAAAACTGTCAGGGAAATGGCTTACCGATCAAGCAGATCTGCATAGTCTATCGCAGTGCAGCCATGACGATGACGTTGGCGAGCGTTATCGCTACTCGAGTTAAGATCGGAAGGCAGTGGTGTACAGAAGGGCTTACAAAATATGCAAAGGAAGTAAAACAAGCTATCACGGTACAAAGTTTGACCAGCAGACCAGATGATTGTTGATAGCGCGTTAATCCACTATATATTGTAAGGGCCAGGATAGCTGTGAACAACTTCAGCAGCACGATAGCAAAATGACAGTGCGCTACGTACTATTTGGGACCAGGCACCTGGCCACCCTACCTAGTTGGCCATTTGAGAGCCAGAAGGCCAGGGCTTGATAATTATGACTGGGCATGATATACAAACAGAGTACGACCTCCAACGAAGGTTCAGACCAAATTTCAGTCGAAAGTGATGGGTTGATCGAAAGTCATGGCATCGCGGATCGGAATCCGAGGCGTGGGGACATCAATTTCATGCCATCGGACCGCTCGCCTCACTTGCCGTGGTCATTTCTCCACCATTTCTTCGTCGATCCACGACTTTTGGGGCTTGTTCTGATCCCCCGGCGCAGGGCTCTGTCTGTGACGCTCCTGGATGGCAATGGCCCCACTACTCTCCTTGATGCACTCAGGAAAGCATGACTGCTTTTTTGGGTCAGCCATGCTGGCCACTGTCGTGGTACACAATACTGCCATGCTATCGGTCTGAAACCTTACAGAGTACTTTTTACTATCCAATCCTTCATTCTGAGAGATATTTCGAGATTTTATCCATTCACCTCTGATAGCTCTGCAGGCCATTATCTCAAACCACCCAATTTTGGTCTCGCAAACAGTCAGATTTTTTGGAGGTGCTACCAGCATCTTGGAATAGAGTTGGGTGCTCAGGTATGTCCCAATACTTCCCATTAAGCAGCTTGGATCTTAATTTGGCCCATCTAGGTGTTTCTTCTACTTGTAGGACGCTCCTTCATTTCATGACCCCGATTTTGGGGTTTCGCATTGGTCGGAACCAGATTTTCTGACCTTTCGTATGCCTCATATATACACCACAACTGTGTGAGATAGTCAATACTATCTCCCTCTATGATTTAGAGTGCAAGTGGCACCCATTTGAGAGCTCAGGCCATTATTTAGCGGGGTGGCCAACTAGCCTGTTATTTGGCCATGTTGTACTGCCACGCAAACGAAATTCACTGTGAACTCAAATGTTGGGATATTTGGGAACTTAGGGGTCTTGAATCCTTCCTAGGAAGCATGCCTTTGTTCTGATATAGTTGGGACTGGAATGACTGTCTGCAACGATGACGGATGAGGCACCAATGCTTAGGTGGCCAGGTACTTGGTCTCAAATAGTACTGGTTTCAAAAATGAGAATTGAGACAAAAGCAACGAAAATAATTTCCGATCCCGAAACAGGATAGCAACCATTGAAAGTACTAGTGGGAGGCTGGCCGTCTTCATTCAAATAAGTGTCATGGGGACTGGCGACATATAAGTGTACTTGCATTGTAAGGAACGTATGAAGATTTCTGTGGTGGGAATGGCTGCACTGACAAGCAACTACTTGAAATCAGGCCAATGCACTGGTTGAACATTTCAAAATTTTCACCTTCTTTTCAGTGAAAATGTCGTTTATTTTTTACACATTTTCACTGAAAAGCAGGTGAAATTTTCAAAACATTTTCATCACTTTCTTATTTTATTTCGAATTTTTCACCTTGAATTGAGAAAGTGCTGAAAAAGGTTTAAAATTTTCACCTTCTTTTTCAGTGAAAAATGTCTGAAAAATAAACAACATTTTCACTGAAAAAGAAGGTGAAAAAATTGAAATGCTCAACCAGTGATGGAATTCGAATTAGCTGAGCCGACTCACGACAAACATGATCAGCAAAACGGCGAGTATCCTTTTGCTAGAATCGTAGATGGCATAGGTTCGCATAATCAACATGGCTATTTTGAAGGGTAGAAATGAGTCAGCTCCACAATTCTGAAAGAGTTGTATCCAGAAGGAACCAAATCCCGCCAGGCGCAAACAGACGGTCTAACACATATATGCCGGAGAAAGGACGTCCCAAACCCGGCCTGCATGGCTTTTATACATTGATGGTTAACTCAAACGAACCTTCTGATATACAAATACCAAAGGCTGTAAACCCTGTGAAGGTAGACAAAAGTGAGCAATTGTGAAGAAGGCCTGATTTCTTAGGACGTACATGTGGCAACAGCATCCAAGACTCTACATGTTGATACCTGGAGTTTCCGGAGGTCAGTCTCGGCAAGAGAGGGACTACAGAGCGATAGAACGGACCAATGGATCGTATATCACATAATCTGCAACGATTTTAGCGATGAAAGGATGAATATGTGCAGAGCGACGTACAATATAGTGCACAGACAAGGTTCACGAAAGGTGTATACCTTGCAAGTAGGTATAATACTTTCGAATTTCTCCAGGGTGATGCCCATATCATCTTGACCTCCCTGTCCAGACATATCAACCAATCATAACCCTGGCCGATCGTCAAAATTAACGAGCACGTCCATATGTGGCATTCAGGCGAACCTGCAGTGCCAGGCTCGCGGCTATTGAGTTGTATTGTGTAAGTTTGAATGCAATCTGGAACAGTCATAAAAAAGCGCACCAGTGAAGTACTGAGAAGTTGAGTCCATAAATAATCGAAGGCCAACAATAGAAACAAGCCAAGCACCTTGACCAGCTGTAGGCGACGCGCAGGTTCGAAAATCGCATCTGCCATTGCAACGTCGGTCATCCGGCGATAGGTGCAAGGACGAACCAAGGTAGCGTCAGGGCAATGGACAATAACGGCTGCGTCTATATAAGATGTTCAGCTGCTGCATCATATCATTGATATGGCTATAGTTTCATCAGCTTCTTGATATTTTTTGACTGGCATTACAAGCACGAAGGTATATCCGACGTTCTCCCGTTCATCAGGAGAACCGATGTAGCTATGCAGTGCTGCATAGCTGTTTTGGTTTTCCTGATGCTTGAGAACCTGTCTTGCCGCCATAAGGCATTATACAGAACCAACGAATCATGATGCATGATAAGCTGTGTCCCTGAGAACTCCAATTTGTGCTCAAGCAAAGATAGGATTGCTTGCAGTACTGGAAAAAACCTGGAGCATCATCACTATCACGATGATGTGGAGTATCCAAGTTATGTAAAACTTGAAGCAGCCGCGGCCCCGAGCGTCTAAGAACCAACTAAGTAAGAACTGCACTTTTCCGTCACGCAAACCTGTTCAAGGACAAAGCCAGCCAACCAGAGGAATATGGCTGGCACTGGAATTCACAATTGAGTTAGGAAGAACTCCTGCGATATGCAAGGTGCGAGTAAAGCCAGAGGTAACGGGTCCGCGTCTTCAATGAATACCCATCGAGAAGCTAACTTATATCTAAGGCTCCAACCATTTAGTTTTCGTTTGAAGAAACGGGCAAACTAAACAGAAACGGTTAGTAAACATTTTAAAACCGTTTAAAACTGTTTATAAATGGTAATTTCGGCTGGCAATTTTGCGGAGACATTCCAGGCCTGTAGACTTGAAATTGTTATCCACAACAGACTTCAACAGACAGAGAGGCCCTCAGAGAGATCCCTATGCTCCACTCGGAGAAGAACAGGAGCACAATAGGGGCGGTGGGACGAGGGCGGGAAGTTGGCGGGTGGTGAGGTGGAGATGGCCGCGCACCATCACTCACGTGAATAATTACCAGATTGGGAACTATCGCTTGGATCGCAACCAAATCAACACTCCTCAGTGAGTACCTCATTTATGGGCCTTGGGTGCATTTCATGAATGATATTCAGATTGTGTCTGGGTCTGAACACTTGATATATAATTGATAGCACAGTGGGTGAGTTTGGACAACCATTTGAACCGTTTACAAACGGTTTGCTTACCGTTTGCGAGCCCCCGCAAACTAAATGGAAATAAAAATGGTTTTTACCATTTGAAAACATTTATAAACGGAAATGGTTGGAGCCTTACTTATATCAGTTCTGGGATTAGGAACCAAGTCTGGAAATCACAGTCTACTTTTAGTATACTTTTCACACGATTTCTGGTCTTATGACCTTCCCCCAGTGCTGTCCGTTTTGTCGATGTCCCTCTCTGCTCCATGGTCTCTGCCCTGTGTAAATATCCTCCTCCTTGCTCTATCTTCATCGATTCATCCCCCCTCCTTCACCTCCCCTCCCTAAAAAGTGGTCCTCATCGGTCGACTTCAAGATATGCCACGTTGTCATCTGATATGACCTTCCTTTTGGTGGTCGGCAACCCTGCCAGAAATCGGTGATCAAAAAACCGGTATTGCCGGATTAGGAAGGTTCCCCCTATTTCTACAAAATCTTACGAAAACTTAAAAACCTCCCATCTTACGATATTTTGAGTTTATTTCATCAAAATCTTGAAACATGAATTCATGCGATATCGTACAACACATTTATACGACAGTCTTAAAACCTGCAAATTCTTCAGACTTCAGTCTGGGAACAAAGCATTCCCGGTGCATTATATACTATTGTCCCCCACCGGACTGGACAAACCGGGAACTCAGACAAACAAGTATTGCTCCACGTTTCTTGTTCAATTTGTAAGATCTCTTTTGAGGTACACTCTATAGGATGTGTTCTATTATAGTAAGACGAAAAACTGGATAAAAAATCACTCTCCCTGACCAATTAACCCTTAACAATCTGCCAAGTACTCTGATTTTGACTGATTTTTGATGTTTTCAACACCATTCACTGGTTGAAGGTTTCAAGTTTTTGAGTGAAAAAACTGGTGAAAAATATTTAGAATTTTGCAGAAGTTTTTCGCCGAAAAAACAGGTGAAAAACTTGAAAGTTTTTCAGGACCTTTTCAACTTGGAATCACCGTGAAAAATGAGAAATAAAATTCATGGTTTCTTTTCAAAGAATTTCACCACTAATATTTTGGATATTACAGAACTTTTTTGCCGAAAAAGCAGGTGAAAAATTTAAAAGTTTTTCAGGACCTTTTTGACTTGGAATCACCATGAAAAATGAGAAACAAAATTCATAATTTCTTTTGAAAGAATTTCACCACTAATATTTTCGATGTTACAGAACATTTTCGCCTAAAAAGCGGGTGAAAAATTTAAAAGTTTTTCAGGACTTTTTGGACTTGGAATCACCATGAAAAATGAGAAACAAAATTCATAGTTTCTTTTGAAAGAATTTCACCACTAATATTCTTGATGTTACAGAAGTTTTTCGCCGAAAAAACAGGTGAAAAACTTGAAACTTTTTCAGGACATTTTCGACTTGGAATCACCGTGAAAAATGTGAAATAAATTTCTTAGTTTCTTTTGAAAAAGTTTCACCACTAATTCATACACATTTGCAGGCAGAAACTGTGGTGAAAAACTTGAAACCTGAACTTTCAAGTTTTTCACCACAGGTTCCACCTACAAAAATACAATCAAATGTCTGAAAAAAGTTTGATGAAAGATGGTAAAAAATTAGAAAAGCAGATAGCACTTTTTTCAACATTTTTCAGAGTCATTTATTTCTTATTTTTCACTAAAAAAAGATGGCAAAAGAAACCTCATTTCATACTGATTTTTTGGTGTAAACAATGGTGAAAAACTCAAAATATTTTCCCCTCAAGATCAGAATGAGATATGTGAAATAATGTTCAGGGATCTGTGCTGGATCATCTTCAGATATTGACAGGGAGACTGGCCATTCATTTTGTGATACAAGGCCAAAACCCCAGCTCCCTACTTGCTTCCCATCCCTTTCCTGTAGTATATATTTCATTTCTTGCTGCCCCTGAATCAGAAGTCAGCCTCTGAGGAGGATGAGTACAATGATTACCGTGAATCAAGCCTCAAATGTGAACTAGACCACTACAATGATACCATTTGTTGTGATATTGACAAAAATCGCGGGGGAGGTTGGGATTATGACCTGCCACAACTCAAAGCAGTGAGTTGGCAGATTGGGCCAGGGAGGAGTCAGTGTAGTGTCTGTGATACACAGAGGGGTTGAAGCTAAATGTCGAGGAGTCACACAATCAAAGGATCACAGAAACCATAAGTCTGGATATGCACTCCCTGCCGCATGTGATACGGTCCTGGAGTCCTGAATTCACTCCTTTCGTCCATAAAATCCACTATGCATCTCTCTGCTTTGGTTTTCCATTGGAGGGTCCACTAAGATATCAGAAACTGTTCATATTATATTTCCATAATAGTTATTCCATGGATCACTGGGCAAGGCTCATTGGGACGGGAGAACATCAATATTTCTTTGCCGGTTCCCAATTGGTAAGAACCAAGCCTTAGTTGCACCATAGTTGAAAGGTTAAATCCTCTCGACATCATTAACACACGATCAGCAGCACAGAGCTTGACTCTGACCCTAATTGTATGTCACCGAGCAAGGGATTCCAGAATAATGCTGGAAATCACAAAATGCGTGATTCCAAGGCTGGCTCTGGCCGAGCCATATCACCGCCTGAGCCAGCAGAGAGATTCGGACACCGGCAAGGAATACATCTTCGAAGTCGGGCATCATTGATAAGTCCGCACGGAAGATGCTTAGATGTTCCAGAGAATCGGGGAAGCTGGGTCTCCCTTAATCTCCACCAAGTGCAGTTGTGGGTGGATTTCCGAGATCAAGTGCAGTGTCCATGAAGATCAAGCCCCTGCGTTGCCTGGACTAAACCAGTTGCACCTGCCATTCAGTACAACCCCGGTCCAAATCCCCAAAAAAACACCTGCCGGAGCAGAAATTTAACTCCTGCCAAGGGCAGCTGGAGATGGATTGGGGATCTGAAGCATATAGTGGCTGTGCAGGTATCCAAATACACGATTTGAAGTGCCCTGTTTCCTTTGCCACTCAGTGCAAGTCCATGGATTTTCAATCCAAACTTGCTATAGAAACACTAGTCTGAAAAGGTATTTAATTTGTGCCAAGTGTAGTTATACATGGATTGTCGAGTTCAAGTGCATGGTGGGTGTCCATAGATCCCCTACAACTCCTGATATAGCCAATCGGCACCTGCCCCCCAACATAGCCCCATGGATTTAGAATCCGAGCTGTAATTCACCTAAAACACCTGTTGGAGTGGAAATTTAATTGCTGCCGAGTGCAGCTGGAGACAGATTGAGGATCTGAAGCTTGTGTTGGGTGAAAAGGGATCCAAATACGTGATTTGAGGTGCTATCCTTCCTCTGCCACCCAGTGCAAGTCCATGGATTGCCAATCTGAACTTGCCATAGAAACATCGGTGTGGGAGAGTATTTAATTTCCACCGAGTGCAGTTTTGGGTGGATTTTCGAGGTCAAGCGCACTGTGGGTGCCAATGAATTCCCTGAATCGTTTGGAGTAGCCAAGTGGCACCTGCCACCCAGTACGGTGCCATGGATTCAAAATCCGGACTCAAAATAGCCTAAAATGGCTTTTTCCACAAGTATTTGCATTCCACTGAGGCCATTGTGAAATGGATTTTTGATTTGAAGGTCACAATAGGTGCGTATTGATCATAGTCATCCAATTGACCACAAAAACCATCCTTGCCACCCACCGAGGGGCCACAGATTCAAAATCCGAATTGCAGGCAGAAATGGACCAGCAAACAGGTATTTAAATTCTGATGAGGCCATTGTAAGATGGATGACCGATTTGAGGGTCACCACACGTGTGTATGGATCATATTCATCCAAATGACCACAAAAGCCCTCCTTGCCACTCACTGCGGGGCCATGGATTCAAAATCCGGACTCAAAATAGCCTAAAATGGCTGTTTCCACAAGTATTTAAATTCCGCTGAGGCCATTGTGAGATGGATTTTTGATTTGAAGGTCACAATAGGTGCGAATTGATCATAGTCATCCAATTGACCACAAAAACCATCCTTGCCACTCACTGCAGGGCCATGGATTCAAAATCCCCACTCAAAATAGCCGAAAATGGCTGTTTCCACAAGTATGTAAATTCTGCGGAAGCCATTGTCAGATGGATTCTCGATTGAAGGGTCACCACAGGTGCGTATGGATCATAGTGATCCAAATAACGACAAAAACGCTCCTTGCCACTCACTGCGGGGCCATGGATTCAAAATCCGGACTCAAAATAGCCTAAAATGGCTGTTTCCACAAGTATTTAAATTCCGCTGAGGCCATTGTTGGATGGATGTTTGATTTAAGGGTCACCATAGGCACGTATGGATCATAGTCATCTAAATGACCACAAAAACCATCCTTGCCACTCACCATGGGGCCATGGATCCAAAATCCCTCTGGAAACAGCCCTGCGGTGAGTCGCAAGGATGGTTTTTGAGGTCATTTGGATGAATATGATACATAGACATCCAAGGACGACGTCGACCATCCGGCATGCGACGGGCTGTCTGCTCATGGCAGCCTGGTGTCCGAGGCACTGCCCGCCAAACCCCCACGCGACTTGTCTGCGCTCCGCAACGATTCGGCTCATCCCTGGCGCAACATCCGTCGCCGCAACCACCGAGTGCTACCCCAACGTAACGCACATCGACCTTTTCCCCGGTCCCTTCCCAAAAATACCCCCGGTATACTACTCCCTCTGCCCGCCAACATCCACCTCGTCAGCATCGATCCCATTCATCCACCGGAGATTCCTTTTCTGGCCATGCCACCACCCCTCAAGCCCTTTGCCACGACCTTCGGACCTGTCAACTCGTCCCTCGCCCTTGGTTGTGCACGAGAGGTTGATTACGAGCAGGGTCTGGCCCGACTCGGCCGCATCTCCGAGCTTGCTTGGGCTCCGCCACTAGCGGATAGCCAGCAGCACTTCAGAGATCTTCCACCCGACCAACTCGTCTTCATCTCGACACTTCTGGAAATTCTGGTGCTCGCGCCGGTTTTTCAGCCCTTCTTCGAATCAGCTGTCATGAGCTTCGTGCATGATTGGGTGGAATACCGAGAGGGTCAGTTTGGTTAGAGTGAGGCGTGGGGTCGCGCCACGTACCTCGCTTTGCTTGTACGTTTTTTGGTGGGGGGCAACTGTGGTTGGTGCAGCAGCTTCTTCCTTGCTTTGTAGTTGTTAGGCTCGGATGTCCTTAGCTTAGTCATATATTGGGTTTTCCTCCGCTTCTCCCATCCACGCTGCGAGCCCCGTTGGCTCATCTCCGGCCCAGAGACCCTGAGAGGTCTCCACCGGCAAAGAAATATTGATGTTCTCCCGTCCCAATGAGCCTTGCCCAGTGATCCATGGAATAACTATTATGGAAATATAATATGAACAGTTTCTGATATCTTAGTGGACCCTCCAATGGAAAACCAAAGCAGAGAGATGCATAGTGGATTTTATGGACGAAAGGAGTGAATTCAGGACTCCAGGACCGTATCACATGCGGCAGGGAGTGCATATCCAGACTTATGGTTTCTGTGATCCTTTGATTGTGTGACTCCTCGACATTTAGCTTCAACCCCTCTGTGTATCACAGACACTACACTGACTCCTCCCTGGCCCAATCTGCCAACTCACTGCTTTGAGTTGCGGCAGGTCATAATCCCAACCTCCCCCGCCACTTCACAAGTGCCGTACCTGGATTTTTGTCAATATCACAACAAATGGTATCATTGTAGTGGTCTAGTTCACATTTGAGGCTTGATTCACGGTAATCATTGTACTCATCCTCCTCAGAGGCTGACTTCTGATTCAGGGGCAGCAAGAAATGAAATATATACCACAGGAAAGGGATGGGAAGCAAGTAGGGAGCTGGGGTTTTGGCCTTGTATCACAAAATGAATGGCCAGTCTCCCTGTCAATATCTGAAGATGATCCAGCACAGATCCCTGAACATTATTTCACATATCTCATTCTGATCTTGAGGGGAAAATATTTTGAGTTTTTCACCATTGTTTACACCAAAAAATCAGTATGAAATGAGGTTTCTTTTGCCATCTTTTTTTAGTGAAAAATAAGAAATAAATGACTCTGAAAAATGTTGAAAAAAGTGCTATCTGCTTTTCTAATTTTTTACCATCTTTCATCAAACTTTTTTCAGACATTTGATTGTATTTTTGTAGGTGGAACCTGTGGTGAAAAACTTGAAAGTTCAGGTTTCAAGTTTTTCACCACAGTTTCTGCCTGCAAATGTGTATGAATTAGTGGTGAAACTTTTTCAAAAGAAACTAAGAAATTTATTTCACATTTTTCACGGTGATTCCAAGTCGAAAATGTCCTGAAAAAGTTTCAAGTTTTTCACCTGTTTTTTCGGCGAAAAACTTCTGTAACATCAAGAATATTAGTGGTGAAATTCTTTCAAAAGAAACTATGAATTTTGTTTCTCATTTTTTATGGTGATTCCAAGTCCAAAAAGTCCTGAAAAACTTTTAAATTTTTCACCCGCTTTTTAGGCGAAAATGTTCTGTAACATCGAAAATATTACACTGGTTGAGCATTTCAATTTTTTCACCTTCTTTTTCAGTGAAAAATGTTGTTTATTTTTCAGACATTTTTCACTGACAAAGAAGGTGAAAATTTTAAAACTTTTTCAGCACTTTCTCAATTTGAGGTGAAAAATTAGAAATAAAATAAGAAAGTGATGAAAATGTTTTGAAATTTTCACCTGCTTTTTCAGTGAAAAATGTGTGAAAAATAAACGACATTTTTCACTGAAAAAGAAGGTGAAATTTTTGAAATGCTCAACCAGTGTTAGTGGTGAAATTCTTTCAAAAGAAATTATGAATTTTGTTTCTCATTTTTCATGGTGATTCCAAGTCAAAAAGGTCCTGAAAAACTTTTAAATTTTTCACCTGCTTTTTCGGCAAAAAAGTTCTGTAATATCCAAAATATTAGTGGTGAAATTCTTTGAAAAGAAACCATGAATTTTATTTCTCATTTTTCACGGTGATTCCAAGTTGAAAAGGTCCTGAAAAACTTTCAAGTTTTTCACCTGTTTTTTCGGCGAAAAACTTCTGCAAAATTCTAAATATTTTTCACCAGTTTTTTCACTCAAAAACTTGAAACCTTCAACCAGTGATTGACAAAGTTGGGACTCAATTGTTACAGAAAATTAGCTTGGACATGAATAAAAAACATTATTGAAATGTTTTAGTAGCCTAACACCGACATAGGGTATCTGTGGCCATTGCAATTGGCAAAATAATGGTCAGATTTCATATATTCATGCTCCCAAGTGCTCACAAAGTTCAGTTGTATGTCATGAGCCCCATAGAGTGTCTGCCAACTATTGGTGCTTTTGAAAAGTGCATTAGAGGCAACAGAAGGCCCACATATAATTTCAAGGCATTGTAGTAAGAGATGAGGTCAGGACAAGGCCAGCAATCAAAATATTCGGCTTTACCTAGTACTCGGACAACTGACTACAACAAAGGAAATGCCATTGTGTGGCAACCAATGGACTAATTTTTGCAAACCAAAATCCTACACTGGATGAAAAGACAGATTGCAGACTATCTACGTGCTCGGGTTTGCACCAAAACGATTAGTCATAACGATATACACTGATCTTGCTTAACCGTCTGAGATCACCGTAGGGGATAGTAAGCGATTGAGATCCATTCAAACTCCGCCGCAGGCTGGTCCGATGGCTGTGTTGCATGTGCATGAAAAAAACTGGTTCATCTTGATACTGTACCTCCCTGTAGGGAGGCAACAGTCACGGTCACGGAGGACCTGTTGTGTTGCCCCTGTCGGGACAGGTCATGGTCACAGAGGGCGCCGTCGCCAAAGTAGGGACCGTGACATCGAAAAAAAATAAAACAAATGGGCCCTGTAATGGGTTTGGGATTCTTGGACTTTTGGGATGGCATTTTTGTGAAAAGAGAGCCTGAATTCACTGATACATTTAATAACTACGGACAATGGTTGCCACCATCGAGCCACTGTCATCGTAGCTTTTCGGGTCCCTTATTTTGCCCAGTGGTGGCTGTTGCCCAAATTGGCAATGGTCATGGTCACGATCGACCTCGTTGCATTGCCCCCAGCTGCTGGGCCATGTCACGGTCGCCGGCGTGTTGCCTCCCTACAGGGTGGTACAGTACTGCTGATCTGAGTCTGACTTTTGTCTGACTCCCTCCCATTTGCACTTCTGTCTGCCCTGTCCACCAATTGGCCTCACCTCACCTCGGATTCCTTTGATTCTTCCCTTTTGTGCCTGTTGCATACTCAAGCCGTCTGTGGCTCTTATTCTCCCATGTGGCCATCTTCTCCCTCACTTAATTGTGCCGCCCTTGTCTGATACACACAGTTTGCACTTAGCTCCTTGGGCTCCCAGTTTGTGACTCAGGTATGGCTTCTCCCCTTATAAGTTCTGAGTCTAAAATCCTCCCCTCCAGGTCATACATGCTGTCTCCACAATGCATAGACAAGCCCCCAGAACGCCAGCTACCCTCATGTGCCTCGGCCTCGGGACCATCAAATGTGCCGATGTTTGCCCCTCCCGCCACAATGCTACTGCGAGCGAGCTGCCAGCGGTGCACCCCCAAGGCTGAGGTCACAGCGGCGCATTCTGAGGTTGCCGCCATGCACTTCCTCAGTCATGGACGTTCTCGGGTCGTGCTCCATCGCCGTCATGATCTCTCCAAGGTCTGAGTTCTTCCTCGGTGTCTTCAACATGGGGCTTACTGTGCCCACCCAGGCTCAGGATTGAGGCTCCATCTGATGGCCGCCACCTTTGGTATTATAGGTGGACATAACGGCGAGCATCGTCATCCTCACATGCAGTATAGTAAGCCATCACCCATCCTTGCTACCGATCCACCTGACACAAGTATACCCTATAGATCCTGGCAGTGAGCTACCTCCGATCCGTTTGTTTGATGCTGGAGGTTCGTCGAGCTGAGCTGTTGCGGTGTGCATGCAGGTGTACCTAAGTAGCTGCTGTGCTTCTACAGCACTGTGGGGCCCATTTTTTTTTTTGCCTTGGTAGCTACATGGTTATCATAATATATCTTTTCTACTGTTTTCCAATGGTCTGAAAGCTGCATATAAAGCAGGGGGAGCAATGAACACCAGCGATTCACCCCTGACGTGTCTCCCACGTGGTCCATCAATCTTATAAAAATCATCAGACATGTCTTCAGAAATTTGTGTGATAATGAGTCTTAGAAGATTCTTGCAACTCCCCATATCAAACTTCATAAGAATTGCCTAAGTATTCATAGATCTTTGAAATCTTACAACAGTCGCAACTAAACGGGGTAGCTGTGTACAAGTCTTTTGCTCAGAACATGCCTCCATTGCCTCATAAGACCTCAAATTGTCCTCAGAATGTCATTTGCATGTATAACATCTTGTTTGGGTCCCAATTTGAGCAGCAAAACTCTCCACATCTGGGATTCAGTATGCCTGCCCTGACTCACTCCTCCTAAAATTCTGGCTCTCCACAGGGAGCTCTGGGCCCGAAGTTGCAGCAAAGTATATGCCATTATTCATTTAAAATGAAATGATTGTTGCTGATTTTTAATATCTGCCCAGCAGACATAGATATAAAGGGATTTATACCTGCAATTGACCGTTTTAGGTACATCCCGACAGTGAATGAAAAATCTGCTACAATCATTTTAACTAGTTATAATATGCCATTATTTCGCCCTGCACAAAGTTGTTGCGAAAGTGGCTGTAGGAAGCAGAAAACTGTGCTACCACTTGATGAGCATCTGTTGGAGTTTGAATTTAGCGGTGCATTACCAACCACCATTCCTTAGGCTTGTGACCAGCTGCTTTTTCACTCATGTGGCTGCATAGGCTCATGACCAACCACTTCTTCACATGGCTGCGCTTATCATGTTGTGAAGTGGCTGGGATCCTTAGTCATGATTTTGGCTGATGCAGGCAAATGAGGTTTTGGACTTAGAATCTGAGAGTATGGTGTTCCAAATGCACTTTAATTATTTCCCTATATGTATTTCAACTTTCCGACTTTCCGCTATCTAAATCAGTCCTTTGAGTGATTTCCCACTACTTCCAAGTCCTAAAAGTGTTCAATATATGTAGTGGGAAACACTGGTTGAGCATTTCAATTTTTTCACCTTCTTTTTCAGTGAAAAATGTTGTTTATTTTTCAGACATTTTTCACTGAAAAAGGTGAAAATTTTAAACCATTTTCAGCACTTTCTCGATTCAAGGTGAAAAATTCGAAATAAAATAAGAAAGTGATGAAAATGTTTTGAAATTTTCACCTGCTTTTTCAGTGAAAAATGTGTGAAAAATAAACGACATTTTTCACTGAAAAAGAAGGTGAAAAAATTGAAATGTTCAACCAGTGAAAAGTGAGATTTCCGCTACATACATTTGGAGTTTCCACTACTAATATAACCAGTTGGCTAACTTCCACTACTATTTTTGGATGCCTTCACTTCCACTACATTCACCCAACTTGATTTTTTTACACAGATTCAGAAATCCTGTTTTGGACATGCAGGTGAGACTGGACTCGGATTCTTGTTTGGATTGGACTCGGAAAGTGGTTCATTTTGTGACCACTGACATGTTGTGACTGCCACTGCCTGTTCTCGCCTGCATCAGCTCGAGCTCACCATACACCTGGAACCATCCACTCTGGGCTCCTCCCAGTCAAGTTGCCCACACACCTCTGTTGTGTAATCTGTCCTCGCACTACCCCTGTGGTTAACCTGTAGCATTACTGGCAGCAAATCTATTCTGAATTGTTGTTAGTTGGGCAGGACCAGGGTAGCTGCCTCGGGACAGCACCTTGGTTCGAGGGGATGGCTGCTGATGGAAATTGGAGTATGAGTTGGTCCCTTCAATTCCATGTTCGTGTGCTGGCACACCTTGGCACACGAATCCCCATGCCAAGTTCTAGGGTTGGGCACGGGTACACGTAAAACCTGCGGGTATCCGGGTCGGGTCGGGCGGGTTCGGGTACGGGTCATGATGCCTTGGACCCGTGCAATACCATGACCCGACCCGCAGGTATTTCGGGTTTTCGGTAACCTCTGCCTGGCCTTTTGGTGCGATGTAAAGGAAGTTTGATCGGCGAACTGGTGTCATGACACTTTTGACACCGCTGATCATTATCAATCAGCACCGTATCTGTTTTCTCCATTCTTCTTCTTACTTTCAGTTTACCGCTGGTGTCAATCACTCGCAATGTGCTTGACTCTCCCGAGCGCTATGCACTGGGGAGTTCTTCTGCTGGGGGACATCTGTGTGATGTCATTGCTTGACTGGATCCTCTTCGCGACCTTCTTGTCATCCGGCTCTCGGGTCATATATCATTTTAAATTTCGATCATTGTCGATCAGCCTTGCATTCGCTTTCTCCTCCTCCCTTCCTACTTCAAGTTTGCCTTCAAATCGATTAGAGTTGGTGCTGAGTGAATTCACTTATGCATATTCTCTCTGCTCTCCATCAATGCGCTCAAATGCCCTCTAATCCTGAGTCTCGAGGTGATTAGGTGTGATCAGTCTCCAAGTGATCGAGAGAGGTCTCCAACCCACCTGTTTTTGTTTGAATAAACCATGGTGAGAGAAATTTGCGATTGGTGGGTATCTTACAGATAGGGTTGAACTACGTCTCTAAGGACTCCTGAGCAACAGTGCATTAGACATATAAAAAGGTAAACTCATCGTTCAGCTCCATCCAGTCAAACCTGCCCTCCTCTGTCTCTTCCCATGCATCCAACCTGGGCGCCGCTATCGCCAAGACAGCCAAAGGGGTCAAGAAAAAGGTCAAGAGTGTTGTGGCATCTATTACACGTCGTGAGTATCTTACGTTTACACTCTTCTCGTATCGCTCTCATGCCATCTCTTTCCATAGGCAACAGCAATAAATCAGGTATTACATTTTTAGCTGCTCGTTCTGCATCGCTCTCACATTGTCCCTTCGCATAGGCAACAGCAATATTACTTCTGGGGAGAGCGAGAAGGCTCCAGAGTCCGAGAAGAATGACGAGCAGGTTCAAGGTGCATGAGATTCAATATCTCTTATGTAGTCTTATGATCCGGGTCCCCTAGATGACCTACAATCCAAGTGGTGTTCTGGCTACTACCAGTTCTTCAAACCCGACGTTAAGCTCCTTGTTGACAACAAGAAAGCGCAATACCAATGGTTCGAGTGCGCTCGGCCAGGTGGGTGCAAGAAGCCCAAGGGTATGTCACATCGTTCTAGAACAACGGCATTGGCATTCATCTCAATGACATTCATCTGGCATTCATCTCGGCAGGCAACAAGGGTGTTCACCACTATCAGACCAAGGCAAACAGCAACCCGCACTCTGATCGATCGTCCACCTCAAACCTCAAGAAGCATGCCGAAGCCTGCTGGGGCGAAGATGCTGTTCGTGCTCGGATTCAAGGCCTCAGTGATCCAGCTACATTGGAGGGTGGCAGTATCTTCGCCTCTTTCGCTTGTGCTGGCCAACGCCCGGTCAATGTAACCCACCGAGCACATACTGAGGTTGAGGCACAGTGAGTTCAATTTTATATGACTAAAATTCATTAATTCATATTGCAAGTAGTGTGCACATCGTTCGCTGGATCGCAGAAGCCAATCGGCCGGTCAAGATCGTTGAAGACCGGGAGCTCAAGGAGCTGCTCGGTGCTGGTAGACCCGGCTTCAACATGCCCAGTCGTCGAACGGTTTCACGAGACCTTAATGCGGCATATGAGTGTTGCTCTGGGCGCATTAAGAAGCTTCTTGAGGTGCGTGATCATAACTCCATAATATTTTAAACTCACAGCGGCGTAAGGAATATCCTGGTCGATTGAGTTTTGCCATGGACACTTGGACCTCGCCGAATCATCGCGCATTTGTTGCGTGGACCGTACATTTGCACCACGAAGGCCATCCACTCGTTTTTTTGCTTGACATCTACGAAGTTCCCGAGGTATGTGCTGATGCTCTTATATGAAAAAATTCTGAGATCGCTCCTTAAGTCCCACACTGGCGAGGTCCTTGCACGCGAGTTCAACGAAATGCTCCATCGGTTCAACCTGCAGCACAAGGTGTGTAGTCAGTTCTTCTCTTTATATGGCATCTCAATGCGAATAGATACTGTCATTCATCGGTGATAATGCGTCTTCAAATGACACGCAGAACACGTCTCTTGCTCAGAACCCGAACAACTCCTACGATGCCATGAACAGGGTGCGCTGCTTTACTCACACCCTCAACCTTTCCGTCAAGTCATTCCTTCGTCCGTTCCTACCTCCTGAGAAGAAAAAGTCTGGAGGCACGAATTCATCAACAGTACAGGACAATGCTTCTGACGTCCTGATCGACTTGGACCACGACTTTAACGACATGCCGGACCTCGCAGATGCAGACGACTCCAAATCGATTGGGTCTGGTAGTGAGGAGGAGGATGACGATGTCTGGAATGAGATGGACACTGCAGAGCAGCAGGAGGTTTTAAAGCAGGTGGATGCAGCAAAATCTGTGATCTCACGCATGTGTTTTCAACTTGCTCGCTTTTGTAAAGTACTTATTTGTTAATAGATTCGTTGATTCGCTTTTGCCGTTGTTCACTCCACCACCATCGCTCTTCCAGCCTGGCGGAAGGCTTGCAAAGCTCAAAACAAGCAAGTCTGCCTCATCCCACGCGATGTTCGCACGCGCTGGAATTCTTTGTACGACATGCTGGTTGTCGCAATCGAGTATCGCGAGGTTGTCAATAATCTCACTAGCGACCGTTCTCTGAATATGCGAGATTATGAGGTAGCGGACGGTGAGTGGGACATCCTTGACGACATGGTGTATGCTCTCAAGGTATGACCCTGTGTTAACCCATTTCCTGTGTCCTATTCTAATTTGAACGTCTAGGTGTTCAAGGATGCAACCATCCTTTTCTCGGCTGACAGCAAGAGCACGATCACCCATGTCCTCACCACGATGGACAAGATTGACGACTTGATTACCACCACCAATGTCCCGGCCCGCCATCAACATGTTCTTCACAGCTCCATTCATGACGCCCTGAAACTCGCCAAGAGGACCATGAACCACTATTATTCAGCTACTGACGACTCAAACGTTTACCGTATTGCCACGAGTACGTTTCATTCACACTCAACCGCTCATCGTCACAGATTAATGTATCAACAGTTCTTCATCCAAGCCTGAAGTTGGAATATTTCAAGCTGTGCAAGTGGGAGCAATCATGGATTGATACCGCCAAGGAGCTCGTTGAGACAGAGTACGAGATGTATCTAGAAGCAGGGGCAGACTCAGATGATGTCCAAATCGTCGACTCGGAGACAGTGCACCGATTTCTTTTTTCTGCTGTCTTATCTGCTGATATCGTAACCAGGTGAGTCGGTCATCGAGCATGGCGGACCTAGAGGGCTCCAACTGGCTCCTCGACATTGCCATCCCAGTCACCCAAACCGAACGCAGCCATCTCGAACAATATCTTTCTGATCCGGTGGAGCCGAACGTTGCAAACCCATTGAAATGGTGGTGGGATAAGCACCATGTTTGGCCTGAGCTGTCGAGAATGGTGCTCGATTATCTCTGTATACCATGTGAGTGATTAATATCTTGTTCTCCTTCACACGCGCTTATACAACGCTCCAGCAACTTCCACATTGGTTGAACATGTTTTCTCACAGGGACGTCATGTTCTTGTCTTCACTCGTAACCGTCTCACTGGGGCTTCCATTCGGAAGTTCTTGTGCTTTGGGAGCTGGAGTCGTAAAGATCTGGTATGTGATGCGGATGTTGTTCGGGCTATTGAGAAAACGATGGGGACGAAGACCAAGGGGAAGGGGAAATGTAAGTTGGCTGATGCAGATCTGCAGGCTGAGGATAAAGGAGAGGGCTTATCGAAAAAGCCACGAGAGGAGTAGATATACCATTGTCAGTTGTTTGATGAATGTTACGTGAATTATTGCATTATTGCCAACATTTCGACTGTTCAAATGGATGAGTAACGCAATTGTGTCTTGAGGAATGGTTCTCTGATTCTACTTGTGCTGTGTCAAATACTTCTTTAATTCTTATGACGCTTCTTGAACCTTTTGACCCTGTTTCTCAGCGGATCAATTCATACCGCGGGTTCAACCCATGCGGGTTGAGACCCGTGGGTCAACCCGCTGGAACCCATGGCCAATCGGGTACGGGTTTGTACCCTTACCCGTTGGGGTACGGGTTTTCCGGGTAAGGGTGCGGGTTGTGGTGTGTGTACCCGTTTCCGTACCCGTGCCCAACCCTACATACCTGCTCGGATTGATGAGTACACGCACCGTTACCAGAACGATGGCCACCGAACGCACGTACAAGAGAACGAGGGATTGGGGCAGGGCCGAGGCTGACAACAGTCAGATACGGGAAACATACACAGAGATAAACGAGCTCACTGTGTGCGGTAGTTGGCGGCTGCGGGGGGTGGGCGATGCTAATGCCACATGCGGCAGAAATGCAAGACACTGCAGCACAAACAATGCCACAGACGGCTAGCAGCGACACAGCGCAAATAGAACACAAGAGAGGTCACAAACGACCGGAAGATGCGACACAGCGCAGGGGGAAACAAGAAGAATCGGTGCTCCAGAGCCAGGTGGATACAGGACTGAGGCAACTTGAAACGGATACTTGTCGGGGCAGAGATGCACAAGGAGAGCGCTTGAAGCTTGAAGCTCAGAGGTGGCAGCAGGAGAAGGCAGGCAGGGGCGACAACAAGGCAGGCAGGGTGATGTGGGTGGTGCCACCATGGAGGGAGGAAAGAGAGCAACCAACCATTTCCCATCAAATCACGCCATCTGTCGCAACGCATCAATCGGAGTTTGAATGACTTGTTAAGTTTCGATCACTCATGGCACCAAACCGTGCATGCTGCCGCACCTCTCAGGGTTCCTGTTGGATCTGGCCTGCTCTACTAAGATTGGGTGGATAGCATGTACTTTAATTTCTGATTATGCGACAGAATAGGATTTAAAATCAGAAATTCCGACAAGATGATTCCCAAAGACCTAAGACGTCGCTCCCAAGACTAAGATGCTCCAAGACGCGGTTCAAAGATGCAAGACGCTCCCTCAAAGACTAAGATGCCTTTCAAAGACCAAAGACATCAAAGACAACTGTGTAGTTTTACTGATGCTGTGCAGTGTTGAAGCACCAATAATACGAGAATAATGTGCATAATACAGGGGCTGGCATGTCATATTACATCCATATCATATCATATTATATTTTTCGATATTCATATCATCAGGTCTGTCCTGAGGCTGTATTGTATTCATATAGTGCATGTCATCACATCACGGTTCCGCTTTTGGCAGTAAACAAGTCAAAACTTTGAAGTCGCTATAACATTATGCCCTCATCTTGGGTTGGTCTGAAAACACCTGGAAACACTTAAAGTAACAGTAAGGAACCCAGCTTGTGCTTGGTTAGTTGCTCAATAAAGATTTGACTTTTTCACCCTCAGAAAAGTGAAACAAACCCTAATGATGGCATCAGATTCCCATATCGGGTAGGGTTAGCGGTCACGTGCATCTCGGAGACGGCCGAGCGCCTGACCAGGGTTCACTCACAGGGACCCAAGGGCATCTCCGAATGCAAGGGTGAACACATCTAGGACACTTCTAGATGTGTTGAACTTGATCATGGCCAGGAAAACCACCAGGAGACAATTTATTTTTTTCGGACCTCGAAAAAAGTGAAACACCGTGGGAAAAAATGAGTTTTTGTGCTCAATCGCATTCTTTTGGCTGGTTTCGTGGCTCAGAAAATCAGGAAAATTTTACAAAAATTTCTTCGACTGTGAAAAACACGTGCAGAGAAGTGGTGACTTGCACTGTATCATCATGAATATATTAACATCATATTATCTGATATCATATTAATGGACAGCACTAGAAACAGCTACTCAGAACCTCTGTACTTGAAATAAAGTTGTCCAATGATAAGAAACAACTATTGCACGGTTCTGTGTCTTCAGTTTTTTTTTCAAGCCTGAGGGGAAAATTTACAGATGATTTTGCATGTCGACTACTTTTGTAAGAGGGACAACTTGCAGCCGGTTTTCCAGGGCCGTTATTCACATCAATGTGAGTCTGAGGCAGGCAGATGTTTTTCATCCTTATTCTAAAGATAACTTCAGTCATATGCAAAGAGATTGACACGGTTTCTGCGGCTTCAAGACACGTAGAACACATTGCCCAATTTTGACATCTTGGTACAAGCCCCTTCTCAGAATCCATTAGGGTGTTCCACAGTAGAGTTTTCGACGCTGTTTTCGAACTGTTTTCGAGCAGGTTTTCGTTTCGGTTTTCAAACCAATATTCGTGACCTGATGTCACTGCGGGCAAGGCCCGTGGCCGTGCATTCATGGCAGTTGATCCGCGTGTCATGGGCATTTGCCATGGCATTTGCCACGGCGTTGCACAAATTGTTCGGAAATTCGGACCGACGTGAGAATAGCACCACGTTGCATTGTCGGGAAGATGACATGGCGTGAGCCATACTCTTGCTTTCTACCACCATCGTCCCTTGCCTGGATCTGCAAAGAATCTTTCTCTTGGCCTTTGGATCCCCTCTGAATCCCATCAAGAACTCTTTCTCAACTCACTGCTGCCCTTCAACTTCCACATCTGCCGTGTCCTTGAAATTATCGCTATCTTGAGCTGCACAAATGAGCTATACATGTACTGAGAAGCATTGTTTTTTTTGCTTCGAACTCCCTGCATTGCTTTCGCAGCTGAGCCGCGATAATTTCGAGGCGCGCCCGCCCATGCAGTTGCCTCGAGGTCAAGGCATCAATGATGATTGATGTCAAATTATTATTCTCTTTCATTGAGTGTTCTCTTTCATCTAATCCTTTCCATTCTCCTTTTCATACTACAATGGCCCCTAAATCGACGACTCGCCCCAGGCGCAAGCCCAAAGTTAACTTTGGTTCGAATGGCACTTCACGCAAGCGCCGCGCCAGTCCCACGGAGGAGGATCCTGCGACTGGGACTGGAACCTCCTCCCAAAAGAAAGCTCGAACAGGCGGCGCTTCGGCTTCTGCCAGCACAGGGGCCTCAACCTCCGCCGGTACAGCAGATACTGGGGGCAACACATCGGCTCGCACCTCTGGAGCTGCTGGTATGGGTACAAATGCAAACACGGCTCCCGAGACGACTCCAACCAAGAAGCGGGTCCGCAATCGCTGGGGTATTAGTCCGAAGAAGGTTCCCCCGGAGGCGAAGCTGACGCAGGTGTGTCCGATCTGTGTATTCTCTCGCTGTTTCACATCGGAGTAACCAATTAAAATTGCAGCGCGCCTTCCAGCGTTTCATTCGGGATTATGTGGTATGCTCACACAGACAGATATTCTCCCCTCCTCCCTCGAGGCGCAGAAACACTACGACAAGCGCTACGACGATGTCGAGGATTTTCATGAGCACATGCAACGCCTCGTCGACGAATCAAGGACGGCCGTAAGTGCAGCGATGGAGCTTGCGACTAAGCTCGTCAAGGATGCCAAGAGAATTTCGGGGCCATTGCCAACGACATCGCGCGCATTCCTGAAGTCCATCTTGCCACCGTCTTCACCATGATTCTGAAAGCCGGCTTGCAGGGATTTTGTCCTGACCTTGAAGGGCCGGTACAGTCCCGATACAACCAGCTTCATCGCCACCTCGCTGTTTCCGGGTTCCAATTCCTTTCCTCTTCGTTCGCCCTCTCCGCTTTGGAAGTTAACATAAAGGTCGCCGATAACACCGCGCTCCTCGGTGATATGTACGACAATTACATCTACGGAACATTGGCTCAGAAGATTAAGATGGAGAGGCGCCGCCCTGGTAGTCTGGCCCAGTCGGTCAAGAACGGTGTCGAGTACAAAGCCCGCGCCCGGGTGTGTGTTTGTGTGTTCTCTTGTCTTCGCTGCTTCTGACAAATGGTTTTCAGTTGAGTCAAGTTCGGTTCAAGACAGCTACCGGGATGGGTCTTCGAAAGCCGGTGCTGCGCATGGCTTGCGTCGAGGAGGCCCATTCAGACGACGAACACAGGGATGGGGCGTGCTATACGCGTGACAAACCTGGGCGCAGTCCTATTCCGGCCAAGTTCTTTCATGAGATCCTTGATCCCGCTGCTGAGGCATATCGCAAGCGCAACGGAAAACCAGGCCAAAAGTATGTTCAAGCGGCCCCATTTTAATTCGCAAATTAACTAGTGTCACTTCAGAGCGCCCAAGCCTCATATTTTCACCGATCCTTTCCCCCCCGCTTCTCAGTTCGGGACTATTCTTCCACCCGATGTTCCAGTCGATTACTTCACTCCGGAGTTTTTCAACGCACTCACCGTGAAGGAGCGTGCACGGTACGCAAAGACCGGCGTTGCATTTCCTCTCGAAGAATTTGCTTTCGATGAGGTGCACGAGGACTGGAAGACGATGGGCAAGAAGGAGTTTATGGAAATGTATGGTAACGATGTTCTTGAGTATTATGACATCCCGTCTCAAGAGGAGATCGACGCACTCCCCAAATCCGATGCTGAAGATGACGAGGAGGAGGAGGAAATTAATCTCGAGGATACAGAGGATGAGGGAGATGACGAGGACGAGATGGAGGTCGACGAGGAGTTGGCCTCTGGCTCTAGCCCTTGATTACATTGTTTCTCTCTTAGATGTTCTTTTTTTGCGAGTTTGTTCAATAGAGTTTTGGTCTCAAAATCACGTCGACATGTTCATTGGAAAATAAACTGAGGGATGGACCACTAAGCACAACTGCCCTCGAATTCTCAAAGTAATACAAACTATGAGTCTCCTATGACAATTTCAGCTATTCCACGCACTCCCTCATTAAATTGCGATTTTCTTGTTTGGCTTGTTGTTTGGAGCCAAATCAAAATCACGCCGAAATGTTCATTAGAAAATAAACTGGGGGATGGACCACTAAGCACAAATGACCTCAAATTATCAAATTAGTGCATATTACCAGTCTCCCATAACAATTGCAGCTATTCCACGCACTCCCTCAGCGAAATGAGAATAATGAGTTAAAAAATAATAGCAAGGTAAAACAAAGTATATAGGGTCCCAAATGAGTGGTTATCTATCGACGACCTCGATTCAGTGCCCAGCAGATCACTAACACAGGTTTATCAGCATCATAAATGCCTGCAGGCCGTTTCCAAGTGGTCAGGTGCGTGATAACATGGCGGGGTTCTATCACCATTCCATCATCATGTGGCTGCAGATCCATGACCGAAGCCTTTAATTCTGGGTGATCCGCATAGAACTGGATAGGCAGGTGTCGGTGTTTGTTAACAATAATAAAAGTTCTGATAATATTGTCAAGCGGGATTTGCAAAATGCCTGTGATAACCCCTGTAGAAGTCTGGTTACCCATTCCTGGCTGGTAGAATTGAATTAAACTGTTGGATGTATGGGAGGAGGCTGTGCTGTATGTGCGCTTGTCCAGATGGAATTTTTGGCGCTGTCTTCCTCGGGGTGGCAGTATCATGGACCAATGATCTGGGTCGGGAAGAGTTATTGCCCTGGCTGCATTGCGAGTGCCATAAAAACTGAGCTTGTGCTCCCCAACCAAAGACAGATACCTGAGGATCAAGGTATATAATGGCCGGGAAATGTTTTGACTCTTCTTGGCCAAAAATGTAGCTAAATGTTCCCCATCTAGCTCAGTGGGTGTCTGGAGTGTCTTGGGATCAACAGGATCAAGAATGTTGTCAAGGCCTTGCATTGCTGCATTATTGCTGTCCTCTAGGGACTTGTCATGCTTCCTTGCGAGTAAGCGTGCAAGACGTGAAAAGTGGTGGAGTCTGGTATAGTCCATGTCATCTAAATTTAGTGAGTGAGAAGTTGTAATTTCAGTCAGAATCTGGGGCTAAAACTTACAAAAGTGGTCATTCGTTTTGATTTTCTGCAAAAGGCCATTGACTCGTTCACCCATAAACTCGTTCTGGCTTGCTAGAGGGCCCCAGTTTTTGAGAATATCTGGAATGTGCATTGCATAGTGGTGTGTTGGGAGAACATTGACATCTGGGAATAGAGTCTGAATGGAAGAGAAGTAGTCGCTGTAGTGGTCCATGAACAAATCTGCAGCAGAGTTCGAGGTTTTGAAAGATGCAACAGTATTTGTGCATCCAACCACACAACAGAAGTTCTGGAGCATGGCTTGGTGCCTTGCTGGATCATCATCGAGTTCCATCTCCGGTAAAACAAGTGGAAGGATGACTGAAAACAAGGTTAAATATTGCTCTGCCTTCAATTTTCCATGCCTTGCTTCACCCAGATTCCCTGGCAGACGAGACACGTGCGTAGGGAGGGAGACCTCTTGAATGCACTGGCGAATATTCTGTAGGTGTTCCTTCGTGAACTTCCATGATCCTCGTACCCCAATATCTTCAAATTCATTATCCTCATTATCTTCATTTTCACTGTCTGTATCATTGAGATGGCTTGACTCTGGAACGGAAGTAGCTTCCGACATTGAACCATCCATTGGGTCATCAATATCTATCATTGGGGTGCCTGTGGGAGTCCTTTGATCATCGTCCTCCTCTTCTTCTCAGATTGTGTAGTGCGCATATATTCCTCCCACCACTTAGCAAATTTATCAGGGTTAAAATTCTCCTCATCATCCAGTACATCTTGCGCATCTGCCCCTCCACCAGCCTCAGATATATCATCATCAGTCCAAAGATCATCATCTTCTGCATCAAGCTCTGCAAGATTTTTTGTTCGTCGAGCATCTCGCCCTATTCCCCAAAGGACACGCAGATGATGTTCAAGCACACCTTGAAGCCAATTGTGCATGAAACCCAATATAGTGTCCTTCACAGGGTTATGGTACCAGAGAATATGCAGAGAGCACCACTGGACCCCAGTTTTTCTCTCCATGCTGACCCTTTGTTTCTTGGTTGGCTGTCTAAGCCATGATTTTGCCTGTTTAAGCACAGTAGCACCTATTCGCATTGGCCATGCCCAGTAGTCCAGTCGGCCTTTCTCATCACTGGTGAGAAGGCAGAAGGAGCAAAACATTTTGGCCGAGTATGAGAGAAATCCGCCCGCTTCTCGGGCTGCTGGAAGGTCTGCTACAAGAGGAACAATCCGTGCTGTAACTCTGACACCTTCAGGATGGGAATACATGTTTATGATTTTCCCTGGGAAATCATGTGAGAGGACTGTCTTCATGAGTGGATCAAGTAGATGTATCAGGGTTGTGGCAGATGGTTTCTTGGGCGATGGGGTTAGCCCCACAATGAAAACATTTTCTGGCAGATAGCGGACTTCAGGAGGCAGATTAAGGCAATAAAGGAGAACTGTCCCCGTAGAGACTTGTTTTCCTATCCACAACATGCATCAGTTTCTACCAGAAATTTGGGTCTAATCACACACCTGCTAATTTGGTTGACCGTGGGTTGAACCAATCAATGTACAACCCAAAGACCAAGTTGTATTTGTCTCCCAACTTCTTAAGCTCCTTCCACCCTGGACTGTCCTGAAGATCTGACATCTCTGCTCCATCTGCAGAAGCTGGTCTCTGATATGATTTGGCCAGATAATCCTCTATAGACTTCCGCGAGAGGAACCATTCAAGCCAAGGTTCAAATTTCTGTGTGTTGAATGTTATTATGGGAACTCTTTTAGATTCTTTTCCCAAGCGCTGTGTCCGCCAAAGTTCTGCCTTGCAGCTGATCCGTGATTTTTTTGAAACTTTTGCTGTACATTTCTCCGGCATTTTTTCCAGGGACGGGTAGAGGGTATAGCATTTGGGACAACAGGCAGTTCAAACGATCTCAGGTTCAATGCTGTAGTTCCGGTAGATGGTTCGAAGGTCGCTGGGAATCCGCAGTTTTGGAAGCTGAACAGGGATCCCCTGTGCAGCCAAGGCTGCCTGCAGAAGCTCAAGAAAAGTGGTGAGGATAAATTGAAGAGCCTTTAGAATAGTGTTCGCAGTTTCGCAGCTGACACCAGCCTTCAGATTGAACCAGATGAGCAAAGCTGCCCAGAGTTGTATAACGAGAGTGTGGTCGATCACAATGCCTGTGAACAACAGGTGTTTTGTCATTCAACAAAAAAAGATTTGCAGAAGTATTGCACACCTGACGAGCTCCCTGATTTAGCCTTCCCATCCTCTTCTTCATCGGAGGTTTCGTCGATACCAACAGGGTAGGAAGTAGGGGCTTTCGCATAATCCGGTGAACGATTGGCAGCTGCTGTGAGTTCGTGGATCCGGCGAAGCTGCTGGGTGACCTTGCGCCCCTTTATTTTCTGGCCATTAGAATCAGTGCAATGGTGCTGGATGCACTCCGGGCAGGTGCAGATCTTTTTCTTCGCCATGGAGGGAGTGGAGAGGGTGCGGGGATTTGATCATTGTTCTTCATGGACTTTATCTTGCATCTGCACCGACTTGATCACACATCTGTCAATCCATATCATATCTATCCATTATTGGTTGGGAACAGCGGCCCACTCCCATGTCCGTGGGAACGAAGTAAATTTATATTTTCGATCCGCGGTGGGTCGGACATTACATAAGACAAAGGGGAAATCACCGATGCTTGTCCAACGCCGTGGCAAATGCCATGGCAAATGCCCATGATACGCGGATCAACTGCCATGAATGCACGGCCATGGGCCTTGCCCGCAGTGTGTGACCCATGGAATCCGGAGTTCGGCGAAATCTCGCATCTGCTTTGCATCAACTCGGCAGGGGTCGCCACGTCATCCCCGCCGTTGCTCGCCGATGTCGCGCCCCCAACGCGCCCCCCATTCCCGCCCCAATAATACATGTGTAGCAAAGTACTTTTCACTGAACCAATTATACACGACATTGATTCAGAAGTGTAGTTAGGGCATGGTCAAGAATGTGCCGCGCAAAGTGCTTGCAGAAGGTAGGTATGCGAGTTCGCTGCGGCCGACGATGAGCGGGAGGCGATGAGCACACACCTGATGAATGATGAGTGGGGTCAAGCGTTGAAACGAAAACGAAATTCAATTCTGATCGCTCTTGCGAAAACCAGTTTTCGGCGTTCTCCGTGTCACAAAATCATCACGCGCTCGCGAAAACCAAAACGAAAACCAAGAGGTGCTTGATCTCTGGATCTTGGACTGTGATGTGGTTAAGCGAAAGAACCCATCAATCGTTGGCATCGCTCGGCACTTGGCTCCGAGCTCGGCATCCACTTTCGGACGTCGGGCTGTTGACACTCTTGCTCGTCTCTCCCGTCTCTCTGCTGAGCTCCCGCGTCATATTCATCGCTGTACACTACGTAAAAACATCTTCGTTCATCGACTGCTGTGCATGGGACTGGGACTGGTCATCTGGCTGCCGCGCAACTCCTACTACATGGCCGAGCAATGTCTGGAGTACCCTGGAGCGGCGTGGAGTCCCAGCAGGCGAGTTGGGCAGGCGTTTCTGGCCAGTTGGGTGGAAGGGAACAAAAGTTGTATATGCAGAAGGGGTAGCATTATTTGACGGGTTATGTGCACCATATACAGTGTTACTGTTCCATACTGTTTGCAGAGTGAGGTTGCGTGGAAGACCGGAGCGCAAGCGGGACGCGAGTGGTGAAAGAGAAACGCGTCGAGTGGCACTATTTGATGGCAAATGATGGAATCTTGCTGCCGTTGATGCGGGTTGCCTTTTCTGGGGGGGGGGGGGCGTCGTGGGAACCTGTCCGTGATCCAGAGATCGAGCACCTCTTGACGAAAACCAGCTCGAAAACCAGCTCGAAAACCGGTCGAAAATCCTACTGTGAAACACCCTAATTGCAAAGCATATGAAAGTCATGCTTTTCAATTCTACATGTGAGAAGACAGGTTGTTCCGAACCTACTGTACTGTACTATTTCGACCAAATGTTCAGGTGACGGGTGACGGAGGGTCCTGAACTGAACATTTTGGATGTAGGTGACAGTGACGGTGAGATTTTGAGGCTCAAATCGGCTCAAAAAATACAAAAAAATCTGGTCCCGCATTCGCGGGACTACCATTTATGGTAAATTTTCGAGTGATTTGTTGGAATGAACACCTGAAAAAATGAACATCTTGGGTGACGGGTGACATGGCGTGAACATTCGGTCGAAATAGTACAGTATGGTCTACCCCAACATGACCAATAAGATATAATCACCGAGGCCGTTCTGGTGCATTTCCCCACCCAAGAGCTTACTTTTTGTATGGCCTCATGTCAGATTCGACTCTAAAATTATGGAGCAGAGTCGAGATTTTTACCGGCTTTTTTTGGACCTTTTATGGGTGGACTTGGCACGGAAACTCAGCATGAGTGAGCATTATTGGCCAATTTAGCTTTGAAAAAAAAAAATCAGAAAAAAAAGCAGTCACAAGGATTAAGATTTGGAAATTTCCCCTGAATTTTATTGGAGGAAAACGATTTATTTTCAGGACTTGTGACCTCCCGAACAAATCCCGCCTCAGGGCGCATCAGCCTCCATCAAATCTGAGCTTGCAAATCATGGGGTTGCTGAATAGTTGCTACCCCCGTGCTTTCGGCACGGGGATTGCTGAATAGAATTATCCCTTGCCCTACCCCTCGAATAGATTCGAGTAAATTCGGGTGATGGCAGAATAAATGTGGTCCATTTAGGGTTGATCAATTTGATGGGGTCCTGGTGAATGCGTCGGCATCGCGGTGGAAATTGCGAAAATATTCGAGGGATGGGAAGTCACCCAGTCTCAAATAGTTTAATCTCGGCCTGCCAATATCGCCCCCCCCCCTCCCCGCCATTGTCCCTGAAGTCAAATACTGCTGCTTTTGTTGTCTCAGTCCCCATTCTTTACAACTGCACACCTACCACTACTGTGGTTTCGATTTACCCAAAGATTCTCTCCATTGTGCGACTACGCGCAAACGAAGCGCAAACTAAGCGCCAGAATATGCGTTAGACGCGCATACTCACGTGCAAAGTGATAGGTAAGCACGTGCGGAGATTGAATTGGGTTGCATCTCTGAGTCCGTCGACGATGCCGTTTGGACTCACAATCGGTACAGAACGGGCTACGGCCCTCCAGGTATATACTATCGCGTTTGTTCTGATACCCTGCTCACTGCTACCTCAGCAATCCATTCAGGATGAGCTTTCGAGACGGGGATATAGTCCAGAACCTGGTAACTTAACGTTCTCCAAAACCACAAGAACTCTGCCATAACCTTTATTTTCCAGACCATGTCATGGCCGAATACATCACTATTATGATCATCAACAATAAGACGGCCTGTAAGTCTTGACTGACTCCTACGTGTATTTTTCTGACCCAACTGTCTTAGCTCAAATAACAAGTGAACTAGAAGACTGTCAGTGTCACTCTTTGTTTCAGCTCTTCGCGTCACTAACTCATTCTCCTTCGTAGTAATTGGTTCAGATTTCGGTATTGTCCAAAGTCAACTCATGGCACTTCCGTTGTTAACAATCCTGTAGACCCGACTTTCACCGACTGGCTATTTTCCGAGGCCGCCAAGGGAGCTGTCGAAGCCACTTCTCCAGCGCCCGCCGAGCCCTCTACCTCTCAGCGTCCCATTGAAGCAGTGCCACGACGGGAAGCCCCTGCCCTCGCCCCAAATGATGCATCGCGGCGCCCACGGAATGGTGTATATCAACAGGCAATATCGCAAGCTCTACCGTCAACATCACCTTCCGGTCAGAAGCGCACTGCTTCCGCACGCTCACCCTCCCCAAACCACGCAAACAAGATCCGGCGGACGGACGTTCCTACTGGCCCCCGCGCTATGCAGCGCGAGGGACCATCTGGATCCAACCCACGCAGCCTTCTCGACAGAGTTGGTGGACCGCCGGTCGGTGCACCGATGCGCAATAACTATGGGCAGGACGATATCCAGTCGCGCATTGATAACATCGTCAACAACCCCACTCCCGAGCAACAACAGGCCATGATGATGAACGCAGGCTACCCGATGGGCATGGACATGAATCCCGGAATGGTAAACCCGTTAATGTTCCAGGAGGTGATGATGAACCAGATGGCATTAATGGCTCAAATGGCGTCGACCATGGGCATACTTAATCCTGCAGCAGGCCAGTTCGGCGGACCAGGGTTTGGAGGGATGCCGGGAGACATGGCAATGTACCCGGCAGGTGGAATGGACGACGGATTCCAGGGTCCAATGGGTGGGAACGGGAATCATAACGGGAGAGGGCGCGCGCGGGGCAGAGGAATGGGACGTGGTGGCGGAAGGGGAGGTGCGGCTCCTGCTGCTCCCAAACCACCGCCGGAAGCTTCGGCCGCTCCATCCACCAATGGTGCTTCTCATGCAATCCCGATCATCGCGCCAACACCGACCTCTGCCCCTGCCACGCCCGCTACTGCAACTGGCGGTCTGGTGGGCTTCATACTCCCAGAACGCCCCCAATCGCCGACGTTATGCAAATTCGGTCTTAAATGCACGAATGCGCACTGCCGGTATTCCCATGCCTCGCCTGTGGCCACTCCTGAAAGCGGTGTCGTCCTGAGCAACGAAGCCTGTGAGAAAGGCAAGGATTGCAAGGATAAGGATTGCATTAAAGCTCATGTGAGCCCTGCTGTGCTCAATCCTCAAGGTACGTTTCGTGCGTTCCTCATTTTCTTCATTGCGTCCTCACTTCTCCATCTTGCAGCTGCCGCCGCACCCCCTCACCTGCACACCACCCTCACCATCCTCCACCTGCGCATCACCACCCCTCGCCTGCCGGCGTATCATGCAGATACGGTGCCACCTGCACCCGCGCAAACTGCACCTTCACCCACCCTCCAGGACACGCCTCCCATGCCCCCAACAACAATCCGCACTTTGCGCAGCAATGCCACTTTGGCGCGGGCTGCACACGCGCCAACTGCCACTTCCAGCACCCCGAGGGTCGCGTGCTCCCCTCGACGTTCCACCGTGGCCTCTCGACGACGGCGCCGCTCGTGAACGTGCCCACGCCGGAGACGGGTTCAATGGGCGCTGCAAGCCACCACCGCACTGTGACGTTCAATCAGGCCGGCACCGGGAATGATGTCAAGAAGAAGTTGGAGCAGCAGATGAAAGAGATCGAGGAGAAGAAAAGCCAGGCGGAGAAGGCCGTCAAGGCGGCAGAGGAGGCGGCAGCGACTGCGAAAAAAGATAAGGAAGCCATCCCTATATCCGCGTAGAAAGAGTGCGGATTGCGTTTCTGTGCTAACTGAGTGCATTGTATGTAATCTTGTGCGACTATTTACTTGTCTCTTTTTCCGTCCCTTACACTACGTACAATCCTCTTTTTTTTGTCGCGCCGCAGTACCTGCGCGGCGCAGGGAGTGGAATAACCCAGGCTGCGTTTGTTCGGGTGCCCTTAAAGATGGGGCCCCCGATATCCCTCCCCATTTCTTATGACTGAACTTTCGACCACGATTTGAAAACGAAACCCTGGATTAAATAAATACGATGGGTATAGACTGTCTCCCTATTGATCCACCATCCGAGTCCCCTCCTTGTCCACCGTGAGCCGGATCTTATCCCCAGCATCCACATCCTTAAACTGCGAAACTGGTCAGCACCGGCAATGGAGGGAGATCAAGCGCGAACCGTTAATTCTCGAGTTCGGTGCAAGCTCTCGATCTCATCTATGCGGTCTCGGACGTTGTCGAGCAGCTCGTCAAAGCCGTCTTCCTCGACGACCTCTTGCGACGCGTGCAGGATGAGCATGGAGTCCGGCCGGACATCGTGGTGCACCTTGAGAGGAAACTAAATCAATACCATATCACATCGGAAAGCAACGCGCGAAACTTACGTCTATTGCGATGATATTCGCCCGATCGAGCTCTGTGGTCCACGTCAATCAGTCTGCCCTTTTACATGTATCAGGCGCGAAGAACACCCACCCTCCAAAAAGTCAGCCCTGGTCATGATCTGCCGACATTCCACTAGTCCATCCATAATAAAATATAAGGCGGCGAGATGCAGACGAAGAAGAGCGGCTGCGCACGTATGGGATGGTCGGTAGCGGAAGGTCCACATCATTCTTGTCTAGCTGACCACTGGCGATGGCCTCGTCCCGGATGCGTTCCTGCTTCTTCCGCAGTTTGACAAACTCGCGAAGCAGCAGCCACGAGCAGCTGCTCCATTTTTGCTGCAATCAAAAGGTCGGTTCCAGGAAACACGGAAGCCGTGCGAAATGCATACCTCGTCCATCACATCGTCGTCGCAGTCGGGGATCAGCCCTGCGCCGAGGTAGGGTCAGTCTTAGACCTGTATGTACGTCGACGGCATGAACAGAAAACGGACCGATTTGACTGAGGAGCCACGCCTTCTCCACTGAGAGCAGATGCTTCGCCATTTCTATCATATCTTTCGATTTTGAAACCTTCCGCGAGCCACATCAATACCCAAGCCTGTTTGAAATCGACAGTATGAGGATATCACCTTGTTGAGATATGACAGACGTCCGCCGACTATCGAAACGGCCTCCTCGACTATAGAAGGACTGATGCTCCTTCTTTTAGTGCTCATGTGCATACGGGTGGCGGCGTGCAAAGCCTCTTTGGTATCGAGATCGTAGATCGACATAACCTGATGAAGGTTTGCAGATGTCGAAGATGACTGGGCTTGGACTTACATGCATCCGTGATGCAGTTTTGCCTGCAACCTACCATTAGTTTGTCCTCGGAAATCAAGAAATGACCAGCTTACGCATTACGTAGAAGGGCCAAAAGTCATCCCTGAACAGCGGTGAGCACGCGAAAGTAGAAGGCATAGTGACTGATACGGACGTGGTGAATACAAGAGTGACAATTCCTGCCAAGGGCTTGGATTTAGGAAATTCAACGTGTATTGTTCGACGGACGTACCGCTGGCTGCCCAGGCCTCCGCACGCTGCTGCAACTGGAGCAACATGCTCCGGCCCTCGTCGTCATTCTTGAGAAAGTGAACGTTGTTGATTATAAGAACAAGGGGCTTTCCCCGTTGACGAGCCGCTTTCAAAGCAACCTTTTCCAGCTTGTTCATCGCTAACAAAATGAGACAGTAGACGTGAGAGAGAGTTGAGTTGTTACCTCGCTCAATGTCAAGTGCTGGCCCGCCTGGAATTAAAACAAGTGATTTGAGACGATAGTTCCAGACAATAGTTTTAACGGAGAGACGGACCTTCTCTAGGATCGCGGCGCTGAAACAAACCAGTCTGCGAATCCTCGTTATACTCGTAGTTTATCGCCTTTCCAAGTTTCAGTCGGAAAACCTGTTCATACCCAAATGAGTGGTACAAAACAACAACGCGTGCAGAAATTTACCTCCAGGTCAGGGTGGGCATCAAGCATCGCTACCCCATCAGCCTCGCATACCGACATCGAGTCGAATATCATCGTGCCTTTGCCAGAGCCCTAGATGAATGTTAGTATTTCCTGAGAGTACACAACTCTCCTTACTTTGGGCCCCAGTAGTACAAAGTAGTGGCCTGCCTCGTTTCCGTGTACGATGGCATCGATCCAGTCCTGCTCCCTTCTCCTGAGATGTTGCGTCCACGGTCCATCCGCGTCAAAGTCCAGCTCGTCGATAGGCTCCTCGCCCGCCGCGAGCGGTTTAGCCTGGTACGTTGCCAATTCCAGCGCAGGATCGTATCCAGCCGCAAATGCGTGTTCAATCTGGCGTCGCAGATGAATTATAGCATGGACTATGGCCAGCACAGGCGCACACCTTGTTCAGTACATTGTATTTGTACCATTTTACATATGCTATCCCGCCGACGAACACTGAGGCGCATTCGATCAGCGGATGCGCACTGGCAGGTCGGATGGCGACCTACCCAAGCAGAGACCGACGACGGTGGTAAGCGCCGCGTCGCGCAGGGAGTTTCCTCCGAAAATCGGACTGCCGGGGACGTTGAAGGGCTGCGGGGTAAACGCGCTGCTCCCGTCTATCGGCTCGCGGGCCTCTCCTGGGGTTTCCGCCGGTGCGACGTGTGCAGAAGGACGCGTCGAGGGACGCGCAGGCGGGTGTTTAGCAGGCGCGGGCGGAGGTAGAGGGGCCTGAGAATAGAAGCGAATGCCAAAGGAGGCGCGTGGACGGAGAGGAAGCGTGGGCAAAGGGCGTCGGGATAATATTCGCAAGGGACCCAAGGGTATACTGTTGGATATACCCGCCATGTCGCTGCAGGCTGCAGTGCTCTACAAGTTATACACGGGTCACAACATCTGCGGTGGGGCCACACGTGTGTTTGCCAAGCCGCCCCCGTCGCGCCCAACGCTGCGCGCTGATGGATCTGACTCAACGATATCAACATTCAAGCGGGCGCTGGCAGTTGCATTCCCGACGGACTGGAGACCACCGGAATGCTCGTCCAGGTCCTTCTGCGTCTACCGCCGATGAATCTATCTTTGTGACCGCAACTTGAATCTCACAGAATTGTCTCATCTGGCGAAGCGCCCGTTCCACCTCATGCTCCATGGCATCAGTGTCCTCTGTGCTCATCCTACCTTTGCCCTTGTCGACCTTGGATGGTTCTAGACACTCCGGGGACGGGTCGACGCGTGCGCAGTGTGAATATCGTGCCTCGTCTTCAGATACGCGCTGCCATCCAAAGTGCATTTGCCAGATATATGACTGCTGGGGGCAGGACTGGGCACCCGCATATAACCATGCGACGAATCCCTACGCATCGATATCAATGGCAAGATCACGAAGAGACGGAACTCGCTAACAGGGCATAACACTCGGAGTCGAGACAGCGTCGTGTGCAGGCCGACTGTGATACTTTCGGGCTACGAAGGAAACGAGGAGGGAGACTTACTAGACGTCAGGCGAATGATCAAGAGTCCTTCTCCCACTACTTTGGCTCCTCTGAAACCCATCTCTGTGTCGACATTGCGCTCAACCGCCTTCTGCGGGGCCTCGCGAGCATTTTTCCAACAAGCTTTCCAATCAGTGACAAGTTCTCGTCGTCCGAAGTCGAATTCGTTGCCCCGGGCGTCTTGTCGCTATCGTCACCCCGACCTCCACCGACCGGCTTAGTGACGATCAAATCAGAGGGCTCTCTCGTAAAGAAATCCAGGCCTTTGCAAGGGTAAACTCTTGCATGACTTTGTTTTGTAATGCCATTCAACAGATAGTGTAAAAGGAAAATATCAAGCCACTGAATATGGCCTCAGAAAAGCTTATTACACTTCTGCTCGCGAAACTCTTTCCCGTTCCACGGTAACAAACTGCAATTTATGGTCGGCATGTTATCATAGCGAACTCTTCAGATCCAAGGCGGCGTCTCCGCGCGCAGGAACCATGTCCAGTGCCATGGCTCGATTATCGCCGAGTCAGACGGGTGAGTGGCATACTGCAGTCTATCTTATCTTCCGTTTAACGTGATTCAGGGAGATCTGCGCGTCTTGCTCCCACCAGTCCCAGTGGCTTTGGCATCTGAACTTGTATCGTCCACTCTTTCGGCCTGGGCTTCAGAACTCCATACACCTTTTCCAGTTCTTGACGCTCTGCCCATCTATCCCGAAACTCCGGTGGTGGGCTCCAGTGCTGCTGTCAGCTTTCCGGTAGATGTTCTCGGCGTTTCAGTGCAAAGCATGACTTGGGGATTCAGCCACTTGCACCAGCTTGCAGTAGCCTGAATATACCATGCCTTTCATACTCGGGAAGGCATTTATACGATCCCGGACAGGTATAATGTCGTTCTCCTAGCTGTAACTCGAACAAAGGACCCGAGTCAAACCAGCGCCACGGACACGCTCTCATGGCGACGTCGGCAGCAGAAGCTACTGTCGCACTATTGTAGAGAACCAGGACAGAACAAAGAACACAAGTTCTTGGCAACTTACAGCTGTGGACCCACAACCGAATTACCAGCCGACGCCTACCCGGAATCAGCTAAGATTTAACCGAGAATAGATTACAATGCCGCTGTTTCGTGTGTTGTTCCTGGATGTACAACCCCAGATCTCAGCGTAACGCAAATATTAAAATATATATAACCTAATAGAAGAGTCACGGAGTAGGGATTGCTGGGGTGCTCCGGACAATCAACATAAGCTTTCTCATCCAATGTTTAATGGCATAATAAAAGTCGAATTCGGCATCGACCATGACAACCCGAGATCGAAGTTTCCATTGGCTGAGGCCACGGACGGCCTCTTCAAAACGCTCAACAACCTCGTCCATAGTCGGTCGGAGGGAGGGGTCATCTTGAACCATATCATTCACCAAGTGCTCCATGAACTCGAAGCCGAGTTTTTGTTTGACGAAACGATTTCCCTTGAATAAAATATCAGGAAAAATAACAGAGAACGCAGGGCAGGTACATACTTGCAGAAAGTCGCTTCGTATGAGGTTCCCGATGTAATATACATCCGTTGGAAACGGATCACACTTCATTGGGAGTACACCGTCTTTGTTTTTCCGAAATTCTGGAACACTCTTATCGCCACCCACTATTATGGGCTCGAGAGGAGCATGAACACCAGGTGGGTATCTTCGGGAAAGGCCAAAGTCGGTTATATAATATTTGACGGGGCGTTGGGTTCGCGTGAGATGCGACACTCTTCCACTGAAATCGCGCTTCATATTTTGTTCCACTGGATGATACGGGATAGGGTAAAGCGGGGTCCCATCCATCATGACATTCAACGACATGCAGTCCCTTGAAATACCAAGATTAAATATAATTTGGGTGACTGGAGAAAACATAATTACCGATGCGCGACATTGTTTCGGTGCATGTATCGCAAGCCCTGTAAGTCATATGAGGTCACAACACGCATAAGAGGGTCAAAGGATATGTGTTCACCTTAAGTATCTGACTAAAAAACTGGACCACCTCTCCAAATGTGTCGAAACGAGGTTTGTCATAGTTTCGCAGCATAGGCATAACGATGATCCGCATATCAGCGATGTCTGGAAGATCCAGGACTTCAAGAATCGGTACACAGTGGTTGTCGGGATCAGATGCCTGGGGCTCCTGAGAAAACCATGTACCGATCTCGATTTCGTGCGGATGAAATTTCGTTTCTATATACTTGAGCATTACGAAGGTACCATCCGAGATGCGCGTGGCGTCCATTACGACAGCTCGCTAATACAAGTCGCCATCTCATAGCTGAATGGATTGAAGAAAGTAACTCACGTTGTACACCTTGCCATCTTCACAGTTCCACCTTTTCTTGGTGGTCCCAATCCAGGAAGGGACCCATCCTGGCTGGTACCTCGGGCGAAGGAGATATCCTTTCTCTTTCAGCCATTCGCAATGGTCGAGCCAGAATAATTCAGCGCTGTCACTCAGGATGTGTCGAAAGGATTCGCCCGCGGATGGGTTGTCGTCAACCATAGCTGTTGACAGGTGTGGGTCCATTGTGATGCCGCAGCGACTAACTCCATTTGCTTTCTAAGATGTTGTCTGACCTGGAGATCTCTGGATGTGAGGAAACTCGGCAACTTCCGAGTTGACCAAAAACTTGTCGAAATCCCTCTGAATTTCTTCAGCGGGAAAACCATTGATTTTTAGATGAGATTTAGAGTTCATAAAGCATGTTACAATAATTTTGAGGGAGGTGAAATGGGTCAGACGTAGGTGCTATGAGCGTGCCGTGAATGCCGCTGACAAAGAGTTGCCTTATTCAGGGGGTAGGTCGTGGGACGATATCGATATCCATGATCCAGAGATCGCGCACCTCTTGACCTGGGTCATAACTATAACCACAGACATATGCATATGATATATGGGACCGGATACAGACCGCCTTTGCTCCGGATCCAGGACAAGGAATAGTTGAAGGCCACTTTGCCAGGCAACGCCGGTCCTGGCAACCGGCTTTGCCTCTTTCAGTAAACCCGCTCTATCATCAAAGATGGCCGGAGGTAACAATTGCCCAGAGTCTTCTGAGCAAACTCGACCGCTTCCCACCTTATGCCGTCGTCAGGGAATTGACGGCGTTCTACACTGTATCTTTTGGAACAAGACACGAACGATAACATCGCCAAATTATTCCGCATGTAGAGACGTATAAGTAGCAGAAACAGCCTGCATCTCCTACACCACCAGCTCATCCTCTCCATCCCTAGAAACCGCCGATCTCTATATTTTCATATACCTATGGCTGAACCTGTGACCGCCGCAATCGCCGGTGCGACTATCGCGAAAGAGACTATCGCCTGGTATAGGCGACAATGGGTCGGACAGAGGCTAAGAGTAGGGCTCTACAACATGGCGCAGGCAATGCAGATTATGCGCGAAGCCTCTCTGACCGCATCAATGCGCCCAGCCGATCAAAAGAAAATTTTGGCCCGATTTGACGAGTAATGCCATATTTTCTCGTTATACATGGACATCAGCTCATCTCGATTCTCAGAGCGATAGAACAATATGAACAGCTGAGGGAAGTCAGGCATTTCCCCAAGAACATTTACATCAACAACATGCTCGCTGCTTACGCCTTTACACGGGAGTGCGACCAGATACTCCGGAGTGCTATCGTAGGCGACCATGTCTCTAGATCATTTAACCGGCATTGAGAATATCTGTGTAGTTGTCATCCGCACGTGGAAATCGAGATGCCCTGGATAAACCCAGCGGCCCTACAGAGAAGGATCTACTGAGATATATCTTGCAGGAGATCCGACGAACCAATTTTGGGACGGCTTCCGAGCTGACCCAGGTTCTGAATGTCGTCAGGCATGCTGTCGATGACGGGGATGAAGCTGCAAGTATAGGTAAGCGCCTAAATACCGTGTTCCGTGCAGCCGTTGAACACGAATTGATAGATGACCAAGTCCCTACCTCACCCACGACTAGCACCACTGAGGTCAATGGCAGTGTAGATCTATCCTCGTGGGGTATGATCAACCGAGTTTCGAGCATCGTATCCGAGAATCCGTGGTTGGCAGAGTGATAAGTGGATTGGAGAATGTCTTCCAGTTATTATTCTGATCTTGTACAGTCCTGACTCCATGCGCCCCTAGGTCATTTCTAATACACTCGAATTGTAAATGTAATTGGGATGACAGGTCCCCCGTGACAATTCTGGGCTCGTTAATCAGGGACCTAGAATAAGATGCTTTTGACACTGAGAGAGGGCATTAATATTGCACGGATCGTGGGTGGGTGCGCGGTCGCCTGTGAATCGATGTCGATGTCAGATACTACTGATGAAAATTGACGGGAGGCGGCGCAGGAGATATGCACAGTAAGTGGCTCGCCGAGGTAGATGTTGCTCAACTAGCAGACAAACTAGAGGGAGCCCAGACGACCTGGCCCCAGCACGGCGAGTTGGCAAACATTGACTCCAGCGGAGTCCAGCCATCAAGCAGAAACAAAGGCTCCGCATGATCAAATGCAGATGTGAGGTCAGGTCGAACAAGGCAAAGACAAGGCACTGGCGGATACAGGCAAGGCGGATGCAGGCATGCGAGGCGGGAGGTGGTTGCGAACAAGGCGGATGAGGGACATGCACCTTGATTGTTGCTAGTGGCGCTGCAGATTGATATACATTGAGGCAGGCGTGCTGATAACCATCTATTTATGAGCAGCAGTTTCTGAAAGCATTGTAGATCACGACAACTTGATAACAGATACATTTTGTTATACACTGAGGATGCCATCTATGTAGCATATGCGATCTTCATCGCCTCCTCTAGATCCGCGATAATGTCCGCCGCACTCTCGATGCCGACAGAGTACTGCAGAGATGTAAGACAGAGACCTAGTGGAGAACAGGTCTAAAGACTCACGCGGATCATGTCCTCCGTAACTCCAGTTGCATTACGTTCTTCCGCGGTCAACTGGGACTGGATCGTAACAAAGGGAGCGATGACCAGCGTCTTCGCATCGCCTGCATACCCCCGATTAAATACCCTTCTAGACGGATGGGGTAGTAGGAGACGTACCAAGGTTCGCAAGATGCGAGGCGAGTTTGAGGTTGTTGATGACTTTCTTCACCTTCTCGAAGCCTCCCTCAACGCGGAAAGTCAACATCCCTCCAAACGCACCAGCACGTATGGTCTGCAGCGCAAGCTGGTGCGACTGGTGCGACGGGAGCCCAAGGTACGTCACCTCGACGACGTGCGGGTGTGCCTCAAGGAATCTGAGGGTCATACAATCAAAGAGGTATCAACAGGCTGGGCGTGGGTACATACTTTGCCACAGCAAGCGCGTTCTCGCAGTGACGCTGTGCACGGAGAGAAAGAGTCTCAACGCCCTGCAGAACGAGGAAGGCGGACATCGGGCTGAGGCATGGACCGAGATCGCGGAGGGACTGCGCTTGAGTCAACAGCTGAGCGATTGGGTGGTAATTCCGGCCTCACCTCGATCCGGACTTGGATGGCAAACCCGACTGGGAAGAATGTATCGGCGAGGGGTGCATTGTCGTACGCGACGGCAGGTCCAGTGATGGAGGGGAACTTGTCGGACTTGCGCCAGTCGAAGCGGCCTGGTAGTGAAATTAGAATTAATAGAAGGACGACACAGGCTCATAAGGTAAACACGCCTGAGTCGATAATGACACCGGCCAAAGTCGTCCCGTGGCCGCTGATCCACTTTGTGGCACTGTGGACTGGAAGACTGTGAGTCAATCATCATTAGAGGTAAATGGAAAATGCTCACCGACAATATCTGCGCCAAGCGAAATTGGCTTGAGCATGTAGCCTATTTGCACCATGGTCAGGAAGACCGCTAATCAAGTATGGGAATACAAACCTCCCATCCCCAAAGTGTTGTCAACAACCAAGGGAATGCCGGCGTCATGAGCCACCTTGGCCAGGCCAGCGATATCGGCAAGAACTGTGTCTGAGTTGGAGATGCTCTCGACGTAAATGGCCTTCGTTTTTTTGTCAATAGCAGCGGCGTAGTCGGCAAGATCAGTGGTGGTGACAAATTTTACATCAATTCCGTATTTCTTGAAGATTATCTTGAACTGATTATAGGTCTAAGGAAAGATGTTAGCACGTCAGGCACTCCAGACAATGTCATGGACCGTTACTCCTCCATATAACCGGGACCTTGCAAGCAGTCAGTAAATTTGAAGGCCGAGCCAAAAGACTGACTGACGACGCGACAATGTTGTCTCCCACAGATGCCAACGAGGTGATGGTCAAGGACGTAGCAGCTTGCCCAGACGCTGTCGCGACTGCTGCCATACCGCCCTCCAGTGCAGCCATACGCTTCTCGAACACATCCTGTACCCAGAGTAAATCTTGCACCCATAACCACGCTGGGTTGCACGTACAACAGTGGGATTGGCGACACGGGAGTAGAGATTGCCCATTTCCCTGTTTGGACGTCAACCACAAAGTTCTCCGCTGAGCAAGAGAATATAGACTTCAGCCCGCATAGTTGCATAGCATGCTACAACCAGGTGAACATGAATTCAGGTGTCAGTTTATGGAGTAAGGCACCTCGACGCTGTTGAACACAAAACTAGTCGACTGATAGATGGGAACTGCGCGTGCATTTGTGGTGGGGTCCGGCGATTGTCCTGCGTGCAGCTGCAGGGTTTCGAAGTCGGGTTCTCTGTGTCCATCGAGATGAGCTACTGAGAAGATAGAGACTCGGGTGAGACGAGCACCTGTAGAATGGGTTGTTGTTCATGATAGCGGGGGTTCAAGTGCGAAGGAGGTGCGGTCTTATGGATCGGGGGTGAAATTGTGAGTGAGGACCCTCAAGTGCCCCTCTCTGACACGGAATCATGATCGGATTTGTACATTCCGATGCTTCCCTTGAACTCGTGATTCGGATGTTGGTTCATTCCTTCTGGCCATTGTTAGATTCTGAAAAAAAAAGGTCAAAGGGAACTCGCCGGAATCCTCCTAAGTACCTACCTCGCATGGTTCAAATTCTCCCTTCTTCAGAGGTGTTCATGAGCATGGATTGGACATTGAGTATACAACACTTACAGTGTCACCGAATCGATGATCGGTGAATTGGTATTGAGTGTTCCGCTGCAAGGGGGTTCCTAAGGGAGAGGTAGGCGGAAGCAAAGTTTCCGACACAAACCTCCAAAACATTAATATTTGGACCCCGGATACTGCACCCTGGCCCTGACTGTACCTACGCCATTCGACGAGCCGACCTGATGTCACTCGGCCATTTTGGCAGCTACGGGTCGCGCACTTGCAGCGGCACCAGTCTTCGGATTCTCGAAAAAATACAACGTTTTTAATTTTCGTCCCTTGTTCATTTGCAATACCATACATTTACCCTCCTGGACCCATGAGCGCGCATCGCGTTCGTATTTCTTCGCCTTTGATCGGGCCCTTCGAGCCGATACGCGTGAAATGGGGTTGATTGGATCAATATTGCAAACTCTATTATTCCGCTATACATAACTCTGCATTATACGGATGTAAGTGTTATAAGGATTATAAGAGAGGACTGGGTTGCAGGCTTACGCGTCGAGTCCATTAGGATTCCACGAAAAGTTCCCTGTTAGCGCCCAAGGATCAGCACCGTGCCGATCATCACCCGTTTTTGGAAGGGGAACAGTAACACCTGAAGAGTCATATGTGACGAAACGTTCTTGCGCTAAACCAACAATGTCGTGGTCCCCGCCCGTTTCATAACAAAATCTCCCGTATATCATTCTTTATTTCCAGCGGTGGTCGCTTCGCGACCTGATCGCTAGGGCTCGCTATCGCTCGCCCGCGTCTACTCCTCGTTTGAGAGCCCACCTTGTTCCCACCGACATCTTCCCGCCAGCTCGACATCTCCTCGTTTCGGCATCGCTGCATCCCCATCCGGTAACCCAGCACCTCAGCACCTTGCTCGCACTCCCGCAGCACCCCCCGCTACCCGCCGCGCCCTCACCGCTAAGCTTGACACTGCACGTACTCTGCCACGTCACCAATGTCTCTCGCTCGCCCTGTCCCCGCCGGCCTATCGTTCAACAATAACAATAAACGCAAACACACTTCGACTGGTGATGACGTCTCCACCACCGGCAAGGCCTCGGGGTGCCCTAACACGGTGCAGGCTTCGTCGTTCGCTGCGCAACACACCGACCCTCTCGACCGCCTCATTCAGGGCCTCGTAGACAAGGGCACGGCCGTCCCACCTCCTACCGCGTTGGCTCATATGCGCAACATTTGTCTGACCGCCGTGTCGGACTATAAATTGGCGCACGCTACGTTGGAGAAGGCCGCTACCGTGCATTATAAGTACGCAGCGGCGTCTAGTACCGGGACATTCGTTTCCTCTGTGCTCAGTCACATGAAACTCCCGCCGCACCAAACCCTCCAGGGCGTCCCCGACATCATGGGGGATGAACGTGAGGTGGCCACCTCAGTAGGCCAGAATAACGCGAAAGCCTTTGGCAACTGCCCAAAAACCTATTGCGAAATCTTTGGGCTACCCTTAAAAGGCACAGGAAGGGCCTTGTTTATCCGGAAAGCGTTTGCTCGGCTTCACGGCATTGCGCCCTTTGGCATAGCCATCATTTTTGCCGGTTTCCCATCACTCTGGCCATATCGCCGGGGAGAAATCATTTTGTTTGGCACTGGCATGGCGGCGATGTACAGGATCCCGTGACTAGAATACTGCCCGCCCGCCCGCTTGCTGCTTGCTGCTGCTCCGCCTGACCACCCTGCGCGTCACTTCCCGCCAGCTGCGCGTCGCGCCCTGCCCGCTGCGCTTCGCTTCGCGCCCTGCCTGCTGCTCCTGCCCGCCCGCCCGCTGCTCCCGCCTGCCCGCCCGCTGCTCCCGCCTGCCCGCTTGCTGCTGCTGCTCCACCCGACCACCCTGCGCATCGCTTCCCTCCAGCGGCGCGTCGCGCCCTGCCCACTGCTGCCGCCCGCCCACTGCTGCCGCCTGCCCGCCCGCCCGCCTGCTTGCTGCTGCTGCTCCGCCCGCCCACCCTGCACCCACTTGCTGCATGCGCCGGCACCGACACAGCTTCCATCCCGCCGCCGCTCCCGCTTTCCCCTCTCCCCCGCCCTTCCTGCCCACCGCGCTCGCTGTGCGCGCCGGCGCCGCCGCAGCTGGCAGCGCTTCCACCCCTGCCCCAGCTGCCGCCGCAGCTACCAGCGCTCCTGCCTACCGCGCTCGCTGCGCGCACCGGCGCCGCCGCAGCTAGCAGCGCTTCCACCCCCGCCCCCGCTATTCCCCGCTCGCTGCCGCCGCAGCTACCAGCGCTCCCGCCCTCCATGCCCGCTGCGTGCTTCGATGTCGCTGCAGGCATCCGCGCCCGCTCGCTGCGTGTTTCGTCGCCGCCCTTCCACCCCCGCTCCCGCTGCAGCTACCAACCGGCGCTCGCTGCGTGCCTCGAGGCATAGCTGATGGCGACGATGACGTGCCTCATCGTCGACCTCGACGTCGATGGGTAGCGCCCACTTGCTCGCCGCGCTCGCGCTCGATCGCGTACCGTCGGCCTCCCGCCTCCGCAACCCTCAATCGTCATCTGCACCGCCGCCAAGGATGTGCTCCTCGTCGGAGACCACATCCCCGCGGAGGTCAGCCAATTCCTCTTCATCCGACCTCCCCAACTCGTCGTCTTCCTCTCCCTCCCCTCCCTCTACCTCCATTCCATCCTCAGCAAAATCGTCCCACCGCTTCCTCCGCTTCCCACATCCCATTATCACCTCCGTCATCTTGACATCTACACGCGCTGCCAGCGCTCGGAACATGGCCGCGTGCTTCAAGCCGTAAGCCATTGCGCCCTGGGCATCCTCGAAGGGTATCTGGCCGACGGGAACTTGCTGGACGCGCCTCTCCCATTGCGTCGCGTCATACTCGAAGGAGACAGGCAACCTGCACACTTCCTCCAAGAGTATCCGTGTTTCTTCTTTCCATCTTCGCACGCGTGCATAGGCTTGGCACCATTCAATCCGTAGAGCTGCCAAATGTCAGATATTGCTGTCAACTCAAAGATTGAAAAGGACGTACCATCCTCCATCTCCACGTCCGTCCCCGCCGTTCCCGTCGCCGTCCAAATCCACGACAACACCCGCACGTTCTCCCCACCACGCGCCATCCGTTCGTCATCCTCGGGGTCCAGCCCCAAGGGCGGCAACTCTCCGCAGCTCCTCCTCGCGCCGCCGTCGCCGCGCCGCCTGCTCCTTGTGTTTCACCGCATTCCGCACGATCTCCTCCGGATCCTCCATACAGCGAATATCCTCCGGGCGCAAGATCCGCCATCCCACGAGTGTGGGATCCCCGCCAGCAAGCCGCCGCTTCGCGTCCCAGGCCATTTGGTACTTCTCCGAATGGAGCCGGATCTTCCCCTCATTCGTATCCACCACCGATCTGGACCGCATGTTAGGGCCCTGATGAAGAGCTTGGGTTTCTTTGTAAAGAACGAGGCGGGACTTGATATGCAGTTGATTTCGCAGCCGCAAAAGGGCCATGCCACATTGCGCATCGCGCATTTCGTCCTCGATGACAGCGAGCCCCTTCACCGGCTCCACCAGCCGCTGCGCTTCCGTCAAGGCCGAGGGCAAATACAGCGACAGGTCCTCCACCTGCTCGTCTGCAGGTGCCTCCCGCGCCCTGAGCAGCACCATCGACGTGGGGGTGTACGTCGCCTGTAGAGTACGCAAGCGCCCAATGCTCTTGCTGAGCTTCCGACGCGCCGCGACGAGGTCGATCTGCTGCGTTGTTGAGCTTCCCCTCTTCTTGAGTTCCACCTGGACGCGAAGTCGTCGCCTGCCAGATGAGTTAGTCCGTGCCCTCGTTGCCATTTGCATTGTAACTCACTGCTGATCCTCAACTTCCAGCCCCGCCGCAATGAATGAACTCGGGCTGACGTCGTGGATTCCCAGGACGCCTTCCTCGGCCCTCTTCTTCTCCTCCTCGGTGAACTTGAGGAGGACTTGGGACTCCGTAAGCCCTGCCGAAGAAGAACCGAGTGGTCAGTTCGGTATAGTTCTTTTCGCGCACCATAACGTACCTCGAAACTCGGCCTCGTAAGGATTTTTCTTCGTTGAGTCGGCCTCGAAGTCGTGGACGGCCTGGCGCCACTCGGGAACGCGCTCCTGTTGCTGGACCAAGAACATCGTGAAAGCTTCCACCTGCTCCACGCCCTCAGCGCGTGCGCGATCGGATTTCTTGCGCAGTCGCTCCGCTGAAACCGCTGTAAGTCGAAATCGACGCTGCAGAACCTGCGACGTACCTAAGCCCAGCAGCTTCTGCCAGTTCCAATGATTCCAGTGACAATTCAGTGTGTCTTCTCTCGACCCTGGTCCCATCTCCCTCGTGCTCCCCGCGACGCCGCCAATATTCGCCCAAGGGCGCTCAATTCCTTCCCCGTCCGTCTGCGCACTGCCCGGGATGAGGTTGAGAGAAAAAAGCAGTTGGCAGGCGAGGGTGTGGCCGTGGATGTGCATTTTGGGGATGACAAAGCGTGTCAAATGCATTGCAAGGGTAAGTCGCACCATGGGGGGAGTTTTTTGAGGCGCTCGAAGAGGTTCTTCCACCACTGACACACGATATCGTAGGAGATTATCTTCATTAGCAAGGTGTGTATGTGCCGGAGGATGCACGCAAGAATGTAATCCATGCTTACATAACTAAAAGATGTGTCAGCACGTTTCGCGAAAACGGGCGGCAAAAAAACCAAGTCAAAAAACATGTACCGTTCTCCTCTCTGAAGGTCACTGACTCCATTCGGTTGGACGAATTCATGTCACGCGCACACACCCATCCCGACCCCGGTCGCGCTATATCCGCGCGAAAATTTGGTGTTGGCGTAATCGAGGGCTGCGAGCCCGTTACAGGTACTCATCTACTTGGAATCAGCTTCCTTCTCGTCGCACGTAGTCGAGAGCAAATACTCACCTCTTTCTGATCGGTTACCGTCAGCAGAAACTCCCGATATCCCGCGCTCTCCACCATGTACGCCCATCCCGAGCGTAAAGGTGGATCTTTGACGTAGCTGGAGATTAAACACCTCTTGAGTCGGAAGCAAGTGTCTATAGCCAGGAAGAAGATGTACAATTGTCTAATGTGAAGCTGCGTCAGTAAGAAGTCAATGTAAAAATGGTGTAATACGCACGCGTCCTTGGGTGAGGTGTTCTCCCCAAATCATCAGTTTCGCATCGCCAACGAGCAAAAAAACGCCAACGATCGGAAAAACACTGACCTCGACGTGGTGTAGCGGATTTTCGGCGTGACGGTCCACTAGGCATGGCGAGCACAGGAAGTCGTCCCCAAAGCACTCCTTGCATCGGGCCGTGGGTCTGCGCGCTTTGCAGACGCGGCAAACCTCTTCGTTCACACCGAGGCATCCCACACGGCGCAGCAGGCACGCGATGTACTCGTCCCTGCGTGGCCGCCAGTTATGTAGGGCGGGATCCTAGACGATGATGAGACGCGACGGCAGGTGCATGGGAAGGCACTCACGGAAGGCTTCACGAATCTCCTGGTCTTGGTGTTGGCGGGTGGGTGTGGACAATCAGATTTGTCGTCGGCATCAAAGCCCATTTGGTACACGTCTAGCTGGGAAAAGTCGTCGCCGCCGGCGGAAGGACGAGCCGCTGGCGGCATCCCTGAGCCGCCTACCCCATCTGCTTCCAGCCGTTCCCGTTCGGCGCGATGCTGCCGTTTGAGGGGAGATCCGGGGTTGAAAATGACCTCGTCGCGATAGCTGCGCCGGTTGTCATCTGATACACGGTCCACAAATGCCGTGATTGGAGCATTCTCGGCATGGCCTGTGATTTGGCTGACGGAGATGGTGTGCCTGTTGACATGAGTCGTCGCTGGCAGTTTTCCACCCTTTCTTCTCGCCTTGAAGGCCTCCGCGCGCGACATCGAAAGCGACGCAAAAAACGCAGTTACCCGCCACTGCCTCGTCAACACCAGCAAAGCGAAGACGAGGAAGCCCGCGGAGCCTTCCAATTTACGTCTTATCGTAGGTTGGTGCAATATAGGAGTTCCGGTGCAGAATCGTCGTTGACCAAATGCACAGGTGCATATCTCGTCAAGGTGGTTGTGTGAGAGGGTGCACGTCGATAGACTTTGCCTCACTCCCCTGCCCTTTCTCCCGTTCACACCGGTAAGTCCAAATCACAGTCGCCGGCTCACTCTTTGACTGCATTCCAAGTCGGCCTTTCTCCAAACCCCGATACATGGCCGTAGATCGTGCCTCTCCTTCGCCCCCCTCGCCCATCCACCTTCGACTCGTCACTTACCTCTCGCGCGACTCAGGACGACGCACGAGCGACGAACGGGTTGAGCCCCTGTGCGGTGGAGATACGAAGTCGGCGAGACAGCCGACGCTGGAGCAGGACTTTCCATGTGCAAGGATTCACACGAGCCAGTGAGCCTTGCTTACATTCATTCTGTGAGCCTCGCAGCTCACCTGGCGTCCCAGTCTGGTCCATCTGCATGACCCCCCGCCTTTCGCACTCAACCCGACGCTCTACCCCTCCCCCATTCAAATTCACCTCTCCGCTGCCCTCTGGACCTACCCGCGGCCGCCTGCGTTGAAATCGGCCACGACTTCGACCTCCTGCGACGCTGCGAGCGCATTCGCTACGCCATTAACTTCAGCGCCGAATCGATCCGCACCGGCCGTGCAGGCCTCCATCGTGTCCAGAAACATGCGAGGGGGTGGGTCAACAACTGCCCGCATCCATTCCTGTCGAAATTTCGACCGAGTCCATTCGGTACGCCTTGACCTGAAGCGACTCGAAATCTGATCACGTACTCACCACTAGCAGTATGCCGCACTCACCACTCAAACAATATTTTCCTGGTCGTCATACCTCCACACTCAGCCTTCTGAGTCGTACAAATCTATTCAATATGGCGTCCGAGGAGCTCCTTTTTTTTGCGCATTTTTGGGACTACGGGAATTTAGTGAGTGAAGAAACGGTCGTGTTAACTGAAACTGAAGCAGACTTGATAGCTGTTTACAGGCACTTTCTACCCTTCACCACGACCATGGGACGAGCGCCGGCGACTACCTCCGAAACATCTACACCGGCAGGTGGGTACGTTCCACTCCACATCCGCCTTTCATCTCGCTCTTTGTCTCACTTGCGGGCTTTGCAGAAAACCCGCCGTAAGCCCTCTCGCGCACAAGAGCAGCGCTTCCTGGAGTCCCGCTGCGCGCCTCCGTGAAATATCGGGAGAGGTGCGCCCATCTTCATCGCTGTATATGCAATGCATCCTAAACCGTCTCCGCCGTGCCCACAGAAACCGCTCCAAGGTGCTTGAAGCCGGGCGCCTGCGTGCCGCCAAGTAGGCGCCGTTGATCGCCTCTCGTCCAAGCTAACGGGCTTTAGGCGGCGTGCGCAGCAGAAAGATGACGAGGGGGCCAAGGCTCATGCCAGAGAGGCAAGCGCTCGATACCGCGCCGAGTGCGTTTCGTGTGTTTCTCTTCGAATGTCCCCGCGTCACTAGCTACTTTCAGGAACCGCGAGGAACTCGCGCTGAAGCAGCGCAAAGTGCGGAAGCAGGCCTTCATCAAGAAGCACAGTGTCCACGCCTACATCCAGTGGCGCTTGAACGCGCCCATCCCGTCCCGCGAGGTCGACGAAGAGGATGATGCCGACGACAACCATCAGGGTGTCCACAACGACGACTACCGTTACGACGCTTCCCCGCGCCGTTGATCTGCGACTATAATGACCCTTTCCTCAAGCGCTGGTAGCTCTAGCTACCTACATTTTCATGTATCTCCCTTGCGTCGCACACAAATCAATCAAAATTGTTTTTATATTTTTGTACCCTACGACTCTACACTACAATTTGGCTCTTTTGCCGGGGCCCTGTTCTTTTTTGTTGTAAGAGGGGTCGTAGGCCGCCCACACGCGCTCAACTCCTTCGCCGTCCGTATGGGTGAGAAGATCATGATTGGCGTAGAGATCGGTGATGAGGCTTCGGCAGGCAAGGCTGTGGCTATAGATGTGCAAACGGGGCACAGTAGCGGGATCACTGATTCTCCTGTCAGCTGAAGTCGCCTCTCGTCGCACGCACGCGCTCACCTCCAGTTTATTTCTTTCGCGCTGGACATCCTTGCATGGAAGGACTCTAGGCTGGGCCTGGACTTTCTGGATTCCGTGGTGCGCTGGCTGATTACCTAAGAAATCCTGCGTCGTACGATTTGTGTGGCACTCACGAAATTTTAAGGCGAGTAGTGCCAGCAAATACCCCCGCCCTCTCTTTCCTCCTCCCCACAACCTGACTTTCCAAAAACTCTTCTACTCGACTTCAAAAAGATGCCTTGCACTCCGCCATTCTACCCGAGCCCTGGCCATGAATCCAGGAACGCACACGACCGGTCCTCCATTTGTTATTACTACCTAGTTTGTGTCGGCTGGTTCTGCGGGGTCTTCACAAATTCGTACGTGCACCTTTCGCCGCGCTGGAAATACCGCTGATTTTGTTTTTGGACAGCTGGCTGGCCCGCACGCAGACGGACGGTTTCAGTAACAGCCACTGCAGGGCCGTGAAGAGCTGGGAGGACGTCCTCGCCTATTGGGATGAATTCTGTTCCAAAAATCACGGCGATGGATGCCCCGCCTTCAAGCCCATCGACTTCTCGCTCACCCCTCTGAATCCTACCCCTTGCCTGCGTCTTGCACCCACCCACCCCGCGCAGCCGCCGCCCCACCCGCACCCGTCGCCCCTCCCTCCCCCTTTGCGTCCTACACATCGTCCATGGGCTCCACTTCGACCTCATCCTTGTCAGATTCAGAATGTACATCCACCTCGCTGCCCAGACTGGCTTCCCCTACCCCCCAAAAAGCGCCGCTGTCCCCCTTCCCCAAAAAAGAAGAATCCGCCGGCCCCGACACGTTCTTCACCGGGCCCCGCATCACGCCGAATACCCGCATTGTTCTCAGCCCCAGCGGTCAGGCGCGCGCCGCCACCCTCGCCGCCGCCTCCTTCTTGTCCGGCCCTGCGGTCGCCGCTCACCGCACGGCCACCATCATGACAACGCCGCGCGTGCCCGACAATAGCCCCGCGACGCCGCCGCCTGGTCCCGTCACGCCTGGGCCCGCCCCCGTCACCCCGGTGCGCGCCGCACGCCCCTCGGTCCACTCCGTGGCCTGGGAGTGTCGCGAGCACTGGCCCTCCCGTCGCTGCCCCCCGTGTGCGCCAGTATGGCATCCGAGGCGTGGCCGTGTTCTATCCTAGCCATGATGCGGCGAAAACGGCAGCAACGAAGCTGGGGTTAGTCAACGCCAAGATCATGGTGTCTGATAACCCGGACAAACTCGAGGCCTGGATGACCAACCAGCCTTTCGTCAGGGAGGATGACGAGTAGGCGCTGCGTTTTTTTTTGGGTTGATATCTTGGACTCCGTGCCCGTCCCTGCTGCATGTACTATCCGCATTTTTTGTGTTCGTTGTTGTTCGTCCGTCGTCGTCGTCGTCGCGCTCGGTATTTTCTTGGACATTACTACTTTTCTTGGACATTACTATTATAACTTGTACATTCTCGTTCTCGGTGTATTTGTATTAGCTGTCTTGCTTTGTATTTTTTATTACCTGTCTTGCTTGTATTTTGTTTTATTACCTATCTTGATACTACCTAGAGTACATTAGATTTTTCACTGTAGAATATATTCACACTTTGGTGTTGTACACGCGAAGTTTGCTTGTTTGGTGGGGCTTGTGCGCCACAAGACCAAACAACCTTTTTCGCGAATCTCGTCGCCAACCAGAATCTCCTCGTTTCGCAAAGTCCCTCGGCAGCCCGACTCTCATTCTTCAATGACCCGACCAAAAACCAAAGCTCCGGCAGATCCCCCGGCAACAACGTGTCCGCTGCCTGTCGAAAAAAGCGCGGGAGTCCGAGCGACTTCCAAGGGAAGCGTCTCGAGTTCATGACCTCCCAGCTCGACCGCTACATCGCTGCATCCAAGGCGAAGAAGAAGAAAACCAGCGAGTTCTGGTGTTCGTTCTTCGCCCACTACTGGCGCCTTTTCCCCTGGCGTCTTCCCATCGGCGAGGACCCCCCCGATGCGTCAGAGCCATTACCGGAAGGCGCCGCGTGGTGGGACCTGCCCGAGGAGTCGCCGGAAGACGCGGAGGCGGCCTTCAGAGCGCTGGACCTCGACTTGTCCGAGGAGGAGATCGCCATGAAGTCCGAGATCCAGACGAAGACCAAGGAAGTAAGTCCATCTCTTGTCGGGTTATTGGACGGGTTTTAACCTTCTTCCTTAGAAAATCAAAAGGTGGTTCAATCGCCAGAGGCCTAGTCAAATGGGCATCTACGGCAATCCGTACTTCGAGCACCTATCACGGATGCGGCGCCAAAACGATGAACCGCCGCCGAAGCGGCTCGCCGACTACCAATTCTACCTACAACACCCCGACTACAAAGGCGGCGTGAACGAGCAGTTTGGGGAAGATGGTGGAGATGACCTACCGCACGGCAAGAAACTCGCGCTGAGGTGCGATATCGCGAAGAGGCTTCTAGCGGCGGAACCCGAGGAGGTTAGAGAGAGCCTGAAGGCGGAGGTGGAGGAGGCGCACGAACAAGAGCTCCAAGAGTACGAGGACGTGGAGGAGGGGTTGCCTAGTGTCGATCCGAAGGTCCAACAAGAGTGAGTGCGCGAATAGACCCGGACTTGACTGGACTGACTGACCGGATTACAGGGCGCGCGATAAGTTCCCGGCCACGGTGGCGCCGCTGATGCAAGCACTGCATGCGTACACCGGATACACAATCTGCATTCTTGCGTCGAGGGTCGAGGGGGACACTTTTGACACGATAAGGTACGTCGCAAGGATTGCATTTCGAAAGCTTCGTCTGATTTTCATTCAGCTTAAATACGGGCAGTGTTGGAGGAAAGGATTTCTCTCAGTGGGATCCTGTGGGGTTCGCAACAATGCTGCCGACTTTCTTGAAATTCGTGCACGCCACTCACATGGGTAAGTAAGATTGGTTTTCTGTGCGAGGGTTGTGGATTTGACGATACCTTCACAGCATCTGTGGGCGGCGAGCCGGGATCGTCTGCGCCACCGTTGCCCGTGCCCGTGCCCGCGCCAGCACCGCCGGTCGACGACAAGCTCGTCCAAGTTCCCGCCCCCGACATCGAGATGCCGCCAGTAGCGCCCACGGCTATGTCTGAGCCTGGACCGCCACCGCCCCCGCCGTTGGAGGACAACACCGACATCATGTCGGGCATCATCCTTGGTGGACCTCCCACACCTATGCGCGCCCCCACCCCCGCTGCCGCGCCCGTCGCCGCACCCACCCCCGCGCCCACCCCCGCGCCTGTCCCCGCTACCGCGCCCGCCTCCACCCCTGCGCCCGCACAACCCGCGCTGCCGAGGATCGTCGGTTTAAAGTCGCCGCTGCATCGGGAGCTGCAAGCGATGCCGGAAACCAAGCGGAGCCTGCGTGTGCGCTCGCTGCAACGCATGCGGAGTGTGGACATGACGCGGGAGAACAATCTTGCACGCAATCGAGAGGTGCTGGATACGTTCGACCTCATTAGCGGGACCTCATTCATGGGGATGGCGGAGAAGAAGAAGCAAGGGGACGAGGATGAGGGGCGCAGGAAAAGGAAGAGGAGGAAGAGAGCAGAGGGGGACATGTACAGCGAAGACGACAATGAGAGCGACGAGAGCGAGGAGGAGGTCGAGGTCGAGGTCGAGGGCGAATGGAAAACACCGCCCATAACCCGAGGGGGGCCGAGGAAGGCGGCGGGCCAGAAGTGAGAGCTGTCGGCATGGAAAGAATTGGAGGTTGAGGGCTTTGGCGAGGCCTGGAAAGGACTCGTTGAGCATTGGTGGCGTTTGGAGGAATCGACGGGGTTCGTCAACAAGGTACGTGGTGTTAGTCACTCGGAAATATGTTAGATGGGTGACTGACTTGTACGTTTCAGCTTAAATCATTCTCCACGTCAAAACACCCGAAACAAATCGGACAGTGGGTGAAGAGCGCGCGGAAGGGAACACCCCGATTTGATGGAGGAGTGGGGGGAGTGGTGGGTCGAGATACAGCCAAAGTGGCGCATCCGCGACGACGGCGAGATGGCGAGGGACAGAGGAGACAACTGGGACGTGCTCAGGTGCCCCGGCCCCAACGGCTTCCTCAACGTCCTCATCTGCCTCAAATGGTGGTGCGCGGCGTTAGAATTCGAGACGCAGGGGTGGCTGACCGCCGTCGAGGAGGTTTCTTGGGTTTTGGATAAAATGTCGGGGTAAGTGGCTTTCCCGCCCGTAGTCAAACACTTTTGACATGATTCCCCATGTCCTCCCCAGCCGCACCGATATGCCCGACGACGGGAACGCAGCGCCTGCTGCCGGCGCATCTGGCCCCGCCCAAATCGGCGCAAGCGGCGCGCCGGCACCCGTGCCTCCACCAGTGGCTGCAACATCGGCTGTACCCGCACCAGCCCCTGCCGTCGCGGGGGATGGCGCCGTCGCGAGCACCACGCCAATGCGCCAGAGAGTGCTCACGCGCCCGAGGCCGAATGCCAAGCTGAAAAACCCGAGCGCTGCTCATGCGCGCGCCTCCCAAACTCACGCAAAGGGGCTGGGCTTAAGGGTGTTGCTTGATGCCGACCGTGACGAGCGAGGTAAGCACCTCGCTGAGGCGGCGGGGGCGCAGGAAGTGGGGGCGCAGGAGGCGGGGGGCAGCGCCGCGGTGGTGGACCCCGGCGCCGCAGCGACTGTAGCAGGTGCGGCACTGCGGGAGGACGTGCCCATGGACGTTTCAATAGGGTAGGTGGTTCTGGCGAAGAGCTGGCGAACAGGGAGGAGCGGGAAAGCAGGGAGGAGCGGGGGCGGGGGCACGCGGACGGAAATTGGCGGAATTGGCGGCGTAGCGGCGGCAGACAGCGCTGCACGACTATTGGAATGGTCGAGCAGCGCGCACAGGCCAGGGGAGGCGCGGGGAGGCGATGTGAGGCTGCACTATGTTTGCCCACCGTTGCAGTGTAGTCCGACCACCTAGTTTGCATCGTCCGCCGGCCCCAGAGTTCGACTGCGACCGTGTCCGATGAGCAATTACACCGTCCACTGGCTCCAGGATCATTCCGCCACACTCTGCGATCATCTACAACCTAGTTTGCAACGTACACCGGCCCCAGAGTCTGACTACGACCGTGTCCGATGAGCAATTACACCGTCCGCTGGCTCCAGGATCATTCCGCCACACTCTGCGATCGTCTACAACCTAGTTTGCATCGTCCGCCGGCCCCAGAGTCTGACTACGACCGTGTCCGATGAACAATTAAACCGTCCACTGGCTCCAGGATCATTCCGCCACACTCTGCGATCGTCTGCAACCTAGTTGGCATCGTCCGCCGGCCCCAGAGTCTGACTATGACTGTGTCCAATGAGCAATTACACCGTCCACTGGCTCCAGGATCATTCCGCCACACTCTGTGATCGTCTGCAACCTAGTTGGCATCGTCTGCCGGCCCCAGAGTCTGACTATGACCATGTCCGATGAGCAATTACACCGTCCGCCGGCGTCAGGATCATTCCGCCGACTCCAGAATCACTCCACCTACAAGAAACACACCACGAAACGTTTCCGACATCTGGGAGGGAGAGCGAGCAGAGGGGGACCTGTTCCCGATCGTCGGAAAGAATGAATGGAGTCATCGGAATAAGGGAAAATCACATGGACTTTAGAAACAGTATAAATACCACTCACTGTATCTGGAGAAATTATCTCCGAACTCCCCTGCTCTCTGCTACGGTCCTAGACTAGAGTGGAAAAGTAGGATACCTGCCAATCTAAAGAGTTCACTGGTCACCAGGGGCTCTCTTCTTTACTCATCCTCCATTCTGAACAAGAATAAATCCCCAGAAGCGTCGTCCTTTAGGCCCTTCACAAAAACTCATCAGTCCTCTCCAGGTCCTGAGAGGCACTGTCCGCTAAACAGATTTATACCGTGAAGCTCCAAAAGAGCCCCAGTACGGCGCCAGTTCTTGGTACAGATCTGATCTGACCCTGAACAACTGCGCGAAAAACAAAATCAATTACCCGGATCCATTCTCCGCTTCGAACCCTGCCAACAATATAGCATTTCGGAGTGTGCGGATTCTCCGAGGAGCCATCCACCTCCTTCACATAGTCTGTTGAAGCATCCGCCTTCTATGTTTAAATCATTCGCGGTACCGTGGAGCGCGATCGGAGACCTGCGGACATCATTTTTCCGTTTGCTTTCAAAAGCGGACAGTGTCCATTCGATATAAAGAAACCCTTAGAAACTACATATCCTTGGAGGCTTACGAAGCGAACCCACATCGCGACGGAAGCTTTTTAACAGCTCCGCCTGTAGAACGGAATTTGCCGTCTATCCCCCAAGAAGGCCCCAGATTCGTATCAACATATCCGGTGAAGGATACAGGTCTAGAAAAAGGGCGACCTAGTGCTTCCTCAGTGATATCAGTAGCAAGGATTCTAATTATATGCTATTAACATGTGACTTGGATTAATTCTACATGTTCATTGCTACAGTACATACAGGCGACTAAATTACAATGTAAGATTAATCTCAGCATGATAGAGGATTAATCCTCCCAAGAAATCATAATCCAGGATTTTTCAGACCTATCAGGATTTTCGTACAATGAGCACAGGATTATAATACGACCATGATAGAGGATTAATCCTCCCAAGAAATCATAATCCAGGATTTTTCAGACCTATCAGGATTTTCGTACAATGAGCACGGGATTATAATACGACCAGGCTCGAGTTATAATCCCAGCGCCAGATTATCGGATAGCATAGGTTTAGAATCTCAGCGCGGGACTATCGCACAGTAAGGAATTACAATCCCAGCGCGGGATTTTCGTATAGCAAAGCTTTACAATCCCAGCGCAGGATCATCATAGCACACCCCTAGTGGTAGCACGAAGCCTCCATGACTGGCTGTAGCCATAACATAATTTGCCTTCCTGCGTGGCCCTAGCCAGGGCCTGGCTGGCCCTGGGCCCCTGCCTTTTTCCCCCTGCCACGGCCACCGCCGCCGCCGGAGCCATCCCCGGCGATTCCCACGATATTTGTATCACCTAATATTCATATATATATATATAAATCATTGATGCATCTAATACAAAGAGAGCTACCACTACGCCTGCGTCCAAAAAAGGCAATTACTGCAAAATACCGCCGCATCCCAATATACTCGGTTATGCTGCAGCGGCCCCGTCCGCAAAGTAGCCCATGCAGTCTGGTCCTGAATCTGGATGCCCCCGCGTCCTCCCGCGTCTCCATCCAGTGCCCCCAGCTCCCCATTCCCAATTCTATACTTCACATCTCCTCCCCAGCTGCGACCGTGAATGGTTCCATGCTTTCCGCTAGCAGGTTCTCCTCTTCCACCGCCTGTCGCACCGCCGTTGCAGCCGACGTGTCCCATGCGCCCTTGAATCTGCGTGCGATTTCCCGGGTAGCGGCCGCTTGCCGCGCCGCGTAGGCTTCCAAACCTGCTCGCAGCGCCGGTGCCACCCGCTCACGCCTGGTTCCCCGCCGTGCCTCCCACCACACCGCGCGCCACCGCAAGAAGCGCAGGACGCGCTTCATCTCCTCCCTTAACAACTCCACCTCCTCCTCCCACCGTTCCTTTCTCGCCTTCGCCTTGCACCACTCTATGCGGACAGCTGCAATACCAATCAGCGTGCAATCTTTCCCGCACCACGTAATCTTGACTTACACGCGTGGACCTCTTCCTCATCCTCCCCTGGCCCTCCCCCCTCCGTCCAAATCCACGAAAGGTACTTGTCTTTCGACGACAACGCAGGCCCTTGGCGGCGGCGGCGGTTCGACCCGATTAGGCCTAGTTTCTGTCGAGCCTTGGCGTCTACCTCGCGCTCTTCGTCCAGCTGTATGTCGGCTGGCCTCAGCTCGCGCCACTCCTCGCACTTGTCCTTCCCCCGCAGCGCGATCAGCGCCTCTCGCGCGTCCCGATACTGCGCTGCCGCTGCATCCACCCGTTCTCCCACTCGTTCTACCAGCGTTTGGGCGCGTGTGGCCGCTCTCTGGCCCGCCACGGCCCCCGAGTCGCGCCACGTCAACAGATGCCTCTTGGCATGAAGTCTGCTCCGTAGTCGGACCAGCGCGTCACGGCACTGTCCCTCCCGCAGCCTCGCTTCCATTTTCCCCAACCCAGCTCGACACCCGTCGTCTCGTGCCCTCGTCCGCAGCGCAGACGGGAGGTACAGCTTCACGTCCTCCGCCTTCGGCGGCGGTAGGTCCGGATCCCGTTCGTCTTCCTCCTCCTCCAGTCGTGCTACAGCGCCAGGCATGTAGACAGCCTGGAGGTTCCGGAAGCTCGCCAGCTTCTTGAAGAACGCAAGGCGCATGTCCGCGATGCGCTCGCTCTGGTCAGAAGCCAACAATGTTCGGCCCTTAGCTTCACGTCGAATCCGTCGCCTAAGATTCCAGTCAGCTAACTTCGTCATATTCTGATGCGCAAAACTTACTGTGATTGCTCTAACTGTAACCCCGCCGTCAGGAACGAGGTAACGCTGGACCCATGAAGCTTCCGACCTCCATTCGCGGCTTCCTGCACTTCGTCCTTTTTGAGCGCGAGTCGGATCTCTGCTTCTCCAGGTCCTCCTGTAGCCTTTGTTAGTCCCGCCCATTTCCCACTGGTTTCCGCTACTCACCGCTCGCACCATCCTCCAGTGTGTACGGATTCTGCTTCGTAGGGTCCACGATCCAATCATCGATCATCTGTTGCCACGTCTCCCGGAGCTCCCTCTTGAGCGTTGAGTCCACAAGTGTAAATGCTGCCACCTGTGTGTCGCGCTCGTCCAGCGCGAGAATCAGCTTGCGGGGAAGCGTAGTCCCTATTTTGCAATCAGTCAGACAACGCGCGCCAGCAAGACAACCTTTCTTTACCTTGATTAATATTCTTCTCAAAATTATGGTGATCAATCTTTTCCTCCATCGCGTCGTGGCGCGCACCCACATTCATCTCCTTCGTCGCCCACGCCAAGGGATTAAAGCCTGACCAAGTCCTCTCAATCCCCTCGCCATCTGTTCGCCCCACCCCCGGCAAGTAACTCAATGAATTTTGGGCCTGGCACTTCTTCTCGTGGGCCGCTGCGTGCCAAACCGGGAGGCCGTAGAGCACCTTGGTCTTCGTCAAATCCAGCCGCATGTGCTCCGGGATCGCCGCCATGCGCGACTCGAAATTAATTCGCCATTGGCAAGCGATATCATAAGAAATTGCGAGGTACATCGCTGTAATGCCCAGTATAGCCGACAACAGGATATAATCCATATTGGTGTATCTAACCCAAACACCGTCAGCAAACGCGCCGCTTCAGTAGTTTATTCCCGACATACCGCTCCCCTTTCTGTAAATCACCTACACCTTGCGGGCGGACCAGTTCGTGACGCGCGCAGACGACGCCACCGACACCTGAGCACCGCAAGCCCGTGGTGAGCCGTGTATCTTTCTGTAACAGTGCGGCGAACGCAATACATGTACTGACCTATGGGCGATCCGTCAGATTAAGATTACCGTCAAAACATTTCCATTTCGTTAAACGCGACTTACGTCCTTTTCTCCCACATACCCTCTGAGATGCTCCTTATATGGTCCCTCGTCTACTAGATGCCCCCATCCTGCACCCAACGGCAAATCCACGTGCTGGTTGGCGCGTAGCCTATTTTTCAAACGAAAGTTGGCGTCCATCGCTACCAGAAGCATGTACAAGAAGCTATTGCAGCGTTAGCACACTATGACTCGAGCTTTCCTCAGCGCAGCCCACATACCGGAATTCAGCCGATACTTCCCGCCATCCCTGGGGCAAATTGATACCGTCGTGGGGGCAGGCCCAGCACATCACAGCGCATTCGCCGTTCTTCGTGTTATGTACACCTTCTGGGTCATGCGCTCGGCCCGCCCGCTTCATCCTTTTGAGGAAAGAATACTGCCTCGCCATACGTCCGAACTCCTTGTATCGATCCTATATTTTCCTGTTAGCTTCTTCTCCTTCCACACAATGATACATGATCACTTACTGGAACTGCCTTAACTCGACACGCGTCCGACCGCCGTTCCAAAGTACCGACGAAGTCATGCACGTTGATATTCCCCACGACATTGAGTAACCGAAACAATTCGAGTGCGGCAAACGTGGCACACGTCGCGGGATCAGTCGTCGTCGCCGGATACCACCCATTGCGTAGTAGCTGCTCCAGATTCATGGCATCATCCGATTTGTCGCACGCACAGTATTGGAATCTGACGCTGTGGATGTACTGCGTGTCCATCACGACCATCGTACGCACGGCCGGCGCGGGATGAGGGCAAGGATGCCCGCCGTGACCAAGCTGGTAAACACAGCCTAGCGATGCGAGGGTCGTGACGGTCCAGTAATTACCCTTCCACTCCTATATAAGCGTACGTCAGCTAACCCATCCGCACTCGCAGAATATCTCGCCTTACCTGCACACGATGTAGTGGCGCCAAAGAATGCCGCGATAAGACGCATGCCAAACATATAACAAATTCGCCACAGTCGTGGCATCGGTGTGGAAGTGCGACCGGCTTCGCACGTCGCCTTCGAGTCCCGAGCCAGTTCCACGTTCCAACCAAATATTCCAGCACACCGGGATCAAGTTTTGTTTTGTTCTTACACACACTCCTTCACGCTCATTTTACCACTACTGACTTATATATCTCATTATCTACAGACTTTTTACTTTACCTCCTACATACCACCAATGCGACGAGTTCAACCCAAGTCTTCGGCCTTCTCGGACTACGCCGGGGATCGAGCCGGCAGTGGATTGGGCACCCACTTGTCAACGTCTTGGGGGGACGTGCTCTCCCTATACGTCTTTGCGTAGTTCCCGGATGGTTCGTTGGATGGAAGTTGGATTTTAGCTGAGGTTTTCCCCCACGGACTATTTTAGATATGCTTTGTTTTCATATGTTAGGATCGGACCTCTTTACGTGACCTTCTCCCTTTGCCTCGTACCACCACCTCAATCTACCTTTTTACTCGGATTCCTTGCGAAAGCCTTCTGAGTTTCATCCCACATCGAGCTGAGTATTTATTTATTGTGATTTACTGACTGTCTTTTATCTAGAGCTCTCATTTCATCCGTGCCACGAGGATATTTACTGTACGACTCGGCCACCCCACCAGCACGACCTTGACACGCCTCGGTCCACCTCAGGACCAACCCTCTCTTCCACAGTGGAGCCCACCGCGAGGGGTGTCGGTTTTCCGTTACTGGCTACCTAGCTGAGTCCTGCAGTCTTTCTATTTTCGCACTTGCCCCTATCCCCATTCCTTTCAATTCTTCGCTTCTTCTCGATGATCCACACTCCCTTTATATGTCCCTGAGCTATCCTCTTACTCCTTACCCATCCATGACTGCTCTGAGCACTCCTCCCTCCACGACTCGTCTCCTTATCCCCTTGCCGATCCCACGCACACCTCATGCTCCCCACTTCGACCGCTCCCGAGTCCGCGAGTTTCTTCAGCTCATTTTGATTCATGGAGCGAATGCAGGCGTAACCGATATTGATTCACTCGTCCCCTTCATAGTGCACTATTCATCCGACCGCGTCCGCGAAGTCATTCGATACATCCCTGAGCTCAATCCAGATGAGCCCAACAAGACTTGGAGCGCTGCCGAAACCGTTCTACTCAATCTTTACGGATCTTTCGACGATAAACCACGAGTACAATTGGAGGAGTTACTGGATTTTTGTCGAGCCCGAGCCACTAAGTTTTCCTTACGCCATCACTCGGACATTCAGCAGTACTTACACGAATTCCTTTCCATCGCAGGTCCCCTCGTTAAGCAGCGTGATATCACCGAATCTGAGCGTGATTATTACTTTGTTAGCGGTATTCCGAGTCGCATGAAGCTGCAGTTCATATCCCGAGTTCCTGCGGACCAGAGTAAGCGCTCCAACCCGATTTCGCTAATTAATTCCGTAGCCATTTTGCGCGAGCTATTGGATGATGATTTTCTGTTCCCTGGCCTCTGGAGCGAGCCAGAAACCGAACGAGCAGCGAACCGACGTACTGCGAATCGCTCCCTACCACGTAACGAGCTGAGTTTACCCTCTACCTCACCTTCTACTTTGATTTCACCCCAGTTCTTATGTGGACTTGAGCCTGGTCCACCGAAAATTCCGGCACCTTCTGCGCCAAGCTCACCATCTGCTCCTGCATTCCAACGACGCCGCGAGTCGTTCCGTTCTGCTCCCATCCAGTTAGACCCCGAGCCCGAGCGGAGGGATTCCGACAAGCACAATTCTGCGCAGTCCGAGGAAAGTCGAAATTATTACTCCTACACTGAGATGCATGCTGATTCTTCTGCATTTTCGAGTCCCCGCGATGAAGAGCACGAGATACTGGATGTACATGCCACTTCTGAGCCCGAGTTGAGTGCTACTTACGTTCCAAGTAGACCTGAGTCTGCGATATATTATGACAGGTCTGAGTACGATCTTGACAACATCTGCGACCTATATACAGATGTCGAGCTGATCCAGCTGAGTTTTTCTTCCTCCCATCCCAATTCCAGCCCCGATTCCGAGTTCGATTGCGATTCAATCACTGATTTATCCATAGAGTCGATTTACCCCGAGCAAAAATCCTCCGAACTCACTCCCGTTTGCGTGCAAAGTTCAATACAAGCCGTTTCTACCCCCGAGATCGTCACCGCGACCAGTCAGCACGAGTTGGATGATATCTGCGACCTCTACTCTGCCATTGATCATGCTGAGCTAAGTTATTACTTTTCATTCAACATACCCTTCACCGATTCCGAGCCTGAGTCCATCACTAATCTGGTCATTGAGATGGTTTTGAAGCGGGAAAAATTCAATGAACCCGATTCTGCCGAGCCGACGCCCCCAAGCATCTCCGAATTCGATTCCATCCCCGAATCCACCACCGCCACCGATGAGTATGATTCTGACAGCATCTATGACTTATATTCCGAGGTTGAATATGCCGAGCTGAGTTATTCTTGTCAATCCACCGTTCCCTTTACCGTTCTCGAGCCCGAGTCCATCACTGACCTGTTTATCGAGCCGTTTTTGACCCAGGAAAAATGCAACGAACTCGATCCTGCTAGGTCGACATCTCTGAGCAATTACCAGTTCGATTCAAGTACCTCCTCCAACGACAATTTCGACGAAGATCTGTGCAACATTTTTGAACTTTACATTGAGCAATCCGAGCAATTGAGCCAAACCGAACCTTCCAAACAAGCTGAGTCCCAGCCTTTCTCTTTGCGCACATCTTACGTTCACGATTTCGTCCCAGAGTTACTTCAATCACACACCGAGTCGCATGCGTTCATCGAGCCAACGGACGATCCCCCGAGCTACCAAGAGTCAGCGCTTACTTCAGAACCAAGTTTTGCGTACGCGCGCCCTCGAATCAGAGCTGAGTCATTCATACATTTACTTTTCCATCTATCCTTCATCGCGTTAAGCATTGTTCTCGCCGTACTCCAACGTTTTTATTCTTTCATGTTATTCGGCTTCGAAGCGCGAGTTCTACGGCGCAAATTCAACTACGAATCACGGTTTCAAGAGACATTCTCACTCAATTTATACCAAGATCTCCATACCCTCTGAGCCGTGGCCACCCGATAAGCACTCTCATTTTACATCATCTCACACACCCCAATTCCCCACATTCTTTTCCATTCCGGTCCTGAAGCTTTTGTTTTACAGAGATTTTGAGGACGATCACCCAGGCCATCATGACACAGTTCTTGTCCAGGAGCCGAGTTTTGAGTACGCGCACCCAAGAATCAGAGCTGAGTTTTGCACAAATCTACTTCTACATCAGCTCCTCTTTGTGTTATGTGTTCTTGTTACTTTACTTCGGCGCTTTTTCCGCTTCATCATGTCGTTCTTTTCCGAGTTGCATGCTGATCACAATTTCGAGACTATACCCCAGAGTTATTCAATATTGAAGCGCGATCTGCACGGCGTACATCCAACAGCAAATCAAGATTCCAAGCAACTTTCCCATTCGATTTATACCAAGACTTTCATATCCGCTGAGCCGCATCCACCCGATAAGCACCTTCATTTTATATCGTCTCACATACCCCATATCCCCACATTCATTTCCATTCCTATTCTGAAGCCTTCGTTTAGCCAGGATTTCGAGGGCGAAATTCAAAGTATCCCCCTCTGTGGAAGTGCGACCGGCTTCGCACGTCGCCTTCGAGTCCCGAGCCAGTTCCACGTTCCAACCAAATATTCCAGCACACCGGGATCAAGTTTTGTTTTGTTCTTACACACACTCCTTCACGCTCATTTTACCACTACTGACTTATATATCTCATTATCTACAGACTTTTTACTTTACCTCCTACATACCACCAATGCGACGAGTTCAACCCAAGTCTTCGGCCTTCTCGGACTACGCCGGGGATCGAGCCGGCAGTGGATTGGGCACCCACTTGTCAACGTCTTGGGGGGACGTGCTCTCCCTATACGTCTTTGCATAGTTCCCGGATGGTTCGTTGGATGGAAGTTGGATTTTAGCTGAGGTTTTCCCCCACGGACTATTTTAGATATGCTTTGTTTTCATATGTTAGGATCGGACCTCTTTACGTGACCTTCTCCCTTTGCCTCGTACCACCACCTCAATCTACCTTTTTACTCGGATTCCTTGCGAAAGCCTTCTGAGTTTCATCCCACATCGAGCTGAGTATTTATTTATTGTGATTTACTGACTGTCTTTTATCTAGAGCTCTCATTTCATCCGTGCCACGAGGATATTTACTGTACGACTCGGCCACCCCACCAGCACGACCTTGACACGCCTCGGTCCACCTCAGGACCAACCCTCTCTTCCACATCGGAATCGCCGGTCGCCCTGCCCAAACGTCTCCTTGCAACCTGCACACTGGGCTTCCGCGTTCAACCCTTCGCGTCTGAGAAGCTCGTCCAGGAACCGTTGGATTAATCGACGCCAACCCGCCATTGCGTCGTCCTAGCCCAAACAAAAGGTCAGTACTCTTCTAAGTCTTCTTAACCCTACGCGCAGCGACTCATACTCACAGAACTTTCATAGCGCTTTCGCTTCTCTCCCGTATCGCCAGCCTCGGGATCATCCTCTTGTGTGTCGTCAGCCAGCGGTGTCCAATTGCTCAGTGTGTCGTCAAGGTCGGAGGGTCGAATCTTCCGTCGCTTGGGTTCCACGTTTATAGCCCAGCGAGTCCCGCAGCGACCATCCTGCGAGACCGAGAAGCTCGTATCCTGTGTCGTGTCTCCAGGATGCGTCTCATAGTCGACAGAGGTGTCGATGCGTTGAGAGCGATTGGGTGCGTGGTAGGAGTAAGACATCGCGACGGTAAGCAAAGGAAAGACACCAATCCAATCACATCTTCACGGGCCTCGGAGGGCCTGTTCGCCCGTCGGCCAAACAGGCTGGCCCTCGCACCAGCAGCGCGACGCGTAGTTGTTTTGAAGTAGTTTGTTGGTACGGAAAAGGAGCCACGTGAAATCAGCACCGCCACATACGTGTATTTTTTTTTTTGGGGGGGCGACAATTTTATATACTAAGATAGCAAGCAAAACAAGGCGCAGAACTAAATCCCCAGCAGCTTGGTCTTCCTCTTTTTTACAACGACATTGCCTCTCTCGTCAGTAAAAGCGTAAGATGTACGCCGCTCATACATGGAGTGCTTGCCATTTTTACAGTCACATTTGACGTCGCGGGTTTTGCCGAACTGAACAATCTGCGTCCTCGTCAGCTCATTTGCAGCACATTAGTTCAATTTTGGCCTACCTGCAAGTCATGAACCTCCCCTTCTTCTTCGGTGAACGGAGTGTGACGCAACCCGGGCTCCATTTCCTGGGAAGCAGGGGTAGGTCTGAGCCCAAAAAGAATCAGCGACCACAAATGTCATGGACTTTGCGAATACTTACGGCGCCGCCTCAGCCCATGCGCGTTCGGTCTGTTCTCCATCCCAGTTGCCCCACCCACGGCCTTCACCCCACCCTCCCGAGGCGGGCACCGCCTCGCGGGTCGCATCGCGCTCAGCGAGCAGGGTAGACGCCGTCACGAATTCGGGACTTGAGTTGATTTCCGTCGAGGCGGGGTCCCCGTCGGATGGCAACGTAGGCTCAAGAGGTGGCATCGACCCCGTGTCGGAGTCGGAGTCGGAGTCGCAGATGCTATCGTCGCTGAGATACAAATCAGCTTGCAAAGAATGTGAATGGAGGGGGGGAGGTCATACGTACACCGCAGCATCAACAAGGGCATGGATGTTCTTGTAGTACTGGCAACATAAGTCATACGTGCCATAGGCTACCTGGCAGTTCTGCTGAGCGGCCGCGACGTGAAAGTCCCGACGAAATAGGCTCAGCAGGTGGTGCTGTTCGGCACTGTGGTTGTAAGTCAGCAATAGTAGCGTAGGGTAGGAGAGCGCGGACTGACGGCGGGAGTCCATAAATGATCGACGTGGTGGAGATCTCGTAGGCGACGACGACGGCGCGCGCGGGAGAAGCTGTATTACCGAGTCAGCGCACTTAAACGAAATGTAGTCCCAGACATACATACACGGGACACTGGCCACTTCGGGTTGAGACACCATTTCTCGTTCGAGAAGAAGGACGTCTGGAGGATTCGCTGAAGAGAAAAAATCCACATCAGACACATTTTATACCACTCCACTGTTTGTACTTGCCTGCGCCTCGTGTCCGAAATCTGAGATTGCCCTGTTGTTACGGAGGAAGGTCCCGGGCGTCAGGCGTCAGCCCGATATCAAACCCGATTGATCCCAAATAAATAAAGCGACAAGCGAGAGGAACCTGTAGCCATGCGGTGGCTTTAGCCATAACAGGGCCAGGATTTATCATACGCACGTACCTTTCCACCCAGCTTTCCTTTTTTTAAAAAAAATCCTGGGCATCCCCTGCCCGCACTCACTCACTCATACTCCTCATAGTACCACACCAACAGAATGCGCCGTCGAATTAATCTCTCGACCCCCGGTTTCATCCACAAACCAATCTTCCCTATTGTGTGGATGCCCGCCAAGGAGGACATCATGACCTCCCCAGACAGCCCTTTGCAGCCCCATATCGAGTTCAACTTTCTACTCCGCCTAGCGGACCAGGCCGAACTCCATGATCCACAGCAGCCGTTCCCAGGGGACCCGCTCCCCGAGGAGCTCGCTGCCGACGAGCCTGCCGCTGACATTGAACCGGAACCCAGCGAGCGCACGCCACGACAGCTTATTGATCTCCGTTCTCAGCACCTCAGCAGCGCCATGCAAGCACGTCTTTTAGGTCGCCATCCCGGGTTGCGCGCCGCACAGCGCGAGGAGCGCTTCCATAAAATCCAGGCTGCCTTCCAGCGTCATAGACAATCAGCAGCCGCAGGAAAACCACGGGATACCATCCTCGTTGCGAAAGGAGGACCCATTGACCCGAGTTTGATTGAAGATCGCGAGTATGAGCTCGAGGAGCTCGTCGGGCTAGACTCGCGATTCCGTTTCCGGCTCATTCCCTGGGCTGGCGCGTGAGTTCTTCTGGATTTTGCCACACACAGAGCTGATGGAGTCTCCGGCACAGTACCCCGCGTCCCATTGTTTCCGTCAGCGACAAGAGTCTACTTGTTGTCTTGGGTGGCCGGCCCCGCAACGGCGACTGGAAAGGTCAGGTCATCGACCCTGCCAACCGCGAGTGCGAGGCGGCCCTCGCCAGTCTTCGCCAGACTCCCGAAGAAATTGCTGCTGGTGCGCCGCCCATTCTCTCCGGTGGAATAGGCCAGACTTTCAACGAGCCAGTGGTGAGTCACGATCTTGAGCCAGAGAAACCGCTGAACTGTCCTCCAGAAGGCAGGTCGACCGAACGCGCACGGTGCGCTGCTCAACGCGTTGGTCTTCTTTCACATCTTCTCCACGGTCGCTGTGAAGCGCTTGCTCGGATATGGCAATCGTAGGTGCTGTGCTATTCTGTTGACGCATATTGACTGATGCCGGTGCAGGACTGCTCGAACTGTATTGCAACGCCGCCTTCCTTGGCTTGCAAGCACAGAAGGAATCGTTCCTCGCCCACGACCCCTCTGCGCTCTACCCGACCTCCTCCAGCGTCTTCTCTGCAGCCACTTTCGAATTCGGTGGCCCGCACCTCCAGCAGACCAACAGCGGCCACGTACCAGGCCAATGGAGTATCTTGACGGCGCTCGGTCAATATGCTTGGATGCACGGGGGCCATCTAATCTTATGGGATCTTGGTTTGGTAGTCAGCTTTCCTCCGGGATCGACAATCCTTTTGTCCAGTGGCCTCCTCCGGTACTCGTTCGTCAAGGTCCGGCCGAACGAACATCGTTATGCCATTTTGCAATGGGCAGGAGCTGGTATCACGCGCTGGTTTCTCAATGGCCTTCGCACCGATCTGGATTTCGCCCTTAACGCGACTAGCGAGGAGCACCAAGCCCGCGAGACCCGTAGGCGCAAGCTGCACGAGAGGACTCTAGCGGACATTCCTGCGGAATGCGAACTTACGGAGGATTACGCGGTGTTTCCGTTCTTCGGTACGATCACCGCCGAGGACCTCGTCTAGAAATTATGCCCGTCCACTTCCCCTTCCCTTACTTATGTGCCTTTCCTCTCTCCAAATACCGCTACGCTACTTGTTGGTTTGTCAAATACGGACACTGGTGAACTTGGCCTTTCATATACACGCTCTAGCTCTACCTGCTTTTCCTTCCCCTCGTTTCTTTTGATTTATATTATAGCCGCGCAAAAATGTCGATCTACAAAAATATATTGTTTTCTTGCCTCTAGAACCAATATGTACGCCCGTTCCTCACAAAGGGCTGCTGCCCCGGCTCTGGTAAATAACCACGCTCGCGCGTCGCCTGGAGTACAGGCCCAAACGCGTCTCGCTCGTTGTCACCCTCCCACCCGCCCTCGTCCTCGCTACCACTGTCCTCTTCTGAGGACTCCTCCCGTGCGATGGCTGCCAATGACATTGGGCTTGGAGAGTCGGGAGCGCGCGGGCGCGGAACTGGATTGAATGATTTTTCACCTGCACCAACTCTCGGGGACGGTACTGGAGGCAGCGGCGGTTTCGGTAGAGGGTTCTTTGGTTGGCCGGAAGACGCCGCTTTCCCGAGGTTCGTAGCACCGGAGGCGATATCGCCTCCGGTGCTCTTGCCGTCCTTTTTCTTCGATTTGGATGGGGTCGATTTGGACTTCGTCTTCGAGGAAGTCGCCTTTTTAGTTTGCTTGGTACGGCTATTTCATTGACAGAGATTCACTCAATTGGTACGCAGCCACTCATGAGAAAAAACATACTCGGTATAATTCCGCCGATACTGGGCGGCTTTGACGCTCTGCTGGAGCTGTACCTCGCTGGGAGCTTTCTGCAACTCCTCACGGCGTCTGCGGAGTAAAGATGACAGTGAGTATGAGTACGAGGTTTTTTCCAAGCAGGCACGTACTTTTGCATGCGTATTCGCGCCTTAGCGTTGATGACTTCCTTGTGCCTGCCGCGGTGGTGCAGCTCAGCTTATGCCCGACGTGGAGAAGTACACACTCACCTTTGTCGGTACTCCCATGCGAGCTGGGCCTGATGGTCGAGGAGTTCTTCGCGGGTGCGTTTAGTTTTGGCTCGAGCCATCTCAGCGGAACTGTAGACGTGGCCAAGCCAACGAGTCCGGCAGTGGCGGTGCTCATTAACCCGGAGGACCACTTCCTAGTCAATCGAGACTGGCGGGCTACCCTTGATTTTTTATGCGCCGAGACATACATAGAGAAACAAAATCGATAGACGCGCTGTTTGCGAAAAAGTGGCGCGTCTGAGGATGGGAACACAGAGGGAGTTCGTCATTGAAAGAGTTCGTCATTCATGGAGTTCGTCATTACTTGAGATTTGAATTATACGTTTTGCGCGCCGTGAAGGGAAGAGGGCAGCGGCAGAAGAGTATATAGGAAACTACGAAAGCATCTGGTATAATGGAAATAAAATCTAGCTTACCCTGTGCAGGCTGGCAGGAAGAATAACCTTGGAATCGTTCAGCTGCATCTCATTTAAAGGTTCTGTACTGGATTCATACTTGGCGATTTGGAGTTCGTCATCGGTTTCGCGTGGAGGGCCATGCAGCTGCCAGAGAACCACATCTTTTGTTAGTATGGCTAAAGGACTATACCCAGTACGTCCCTTCAAAATCCAGAGTGGACCGGAGTCCTGCCAGGTGCGCAGGACGTCGTCGACGTCGAGCGTGACGAGCGTGACAATGGTCACCATTCAATGACGAACTCCATTGACCTTACAATTATACCGTCCAGAACTCACGCAAACGAGAACTTTAAAAGATGCCCAACCAATTTATTCAACGAACACTCTTAAAAACAACAAAAACAATAGGAGACTACTCGGGGGCCTAATTACTTGTTGCGAACTACGCTGTATACATCTAACGACGGGGAATCGTGCGAACGAAACCGGCTGTGAGGGCCTCATTGTAGGCCTTCACTGCTTGCTCACGGGTCGCAAAGGAAGCCGAGAGGTTACCCCGGATTCCGGAAGTATTCAAAGAGCATTCCAAGTACGAACGATACACCCCAGGAACTGCCCCGCGCGCAACGGCATACCAAGGACCCGAGCCCCCAGAATTAAGAGGGTTGTCGTTGTCGTCGTAGTCGTTAGAGGAAGGGGTAGGTGCGAGGTTGGTCGCGCCGGCAGTCGAGCTGTCTGAAGTCCAGCCCTTGCTGCGCGCATACTCAAGAGCGGCTTGCGCAGCGGCGACCGACCCGAAGCTGGCGTAGACGGCGAGGCCGTGGCCGGTGATGCTGCGGTTGACGACGTCCCAAGACTCAAACACACCAACCTCGCCCCCAAAGAACACGGTATACGCAGCCGCGGAGCCGTGGCGAGGACGGCGGTTCTTGCCGCCTACGCGGTGAACACTGGCTCCAGCCACACCTTGGGTGAGAGCACCGGCTTCCAACCAGGTGACGACACGGCCAACCTTTGTCGGCGACTGAACCACGTAGCCTGAGCCCTTGTTGGCTGGCGTCACTGGGGTCGACTGGACCCCGCGGGCTTTGACAGGAGTGGTGGGGGATACCGGGGAGGCAGGAGGGGGCGTAGCGATTTCTGTCATGTTGTTAAGATGAGGACAGGATGGCGGGGAGAGATTTTCATATGTACGTACCGCTAAGGTCCATGTTTCGAATGAGGTGGTCGATCTCATCATCTTCCTCGACGGCGCGGGTCCGGGTGATGCGCTGTGCGGCTTTGAAAACTTTCTCGAGAACCGGAGGGAGCTGGCGGGCGAGGTCGGTGAGCCCGAGACGATCGACAACTTCCTCGACCTCCTCGTAGTTCAGGCGCGAGAGCAAACGATCGAGCTCGTCGAGCGATAGGCGTGCGGGGTGGTTCTCTGGCCCAATGAGTTTCGCAATTTCAGCCGGAGTGGGATCGCGGGAGGGGACACGCATTTGATTTGGAGTCAGTGCACACTAGGGAGACTGGGAGTCGAGTTCGCGATGAGTTGGCGGTGATGCAGCTGAGTGTGAGGATTACCAACGCACCAACCACGCACGGGGAAATAGGTTCCGGTGGCTTTGGAGCAAAGAAAGGATCAGCGGATATTCTAGCCGCGAGGCGCGCGGTGCCTCGTGGGAGAAGATAACGAGAAGCTGCAAATGAGAGATGGCAACAGACAGTGGTTGTTGCTTCTGAAAGCCTGGGACGCCGTTTGGTTTTGCTGGCCGAAATTTGGACCTGAGTTGTTCAGGCAGTGCAACAGAGGAGGTCCTATTTAGAGGTTATTTTCCAAACAAGCAAACCAAAGCAAGAAAAAGTCGCAAAAAAAGGACGAGTCCACTCGGCGATTTCAGTAAGCGAGATCATCTGCTTGGAGCTGAGACCTGGTTGAGACCGCGCCCTGGCTACAGAACAGGTTGATGGTTGATAAGAATCATTGGCTGCTTACCGCATTGAGCAGATCAAGATTCACCAATTCAATCAAGCGGTAAATATTGTTGGGCGGCTGGAGTACGGAACTTAGGAAGAGGTAAGTAGAGTAGAGTCGGCTGCAGCGCTGAATGCATACGTGAGTAGGGTAGACGCGGAGGGAGGTCGAATACCGTTGCCGTTGCGTTGTGTATTGGGTTCGGGGCCCATCAGATGCTCGCTTCGCTCGATTTTCGGGGAGGTTTCACGCGGGAAAGGAAAGGTCATAAAGGTCATGGGGTTTTCTTTTCAATTGGTAGGCATGTAACATGAGAACGTGAACTAAAGATCCCGCGTCGCGCGTGCGCGTGATAAATTCTTGACAGCCATCGGGTGGCTGGAGCCAGCCCTGGGCTAATTTTCAATAAACACAACAAATACCCGAAAGAAAAACTCACAATCACGCTACCTGAACGCCGCCCCATTCGAGTGCCTGATTGAAGGCGTGGAGGGCGTCACCCTGAGTGGTGTACGACTTGCGCGCACTGTGAGCGACGCCGCTAATCGCCAGATCGGCCAACGCACTGAAAAAAAAAAAAAAAGAAGAGAAAGCATACCTCAGCAACGGCACCAAATAAGAAAGCAAGGGATGAACTTACTACTGATCGACGACGCCGACGAAACGTCCGCGGAAAATCGCATACCACTCGGGGCGGGAACATCCTCTTCGACGGGAGCGAGAGCCTCGGCAGGCGCGGCCTTGAAGACCTGGTTGGCGAAGAAGGGCCGTCGGCGTCGCGAAGGAGAGCAAGGAGAGCCGGCGGCAAGCCAGCGCCGACATTTTTGGCGGGGCGGCAGGTCCCGGCTTCGCGGTGTTGGGGGCAGACGAGGGGCGGCGGCCGGCGCAGGGGCGCAGATCATTTGATTGGTCGCGGAGACCGGGAGGACAGCGGCGGCCATGGGGAAGGGGATGATCACGAAGCCCACTGTAAAACCAAAATAAAACCTGTGAGTGTGGGTTACGAAGAAAGTGGGGGTTTTATACTCGAGGCAAGGAGCGGCACGGTAAACTGGGCGGGAGAGGGTTGGGGCGCGTTGGCCATGAGGGAAAGTGGAAGTGGGAGAAGGAGGACGATCGGGTGGACGCCAGGAATGGAAACCTTTTATGCGAGATTGGAGATTAAACAAACCAATCGGGAAGGGGTCCGGATTGCGCAACGCGCAACAGCGTGACTGGTTTATTTGTTGAATCAAACTTGCAGACGCAGCTTAACTTGACTTTTACCTTTGCCGCCGTCAGAACTTGACTTCAGTTTTTCCCGCCGAACTACAGATACAGCTAAAGGCTACGACGAACTTTAGGTCAGTTAATTGTACCAGTGAGAGTGGGAGCACCGACGCTAACATACAGTGCTCTGGTTTTGAGTAGACTTTGGTCTGAAAAGCTGAAAATGGCCAAGAATGTCGTGTCACCTCGTAAACGGAAACGGACTTGGAAGCGCATGGCAAAGAAGGACCGCCGCAATTTGAAGATGTGGGCAGAAGGTGCCCGGGAATCCATCTTGAAACCCCATATCGCCGCGTATACGGATGCTCTAGAACGAGGCTGGCGCGCAGAGCGCGACTATTTACACGGCGTCTGCACGGAATTTCACGCCCGGATTTCTTGGCGGCTGGGGGATAACGAAGAGCCGGAACTACCCTTGGCGGAGTACGACCCGTTTGCGACACCAGAGCTGGAGGAACTCGATGATGAGGAGACGACGATGAAGAGGCTACGGATCGAGACGATGAATGCTGTAAGTTGTGGCTGTGAACGGTGGGTCCCGCACATGACTGACATTTATTCCTCCTTTCTTTAGCGTATCGGTCGCTGGCTCAAGTACAGGTCGCGAGTCCTGCGCAGAGCGGTGAAGATGGACCGGAGTCGGGATCCTTGGGCTATTCTGCTGTCTAAACTCGCAGGAATCAATTCACCTCCGAAGGCGCGGCAGGCCTTTCAACAATATATGCACGAGTCCTACGAATCGGAAATCGCACCCGCCGTGGCGGCGCGCTGGAGCGCGACAGCCATCGAGGAGGACGGTACAAGCCTGAGGACCAAGAAGAATCCGGACGCCGCGTTCCGTGCGAAAGTGGCGCGGGAACTATTCAATGAGCTTTCGAAAGACGACCAAGAGGGGCTGCGGGAGCGTGCAAAAGAAGATGCGCGGGTGGCCCGCGAGAACTACACGAAGGCCATGAAGGATGGTCCTTCCAAGGCTCCAGAGGACCGTCAACGGTACGTCAGAGGATTTATCTTGACCTTGACGGCAAGGAAATTAAATGCAAGTTCATCTAGATGCATCGACCATTTGGGGCCTTTCGTATCGGCATTCCTTCGAGGGATTGCAGAGTATACAGGCCTGCAATCCTTCGTGGTGTTTGGCGGTCCCATGCCGAAGTTCGGGGGTGACATCAGAACAGTAACGTATGTTGCGTCTCTTTAGATGGTTTAACGAATGTATTTGCTAATTATTTACTCGTACAGTATCGCGCACGGCCGAAATCAGGGAGGCATGTCCTGCCAATTTCCTCACTGGTCCAAAACACGCTTCAATCGGGACGTCTTGGAATTCATGAAAGAGTATTTACGCACCGCTTTCAGTAAGTCATGGACGTGCAAACACAAACAGGGTAAACTGAACGCAGAATGTTTAGCCCCCGCAGAATGTGCAGAAGCTGCGCTGCACACGGATGAAGGACCCGAGGATCTGCTGGGGAAAGCGAAGTACACGATGCCGCCTGACGACCTGCTGCTGGACGCCGACAACGAATACGACTCTGACGAGGACCTCGGCTCCTCGGAGGAGGACAGCGATGATTCGGATAGCGACGTGGACAGTGCGATGGAGGAAGACTTGGCGCAGTCGAAGAAGAAAAAGGGAAGGCGAAGGCGACGGAGGAGCAAAAGGAAAGGGGAAACGGAAGAACGAGAAGGAGAAGCAGAGGCGGCGCAAGGAGAACGAGGGTGAGAAGAAAGAAAAGGAGAAGGAGAATAGCCAGAAGAGGAAACGGAAGGACACAGAGAAGGAGAAAGAGGGGGCGGCGAAGAAGAAGGCGCGCGCAGAGGAGGCCGACGGAGGGGGGAAAGCGCGACCGAAGCTGAAGCCGAGGGTCAAGAACGCGAAAGCGACGGTGGCGGCGCCAGACGAGACTGTGAGACGCTCGGGCGTCTGAATGGAGGATCTTCCAGTGGCGACACGACCGGTAAGCGGGCCTTTTGTGTGGGATAGTGCGATTATCTGACAGGACTTCATGAAGGAGATGTGCAAATGCCGGACGTGAACACGGAGGACGACGTCCCCGACGTTAACGGGCAGGCTCCTCCCCCAGCGCGCAGTCTCCGCCCAACGCGCAGCCTCCGCCTAAAGCGAATGCGGAGGCGGCAAATGGGCAACCTGCTTCACCTCCGTCTAACGCGAACGCGCAACCCGCTGCTCCTCCGCCCCCGCCTAACGCGAACGCGAACGCGGATGTGCACTCTGCTCCCCCTCCGCTGCCGCCTAACGTGAATGCGCAGCGGGCTCCCCCTCCGCCTGAGTCTGTCGGCAACGTGAACGGCGGCCGCCCTCCTATCGCCCAAAAAGGAAATCCATCACCACTGCCCCCTGCCGGGACGCTGGAACCACCACCGGTGTCGGCCGCGGCTGCGGCGGTGCTCGGGCGCCAAGTTCTCAAGCCGACTGGGGAGAGGGCGACGGTGCCCTCCACCTCGACGACGAGCTCCTCAACCTCGTCGGGTGGATCCCCGCCGCTCTCAGCGAGTCCACCGGAGTCTCCGCCCGGCGCGGGGGAAAATGGGCAATGGGACGATACCATTCCTCCCTGCCCTGCGGGAGCGCCGGATTGGTTCTCGCTAGGGTACCAACAGGTCTCGGCGAGGAATCTCGGAGGAATTTTCAATTCGCTTCTGGCGATATACGGCGAGTTGGAGGGGGCATTCAAGTGGGAGAAGGGGGATATAAAGAGCCTCGGCACGCAACACCGCCCAAAAGAGCTGAGCAAATGGATTAGCGCGGGATGGGGTTATAACGGGCGCGGGGGGGCGATAAGTAACGGCGTCGGCCCCCCATCAGGTCTCTGGCTGTATTCGATGCGGGATGGTGGCAGTGGTGGGGGACGCTCCAACCGAGCTGGCGCGAGGCAGATACTGGGAAGCCGGGGCGGTTTCTGCGGGGAGATTACCCCCCTTCGAGCAAGAGCAAGGAGAATTGGGTGCCGCTACGACACCCGGGCCAGAACGGGGTCCTGGGAATCGTAGCGACGCTATACTGGTGGGGAAAGAAGGTGGAGGATGGCGGGGAGCGGGAGGATCGGGAATCATGGGCAGAAGCGGTGAGAGATGTGAAGTGGATGCTGAAAGGGCTGGTCGCGGCGGAGAGCGGAGAAACCGCGTAGCGACGGGCTCGAATAGGCGTGTGTACGGGCTATTTGGACCGTGCCCGTGTTCCACCTTGTGGCCTCCCATCGCTTTACTTTACTTTATCGAGGACATTTGCTATCGTTTTTTTACTTTGCGCGTGGTTTGTTTTTTACCTTAATTAAAGGAGGTAATTATTTGTGGGGACAGACAGAACGAATTCTTGACTTAGAATTTGAGCGACCAAATGGCACGTGACGAAAAGGCAGGTGACCGTGTTTGAGTACTTTGACTTGAGGCGAAGGAATCGCGATGAACGCGAGGAAGGGGTGAGGTGGAATATTAATTGGAAAATAGTGACATCTGAAATATTTGAAACAAGAGAGGGAAACCAAGAAAAAGGGGCAATTGATGGTATTGGATTGATTGGAGGACTGGAAATCAGAATATATATATCGTATGGAGGAGAAAGGTATCAACGGGGAGCAAGGATTAGGAGGGACAACATCAATTTGATGGCCAAAGCGAGGAATATTGATGGGGAAAGTATTGTAATTGATGGGAAGGTGGCCAGAAACAAACGTAGATGACGGCAGACGACGGCCCAACAAATATTGATGGTAAAATGAGTATCCCAACAATTATTGATGGCAAAGGAGTGTCCCAACAAATACTGATGGCCAAACGAGTATCCCAACAAATATTGATGGCAAAGGCTCGAAAAGGGAGGCCGAAATGGCTCGGGAAAAGCCGAAATCATCCGAGAAGCGGCCCAAAAGCGCCGGGACCCAAAGCCAAAAGAGCCCTTTTGTTACGCCAACCAGGCCCTGGCTGGGGCCAGGCTGAAAGGCAACATAGCCAGCTGGCTAGAGCCAGGCCATTTAGTCTATATACTACAGCTTTGGCTCCATAGCAAGGATTTAATCCGGGCAGGATTACATCACGTTTGCATAATAGGCCTTATGTAGTCAGTTAATTCTATGCCGCGGGCATTGAGCACGAAGAACGCACTGAGAAATCGGTCAAATCCATTGGCTCCTGAGTCTTCCTTTCCGCTCGCCGAGAAGTCGCCTTAGCCTGCTTTTCTTTATCCTGTGCGACACGCTGGTCCAGTATCTTGTATTCGGCTGAGCAGTTGTCAGACAACTTGTGGTACATCCTGGCCTGCTTGTGGGCATACGCCTTCGCCCCAGCCCCCTCAGTTTTGGCAGCGAGCTTCTCCCACACGTCCGCCGTCTTGCTGAACCAGGTTATAGTGCGCTCGAATTCCTGCTCCAGCATCTCCTTCTCCTCCTGAGCCCGATCCCGTAGAGCGCGTTCTCTAAACCACTTGACACGATTTACTGGGAACTCTTTAGCCAATGCCATGCGAACATCAAAAACAGATCTTACCCTCAGCTTCCCATTCGGTTACTTCTTCCGCCGACATGTCGGCGGGCTGTCCTGTACTCCAAAACCATGGCTCCCTTTTCTTTGCATCTCCAGCCGCTTGCTTGGTGCCACCTTTACCATACAGTTCCGTCTTCACCAGCCGCTGTAGGACTGGATCTGTACTGGGGAGCCCTAGGGCAATCAGGGCTTCCCGCGTCCGCGTATACGTGTTGGCGGCGACGATGATGTCGTTGTGAAGCAACTTCAGGTAGTTCTGGGCGCGCGTATTCGCTCCCACCCCATGGATCTCCGAACACTTGATCGTGCGGTTGTAGTTGAAGGTCATGATCGCGGTCCGTACATCGCTGAGCGCGTCGAATGCCTGTCCCTCCCGCTGCACATACTCGACCTGCGCGAGGGCAGCCAGTTTCATCTCGTCCCGCACCGTCTCACTAAATTGCGATGGGAAGAACAACACCTCGTTCTCAGGTTTGTCGGCGTCGATGTCCTTCATAATCTTCTCATACGCTGGTACCCGCTGTATTAGTCGTGTTCTCAGGTCCGTCACATCTCGATGCAACCGGTTACGAGCCCCTCTCAAGAGATCGTCGTCAACGGACTGGGCGGCCATGCGCTTCACGTGGTGCCTGCGACAGCTGGTCAGAATAGACGATGCTATTGCTACATGGTCACATACTGGTCTCGCTCTACCAGCAGTCCTGTGCTAATCAGCGCAGCATCGCCCGTCTTTTTCTCGTGCTCAGCTGTTGCCGCCTCCACTTCCTGCTCCAAAAGCTGTGCGTATGCAGCCGCATGAGTCGGAGGCCCTGGGCGTCAATCAGAACGCTGCAACAACTACAGCACAGAGAGCGATATCTCACCCTTCTTGAAGTTTGCCTGGAATACACTCTCGAACTTCCCGTTCACCATCTTGGGCGCCACATCCATCGCCTCCCACTGCTTGACCAACTCTGGCGATTGTGTACGATTGAATGCATCAAATTGTTCCTGTCGTGCCTGGCGCTCCCGCATACACACTACGTAAAGACGCGACAAAGCAATCGCTACAGTTTTATTAAATTTAAGAAACTTCGCGGACAGCAGAGAAAGCACTTACTGAGGCTAATCAGCTTCTGCCAATTCCAGTGACCGCTTGTATCGTCAATTGAATCGTGTCTATTGCCATGATTCTGTTCCTTCGTGCTTCCCTCCGTCAGGTTCTGTTCCACCCAACCGGTTTCGATCATCTCCCGATCGTCAAGCCGACGTACATCAGCCAATTCAGATTCCATTCAAGCAGACATCGCTCTTTATATTGTGGATGTGCATCTTTGGAATGGCGCCGAGAATCATCTCGACGATAGACTCCATTGATGGAAACCACTTTTTGACCCGTTCCAATAGCTTGATCGAGTACTGACACCAGATGTCGTAGGTGACAAATACCCAGCGTTGTGTTGTGGCTTCCACGAGAGAATAGCACACGCATAGTCTGTAAGAGCAAACCTGAAAAGCATTGGTCAGTGATAGAGCTCCCGCTGGTGGAGTCAACACGTACGCTTCACCCTTCTTTAAGTCTACCATGCCTTGAGGAAGGTAGAAGCCGTGGCGAGCACACTGAATGGCAACCACCCGCTGATGACCGCGTTCTTGAATTTGGCAATATTTTGCATCCTAGCTGCCCGCAGATGATTACACGTCCCAGCCTCCTCAGACTCTTCGCTCGGTTTAACCAGTCCCACGTATCTCTCGTATTCTTTCGTCTCCACAAAGTACCCACCTCCGTAGTTCAGGGCGACGTCGTCGGGATCGTCACGCTTATTTTTCCTCTGCATCTTGAAATTCCCATCCGCAGAGAGGAACAGCGTAAATTTATGTCTGACAGCAGTAGTAAGTAAGATGAGACAGAAAACAGTGTCACGGTCATGTACCTCTCACTCTCCAGCGCATTTCGAATCGTTTCCTCGCTGATATTGAACCCCGGCTCCAGGCACGCAGGGCACCGCACGGTGAGGGAGCCTGGCTGTCGGTGCGGCACCAACTCGTCGATCCCATGTGCCTGACGGTCCGGCGTTCCAGTGCCAGAGATCGCCAGATGCATACGCAAATTGGAACTCTCGATACCGATCCTAGTGAAAGAAAATGGACATCAGTACGACTGCCAGACCTGACGACACAGCCAGAACTCACCGTGACGTCTTGCAGAGTTACACTGTCCGTCAAGAAGGCAAGGGCTTTGAAGTATCATAAGCGGATTTTTTCGAAGCTAACATGTGTTTATGGAACTCCTTCATCACCCTGAAGGTGAACACCGTCGCTGGGTTCTCGAGTGAGGCAGGAAATAGCCGTACAGCTACGAGCTGCTCCCAGTACTTGGGAATCTCGCTATTGCTCGGCGATTTCGTGCAGCTACAAAATTCGATCCTCGCATTGTGAAGATGATTGGTATCCACCACCTTCATATCCTTCGCATGGAGACTTGCCACCGTCACGTTGGGACAACGATCCCGTCCGGACCTGATATCTGTCTGCAGCACCAGACCGAGATCCTTCAGGGAGGCTGCATCGAAGTTCTGGCCATTCCATTTCTCGATCGCGTGGAAGGGATATCGTCGTGCTTGCGGACGATACAGGTTTGACAATACATTGGGGATTTCCAGCAGTCCGTACAGCGGTATTCGGCACTTTTACCGCACTTGCAAGGCATGCCGAGCGAGTGGTGAACATAGCCATCGAGTATGAGATCCTGGAGTAACCCCATTTTGGGCAGAACTTCTGCCATCTTGGCGGAAACACCCTTTTGCAGCATCAGCTCTAACAGAATTGGGGCGGTATTGAACAAACTCGCCTGCGGCCGCTTATCCCGTTCTTTGTTATCCAAAGGTCCAAAGGTTTCCGCAGATGCGGGCACGACTGGAGTTTCTGGCGATACAGATGACTGATGCTACTCCTAATGGTAATGAAAGCATGGTGCCGAAGGATTCGCAATGGTTGTGAAAATGACGGTAAGGACACTCGTCAGCGATACCAGAGTGATAGTAAAGGTAAAGTGATATTAAAGGCAAAGCAGCAAAAAAAAAGGTCTGGCAACCATTCACAGAGGGGGAAGTCCAGATATATGTAGCAAGGGAAAAAAAGAGATGCACCACGGGCCTGAATTGGGCTGACGAGCACGCAGAGCGAAGTTGCTGCTCTCGTTCAGTTATAAGCACGAAGATAGGCTCGGCCTATTGGCTACAAGATCGAGTTGGTAGAGAGCCGCGTTTGCGGTGCGCGTCGGCATCCCAAGTTCAGACCAACAGGCCCACGAAGAAAAGAAAAATAAAGCCATCCATCAACTTGTAAAGTGGCTCGCCGGGCTCGAAAAGACGTATATAAGACTAAGTGGAGTGCCACCAACCTGACGCAAAGTCAGAGCTGTGTTGTGCTGAGATGCCGACGCGCAGTCGGTCAATGGAGAGACGCGGAGTCAGTCTCCGAGCGTGAGGCCGGTTCTGGCGTGACGTTGTCAATAGAGAAAATGTGGATTGAGTGAATGCCACATATGCCCACTCACAACCGTTGGTGCGAGATTCAGTGCCGCTCAGGACTGACGCGAAGTCAATCGGCCACCGACGCGAGAGTCGGCAGGGAAAGGAGTGACGTGAGAGTCAGGCTCCTCGATGGTGGAGGGGAACAAAGAGTGTGTGTGTTTGGTCGCGAGGCCATTACCTTGGGAAACACCGAAAAAGGAATTCACCTCATTAAATTACATTTTGTGTATAGTACATTTTATGGGCGGATTCTAATGTAAGGTAATCTACAAGAATATGCTACATGTATCCGGATGGTCCTGGTTTATTCTACAGATCGGATGGATGATAGATCGTGTCCGCTTCTCCCCTACTACGTCCCAAATTCGTGCTCGAGTCTCATGGGAATGACAGCGGCGCGGCCAAACAGATCGTAGAAGCTCTGTGCGTAGTAACCAGCGACCGTGTCCTCCAGCGCTGCGACGGCTTCCGTGGTCAATGTGGTACGCTGACCGGCCTCCGCGATGATGTCAGGACGAGGGCCGCAGCGCCAGTCGCACATCAAGCGAGCGAGCTGCAGGAGGTACGGATGGCGCTCCGCAGAAGCTACCGCCGCCAAGCCTCGCTTGCTAAGGCCAATATCAAGGCCTAGGAGCACTGCATCCGCGAAACACTGCCTGCATTCTTCAGGCCTATCGATGCCTGATGCGCGTGCGTCGAGAGCCAACAGCTCATAGCGGAAGTTCATCTCCACGATGTCCCAAAGGATCTCCTTGGCTTGCTTATTGGTGATGCGAGGAACAGATTCGGGGGCGACGGGAAAGTTGTGGAGTTGGTCGATCTCGCACGCGCGCATCGCAGGCCCCAAGATATCGGCGATCATGGCACTGCGCGTGTACGCCTTGGTGCCCAGCCTGCCTTGTTTGACCAGTTTTCCCTGCAGGACATCCCGCCACTCATGCGAGCTTAGGCGGTCGTGGGGATCGTCGGGGTCCCCGAGACGGTACAGCAGAGCATCGCGAATCAGGGAGAAGTGGTGGAGGAACATTTGACGACGGCCGTAGTCGCCCAGTGAGACAAGGAGAGCCGGCTCTGGGAAAACATAGTACGTGTCCGAGTGGGCCTTCGACTGTGTGGGCCGCGTCCGGTCGACTCCCATCAATGCTCGCTCCCAGGCCGGGATCGAAGGAGGCATTTCGGGGGCCTCAAAGACCGCAAACTTCTCGCGGCTGATCTTCGCAGAAGACGCCGCCGTTGCTTTCGCGTCTCTCGTATTCTGATCTGCGGCACTATGAGCGATGGACCTGTGTGAGGATTTGAGGCCTGACTTACATGGCGAATAACGCTTGCCACCACCGCCCTTCTTACCACCTCGCTGGTTATCGAGCCGCCCATGATCACCACTGCCTCTCTGCTGACTAGGACCCGCTTCTGGGAGCTCGCCAGCACCTGTATGCTGGGGATGTGGATTGGATCTCCCCTGCTCAGGAGTCTGGGAAGTCGAGCCTTCTGTCTCGCAGGACTTGAAGGGATCCTTGTACCACGGTGTGTTGTGCGTGCAAAGGTGGAGCGTGTTAAGTGCTGAGCCGAGGGGATCGGAATTGCCGAGAAAGTCCGAAGGAAATATGTCGGAGTTAGTCACGGAGTTCCGAAGGGTCAGAAGGTCGTTCTCGCAAGCACTACAAACAAGAGTGTGCGACTACCCGGCTTGCGACCAAGCAGAGACAAGTCCAGAGATAATAACGGGAGGACGAGTGAGGATGCAGGAGGGCCGGAGGAGGCACGGAATATCCGATAGGTCGGAAGTCCGACTCAGGTTGCGTCGGGAAGGGAGAACGCAATAACATATATAATTATCAAACTGAAGAACAGAGGCTAAACTACTTAGCTTAAATACTAGTAAGCTAATTGTTTAGTGAAGTACAATAAGGTGTGAAAGATTAGTAAGTATTAGTCCGTGGACAATAAGTCATCAAGACAATCCTGTGAAGGATTTGTAAGTATAAGTCCGTGGACAATAAGTCGTCAAGACATCTTGTGAACGATGAGTAAGTATTTCTCCGTGGACAATAAGTGGATGTCCGGATAAACTCCGAGAGTGAAGTAAGGGATTATGAGTAAAGGAATCCGCTTGGTAATTCCTCATCGCGTAATGTCCCTTGCGATGGATAGAAGTCCCCCTCGGAAATTCCGAAGGAAGTCCGATCGGAGTTCCGAGGTACTCCGAGATGCACGGATATAACAGAGCGCACACATCTTGTCCTCAGTGGTGGCACCAACGGTAATCACAGGATATCCCACTGCGGGCTCCAGCTGAAGCTCAGCTGCAGGGTCGAGAGGGGTGGCAATGCTCAAGATGTTCTCGTGCTTGAACGCGAGCATCGGGCGGATGAACCAATATGGGAGGCGCGCGATCCGAAACTGCTGCGCGACGGTGGGGTCGGACGTGTAAACACCGACACAACCGTCCGGGAGAGCTGAAACAGTGTCGGGGTCCTCCATACGGGGCTTGTAGATCGTCATGTAGCTCAGCAAACCGCGGAGCTCAAGGTATGCGCGCTGGAGGTTGGTGACCCCAAGGACCATTTTGCTATATGTCGAAGGAAGGGTTTGGAGCCGCTCTAGGCCCAGGGAAAGTGTCTGCACCAAGGCAGGGAAGAGGCTGATGACTTTGCCAGGAGGAGGGATGGATTTGGCATAAACTTTGTATTCCTCGATCAGTGTATTGGTAGGCTGCGCGAGGCGAGAGAATTGGGGTGTGCTGAGCTTGCCCAAGCCTCGGATGATTGAACGCCCCGTGTCCAAAGATACGAAATCAGCAGGGGTAGGATCCCACTACATTATCCCATGCTCTTTGATTTTCTTTTCGCTGGTCGGTTTCTTGGGAATCGCGCCCAGGTGGCAAAAGGCGCTGCTGTACGCCTGAGGCCACAGGGTTGGGTCGTCGGGGCCATACCGCATGTCCGCACGAATGAAGATCTTATTTTCGTGGGTAATGGGCAAGCCGGGGATGTATCGGGTGTTCGAGGTGATAAAAAACTAGCCCCCCCCATCTGAATAACTGCCCCCACCCGCCCGTCGAATGGGCCTAGTTTGGCTGGCTCAAAGTTAGCAGTGCGGAAAGCAGATTAAAGCCGCTGGTATACCATCGGAGTCCCGGTTTTTTAAAAGGTCGATATCAGACATTATCAATCTGACGTGATAGTCAGGCGGTGGAGGGGATGACCGACGCGAAGTCGGTCAGGTCAGTGACGCGAAGTCACTGTGGTGGGTAGGTGTTGGAGATGTTGGACTGTGTTTGCCTGCGGCCTTTAATTTGCTTGTGTTTGCCTGTGGCACGTGTCTTATATTCAAACTCCGGCGGCGGTTCTTGACATCAAAGTCTGCAGTCACAGTGACTACATACAACGTTGGGCGACTACGCGTCGCCCATTAGCCTGACTCTGCGTCAGGCCTTGCCGTAATCCATGTCAGACCTTGCCTGACTGCGTGGCCCAACCATTCGTGATGTTAGTCCTCTTTCTTGGTCCAAGCACCACTTATCGTGAACTCCGTGCTCCAGCCTTTCTCAGGGGTTCCTGCACAAAAGCTGGGTGACTTCGCATCACACACCAGCCTGACTACGCGTCATGCCTTGCTTGACTCCGCTTCAGGCTTCGTGGTCCAACCACCGGTTATTGTTTCTTCAACAATAATGATCGCTTCTGCTCGGGCACCTGAGACACCACAGGACCTCCCCTTGGAATATAAATTCCGCGTGCCCGTCCCTTCAGGTAGCACTCAATTACACACCCTGAATCATGCCTCCCAAGTGGACCAGCGACATCCGTAAGGATTCTACTATTGTGGACCGCACATCATTCAATATGTCTCCCAGAGCGGCCAATACTTGGGGACGCGCACTTCGAACAAGAGGGATACGAACTGGCTGGCAACGAAAGTCCGTTAATTTTTTTGATATATCTTCCCCCGGAACTCACGTATCCTTCTCAGACCGTGTAATCGAAGCAATCATATATGCGCAGGGCCATAGAGAACCGACTCGCCAGTTTCTATTTGTCCCTCGGGAAAGTTATTACCGTTTTTTCTCCTACCCGATTTCGCGAAAGGTCCGTGACGCAGAATACCTCGCGTTCAACTGTTACACCGGGGATTTCGAACATTCCCGACCCACCAACTTGGAAGGTCGCGGTTCCTTCATGTTGTATCTACAGACCTCCAAAACGCGAAACCGCTGCCCCGGTATTGACAACTGGATTGAGCGAGTGTACACCTCATCGGCCTTGGAACGTACGTTGTCCAGCGCACGATCCCTCAATGCGACTAATATCCTGCCCAGTCGGAAACTTGGGGTTGGAGATGAAGGAAGTGGAATCACCTCCTTCGGAAAGCAGACCCGCCGAAATCGAGGATATTGGAGAAATACTAGTGCCAGACTCTGACGCCGAAGTCCAGTAATCTTGGGCATTTTCATAGTAGCGCTTCCAGTGTTATAATTTGTGGCCATGGACATCAAATACACGTAGATTTTTATGATATTTGGATACAAATGGTGTGGTGACATCTGTCTCTTCGAGATATGAACGGTTGGTCCAAATTTGTTACGCCTGCTCATGATTCTGGCTCACGTTTCCTGACAATATCACGGGCACATGATTTGAGTGTCGATCAATATTAGGAGACATTTTTTCGTTGAACGCGTCGACACACCACGAATATTCAAAGAGTTTTGTATTCGAGTACAACCCTATACATGTAGAATACTAAGCTGAATATTCTGACATTCTGTGTTCAAAAGTGTTCCCCACACGGGGGCCATTGGTCCAGCTGCACGACTCCTCGACGCCGCAACATTATTGTGCTCAGGGGTGTCATACACATAGCTGTGCTCCAACTCCAGTCTTTCCATGAACCCCCCTTCCCGCTGCGCATGAACCTCTGAATCTTCGTGCATCTCGAGATTGATGTCACCGAGGATCCTCTTGTTCTCGTGAAGTCGGACAAGCCCCCGATGAATCAGCACACGGGCGTGGACGGGTGGAGTGTTATCCTTCACAAGATCAACATTGATCGTCGATATGAGAAGCGAAGGACTTACTTCAAACCAGAAGATTAGCCGTGCTTTGGCTTGCTTGGGGGGTGCAACGGAGAGGGGGGAGCCCGGCCTGACTGGCAGGCCCTGGAGACGGTGTTGGCCCATAGGAAGAGCAGCGGCGCGGAAAGGCGGAGAGTCCGGCGTGAGTGGCAAGCGCTGGAGACCGGTACCACAGGCGGCTATGGTCCCGCGCTTGGGCGGTGGCTGGGAGACGGGAGGGTCCAGCCTGGGTAGAAATCCATCCAGGGCATCGAGCACGCAGCTACGTTGGTGGGCATGTTGCGGCCCCGATGGATGGTCTCTAGTTGGAGCTCGGGCCATGTATTCAGACCTGTTGAAGTACTATTGAAATGCGTTCAAACTTCACCTTTATATGTCAAGAATCAAAGTGTTTGGTTTAAGCAAACGGAGCAGAGCTTCAATCCTCAGATTCCGCCAGAAATGGAGCATAAGTCAAAGCGTAGAGCCATCAGGACTGAGGGCAAAAGAAAGAATGCTCTGAGAAGAAATGACGCGTAAGTCATATTCTGCGCCCCCACAAGACGTGAGGCTCGAGCATGGAGAACTGGCGCGAAGTCGTCTTCCGTGCCTGAGTTGACGCGAAGTCAAGTGGATACCAACGTATGTACATGTGTTTGTATCCAGGTCTTTTGCCATGACACTTTGTTTGGCTTCAACAAGCGATGATCCGGCGCCTCGAGTCACCAAGTCGCCAACTTCACTTCCACCTGCTCTTGACTTCGCGTCAAGGCACCCGAGCCAGCCTTGCCCTGACTTCGCGTCAGCAATGCGCCCTCCTCAACTGACTATTCGCGTCAGTCTTATCATGGATCAACCATGACTCGTACATGGTACGTTGTTCACATGGACGGGATCAACAAGCCAAGCCTGACTCGGGACGGTTTTCAGATGGACACGAGATGCCTGCTGATACCCTCCTCTGGAGGAAAACATGATCGGCGGTTGTACTTATTGTTAACAAAACCCCTGATCGGGGAGCATATGATTGTGAGCGGTGTGAGACCTCCCTATATACTACGAACTGACACCTGCACTCTGCAGCTTTGGATTCACCTCGCACAATGGCAGAAGACCAAGAGCCATCGAAAGCGGATTATATCCCAGACACGGCGTACAAAACATCTGGCGAGTCGCTGATCTCTACTTACTATGGATGACAACTCACGGCCTTGAGCAGCACAATCGGCGAAAATTACCGCCAAGGTCAACGCCGGAGAGGCCATAGAGAGTACAGCTTTTTCAGACATGCTGTTTCTAGCGATGGACGAAACTTTCGCCTGCAGAGGAAACGGGGTCTCGCGAAGGGAGAATCAAGCGCAAATCGTACCTATGTGAAGTACAGCTTCAATCTCCAATTGCCAGTCTCCCGTATCAATCACATCTTTCTTTTTTCAAGTGTGTCCACACACGGCATCGTCCAGTACGACACCTCGTGCCGGTATGCCCAGAACGCCGCAACCCTTCGAAAAACCGAGCGGTGGGAGACTGGGTGCTAGTGATCGATGAATTGGACCTGGACATGCCCGAGCTTGAGGAAGTATTCGATTCAGACGGTGAAGAGTAGTCGCCTAAATGTGAATACAATAACGAGCCATACGAAACGACCTGAGAATCGAGCCCGGATTCGAGCTGGTTCGGCTATGTATGTATTATTGTGCTCGCCACGTGTGCCAATCGTCTGATTACAACAGCAGCTTAGCTGCCCTGACTAGCGTGTTAGTCTGCGGGGTCTTGCTACTGAAGAGAGACTGGACAGACCCGACTAGCGCGTCGGTCTGGATGTCATACTCCAGGGACTTCGTGTCTCGTACGCTGTGTACTTGCGGCACAGTCCCGGTCATTGCGATGGCTTGGACTTGACCACCCATCACGCAGGATAACAATAACTCGCATCAGAACGGGGCCCCAGCAACCTTTTTTTTGTCAGCTTTGGCCCTCGGTCTTGCGCATAAAACCATACACTTGTGTCTTCTGAATTACTACCTAAGCTCCCAACTATGGGCAAGGAAAGTGACTAGTCAAACTCGCGCGAAAATTGGTTAAAATTCTGGAAGGCTGGAAGAAACAGCACACAGTATGCCCTCATGGCAACCAGCATAGCGTCCAACCTGTCATGGGCGTGCCAAATGTGAAGACTTCGCTGGCCAGTACAGGTCTTATGTTGGCACATTGCATACACCCTGGAGCAGGCTAATCAATCCCTGCAGTGCCCACACAACGAGACGAAACCCATTGTTTCACTTCGATAAGTCCTGCCCTACCGGAGGGGGACCCTCGATCCAGGCGTTTCGAGAAGGTTGTGCGAGATTGACAGAGAAAAAAACAAGAGAGGGCGAAAAGAAAACAAGACAAGGCGTCCAAAGCCACAAGCAAGTAGTGTCTCCCCTGTACTTCGGGATCTTTCTACCTGGCCACAGAGCCGAACCCTGCAACTGGCGAGGACGCACCGCCGAAAATGTCTCAATCGAGTACATGATACTTCTGCCGTCTCAGTTTTCATTAAGGTCTCTACGACAGGGAAACAGAAGCAGCCCACGGCGGCTGTGGACACGAAATGTATGTGGAATCTCTTGTTATCCAACCCTCTGACCTGAATGTTTTGACAGAGGAAGCGAAGCAGAAAAACCCTGTCGATCTTCTTATAGAAGACACCAGCGCACTGTCGGAGACCTCGTCGTTGTCAATGTCTCCAGTGCCGAAGAAGGCCAAGACCAGGGAAAGAGCCAGGCAATCGCGCTGCATGAGTGTCCTTCACCTTTTGTTTACACACTGACTTAGTCCGGACATCAGCGGAGATGGCAAATGACAGTTACAATAGCAATGAATTCATTATCGACCCAGTGGAAAGTAAGTCTTCTGCCATTGGGAAACAACTGCAGCGAATGATGACTGACGAATCTTTCAGGACGGTTGATCCACATAATCATCTACACGCAAGCTGACACCCCACCTATCCAACAGTACCTGAATCTCAGGTGCACTGGTCGTTTCGATTTTATGGCCTTGGAGATCGCTCGTGTTGTAAACGCTGTACCGGCCAACGGTGCCATGTCCGGGTCGGCCACACCATACTTATGGTATTGCGTCAAGAGCTATGGTTTTACATCAGCGGATGGTCTTATCAACATGAAAGAGCGTGGTTCGATCCTGGTGTATCGAGCCACAGACCTTGTGGAAGCGGCCTGTCTTGATATCACCTTGTGGATCGAACAAGCCATCGAGTCTGCAGAAGGTGAGTTGATCTTCATGCATACAATCAGTCGCTAACATCGTCTATCAGCCCAATTGCCACTGTATCTGGGATCCCCAGCAACGGAACCATCATCATCACAGACGACGTCTTCCCTTTCGGACCTGCCATCTCAAGGCTCATGGTCTGCGGGACCATCGTCTTCTCCAACGGCTTTTGCAGTCGCTGGACCATCGCGCTTTACGGGTTCAGCTTCCTCGCCCAGCACCTCCGTTCGGGCAAAGAGAACATATTCGTCTGTGTTTCACGATCAAGAGGAGCTCTTTCATTGGGCGGAAGATAAGGAGGAGGAAATGTTGGTGAAGCAATTGGCCAAGTGTGCCCGTGGAGTACCATCGGACCCGATTCTTGTCGACTCTGACTGACATCTATTCTCCTGTACCCTAATGCCATGGACTTGTCTTAAACATCAACGAACAATCCATTCTGATACTCGCCCTGCTTTCCTTAAATAGTGTCAAATAACACAGAACACTCCTTTCCAATACTGATCAGAACTTGATCACAGACTGACACAGACAATCAGCATTGGAAGTCAAGTCAATGCCACGTGATCAATATTGAAATTCCGCTCTTTTGCGTCTTCACCCCCATCCTCCGCAGCGCCTCAACAGAGCCCACGACAGAGGTGGCTCTGGGGGCATGACTGCCATGTCACCCCCATCGCCCGACTTTCACGTCGGGTTGTTTATCTGGCTTCACCCCAGATTGCCACCACCGGATGCCACCACCAGATGTGACCTTTGCCTCCAACCTTGCTGGAAAGATCTGAGGAGCTTGACTGACATGTCACTCCCATCGCTGACTCACACATTGGGGGGTAATCTGACTCTGCGCCAGATTCGCTGCACTCGACTAGCAACAATTTCACAATACTTTCCCATACCTTATTTTCACTTCTGCCTGCTGATCTTAGAACTGTGGTGGTGAACTACAGGGCTCGACCGCTGCACGTTTGAAACTCGATATTGTAGCCAATAGTCCGACCCTATCTTCGTTCTTATAACTGAGCGAGTGCGAGTGGTCACCCCATGTTGCTATCGGTCCCATTTCAGGCCAGTGGGCAGCCTTTTCCCTTCGTTTACCTATCTTCTTGCATTCCTGGTATCATTCTTTCTATATTTTTAATCACGGCCTCTTTTCTACCTTTTCTTCCTCTTCGTTTTGTGTTTTTAAAGATTTTGCACAGCCATTGTAGATATGTTTTCGAGGATGCATACCTTTGCATCTCTCACAAACAGCAGGCCCATTTTCGCACTTTCCAGTCCTGGTTTCATACGGTGTCACGCCGCTTTGACTGGTGTCGTGTCGTTGGCCTTCAAGTGACTTTGCCCGGAACACTTTGATTTGGTGGGTGGCATGTATATATAAAGAGAGAGAGACTTGCTCATTCATTGTTTCCAAGTCTCATTCAAGCTCCTCTCTCTCAACCACCAGCACATGTTCTTCCAGTCCTAAATCTCACCAACTGATCATCTATCTCGGGACGTATGGCCAAGCCTCCTGTCGCATCTGCCGAGCACGAGCCCATCACCTCCAATGCCACTGGCACGCCTCAGCAACCCATCTGGAAGAAAAGAGAGGGCTTTGGCCAAGAACTCTTTGACTACATCCAAACAGAACTCTACCCCGAATACGTGGCGTGGATGCAGCTGCCGAAGGCGGAGAAAGGCAAGCTGAACCATAAACAGTGGATATGTGCAACGATGTGGCCAAAGGTTGATGAGAAGTACAAGATCTCAGGAGAGAATGGCTACAATATCGCAGACTTCCTAGAAGTAAGGCATCTACTATTGCCGTGCGTGCTGGGGCTAACCCTGAGTTCAGTGATTCTACAAAATGTTCACAAACAGGACTGCTCATGGAACACAAGAACCCACAAAGATAAAGAAGAGCACCAAACCTGTTCATGTGCGGAGCAAGACTGCCTTTGATATGTATTGTACAGAGTACAAGACCCAATCAAAGAGCAAGTGGCAAAGGAGTACGGGGGAGAGAAGTCAGAGACGTCGATGGATGGCTTGTATCTGACACATTTCAATGAGACCGCCACGCAAATGTTTGCTGCCATTGATGCCACCATGAAGGCACAGATGGAGACAAAGGCCGCTGCACACAATCAGAAGATTGTGGAAGGGCCAACCGCTGCAGATATTGCACAGTATGTCCCTGCTCGTTAACCTTTCTTCCTGGCTCACAATCACCCAGGAACCAAGGGATGATCGAGAGCTTGGTCACCAGCACCTTGCATCCCCTCATTGGCCATGAATATTTTGGACAGTGTGGCGACACAGTTTTTGCCGTTCGTGGGGCGTACACCGGTGCGGACAGGAAGATTCAGCATTTCACGTGCGTTTTGCGTTCAAACTGTAGCGTTTTCCATGATTCTCAACCTGGGTGGCACAGAGTTTCCATCGTCAAGGACATGGCCTCGTCGAAACTCTTCAAGGATCCCTCAAAGCAAACAGAGATCAAGTTCAAGAAGTGGGCTATGGCAGAGCTCAGTCGTAAGTCTGTTATAATTCAGAACAGGCTGGAAGGCTCATATTCCCTATGAATAGTGTCGCTGCCTGACGTTGATGTGGCTACTCTATCGGCTGACCAGATTAGGCAAATTTTGAGGAAAATTTCTTGTATGTGCCGCTTGCTGTGTACAGGGCATCTCTCTGATCTCGCTAATGCAGCAGGGACCAAAATCACAATCGCAGTCTCGAATAATGAGTCGGAAGCGCAGGACATAGACGAGGCCAACCTTGAAGATCTGCGCCATTTCTATACCAGTGCCCTGCATGCTCAAATGGAGGGGAAGCAGGTCGCATGAGACTTGGAGCAGGAGAAGGAGGATGGGAAGAAGGGCAGCACAAAGATTGACACACCGAAACTCGGACGACGATGATGTTGCTGCCAAGGACTTTTCCCCGCCTCTTGTAAAGTACTCTGCAGTGGTCGCAGCCGCAGCCACTGGGGTGGTCGCCGCTCATGGCTCACCTCTTCCTATTGTTATACCTGACAGGGAGCAGGGTAGCAGTGGTAGCCAGTGCAGTGAACACGATGAAGGGGGCGCTGATGCTGAAGACAACCAGGTTTCTGCTGGAGGGCCGGGCGGCGAGGGTGAAGGAAGCAGAAGTGGGCATGGATGCCCCAAGGGGGGCACCAACAAAGGGAAGAAGAGCAAGGTCGCCAGTGCCAAGGGGGCCAAGAAGCAGCAGGGCAGCTCGCAAAATTCATTTGACGGCCCCAAGCAGAAGAAACAGAAGCATGTTCCGGAGACAGTGGCGAACGCACCTCGAATGACCCAATTGAAGGTGCTGCCGCCCATTACGGTGCTGCCCTTGTGAGGCGTACAATGCGGGGGATATTTTTATCTGGATGAAACATGTGTGCATTTCATTTTATAGAGAATTGCTGCTGACATTCCTACAGAGAGTAGCCAGATTGTGATAGATTACACTAATTGTGTGTTCATTTTGTCTGCATGCGATTGAGATTGACTGATCCTGCTCAGTCCGTAGTTAGAATCTGATACCTTTATATATCATAGACAACGACTGAACACATTAAGAATAAGAGGAAACCGAGCTGGCCAGGGTACGATCGACAGGCGCATAGAGGACAGGGTTGGGTGAGGCTGAGGGAGAGGTGGGACGCTGGAGATGGAAAGAGACAGACCAGCCCACGTTTACGTGCGGAATGCACGAGTGTACGTGGCCTCTCCGATCCACCTTCATCGAGTGCTGCTCATCCGGTCGTTTTTTTTTGCAGGCCCAGACCCATTGGGCATCATGTCCTCCTCTCCATCCGCCCCGCCCTCCGCTGCCGCTGCCTTTGCTCCTGCCTGTACCCGTGTTTCGCATTTGTTCGCTGAATCGCTATTGGAGGAGTACACACGCATGACACAGGCCGTCTCGAATGAGTGCAGCATGCTCAAGGCGTACGTGTGCGGGCCCCCACGCATCTTCTCACTTGTGGAGCCGCATGCGGGCTTTGTTGGCACGGGCTGGTGCATCAGCGGGTGTGTATGCCGGAATCCATGCGGACCTCGGCATGGTGGAAGAGGACAGGATGAGTATGTCTGAGCACAAGAAGGTGGTGCGGAAGGCACGGCAGCGTGCCTGGGTGGCGCGGGAGCAGGAGGAGGGTAGAATGGCAAGGAAGACGGAGGGGAGCAGAGGTGGGAGTCCGATGGAGAGGGGGAGGGGACGTGTATGGCAAGGAAGGTGCCCACGAAATGGCGGGGCGCGAACGGGAAGCCAGGCAGGCGCGAGCTCCTGCTGCCAGCGGACGACAGCTTGATGCCACCGCCGACGATGGCCACTTACGAGGAGTTGCTGCGCCTGTCCCTGCGGTGCGTGCTGGGCGGGCTGTACGCCGCTGAGGGCATGCCCGGCTGGGCGGAACTAGGTGCGCAGGAAGAGCAGTGGGGCGACCACGGGGAGCAAGACTGGGGCGCTGCGATGGCGATGGCTGTGCAGTACAGGCACACTACCATGCACCGCGCTTGCTGAACAACCCGGACCCCAGCGCAGCGTACCCTGGGAGAGGCAGAGCAGGGGGGTAGGGAGTGGGCGAGGAGGGGGATAGAGTGCGAGGCGATGTGTGCAGAGGAGGGAGAGGCGGAGTAGGGGGGTGGGAATCGGGCAAGAGAGGAGGGGGATAGAGCGTCGACGAGACAACGTGCGGAGGAGAGGCAGAGGCAGAGTAGGGGGGGGGGTGGGGAGCGGTGACCCGCCGAGTACACCGCGCGCTTCACCACCGCGATGTCATGCTGTACGTCCTCCAGCTTCCAACATAACCCTCTTCCGCTCGGCAAACCGCGGGGTCGTCCTCACGTACGAACTGCGCCATCTGGCACGTGACCTCCACGGAGCCCATCCCGTCTTCTGGGTCATGCACATCGTCGTTGTTGCTGTCGGGTGTGGGTGGCAGCAGGACACCCATCTCCCACCCGCGCGCCAGCACGCGCTCGTATGTGACGCGGATCTCAAGCTCCACGCACGCCCTCCATGTAGTCGTACAGGCACTCGATGGCACTGCGGAGCACGTCCTGCTGTGCGGCGAGCTGTGCGGATGGTGGGGCGAGCGGCACATGCAGCTCCTGCAGCGTGAGGTGGCAGTCGCGGAAGGCACGCTGAAGGGCATTGTAGCGCTTGTTCGCGATTTCTAGGTCTACGAGGAGTGGATGTGTGTGTGGCTCGGCTCCAGGGGGATCAACATGTGTAGGTGCTTCCATGGGTCTGGCAGGTGCTTCGGCGCGAGCCTAGGAGGCGGCTCCAGGAACATCCACACGGATGAAGTCGACGTCCTGCGCACCCTCTGCAGACGCTTTCAGCACCGGTTCGTCAAGAGTAGACGTGGTAGCATCTGGCGTTGCAATCGCGTTGGCTCCGTCCCCAGCTGCCAGTGACTGGGGCTCGGGAGGCGGGGAAGGCGACAGGGCAGTGGACAGCAATCGTGAATGGACCAGGACCGCCACAGCGGCGGTCCGTCGATCTGCATCTTCAGTATGTGCATCCTCAGTGTTGATCTGTCGACCTGCTTCCTCGGTGTTTGCATCTTCGGCGCGTTATTGGTGTGCGGTCGACGTCCAAGGCGGAGAGTCCATCGCGGTGGTTCTTGCGTACCTCCATGCAGTCCTGGCAGCGGAACACTAGTGTGTGCTTCGCGGTGAGGTGCGCGGAGAGGGTAGAAGTGCATTTGGTGGAATGTGTGGTAAGTATATGGCAAACGCACCTTCGTAACCAGCCTGTCCATCAGCTTCTGCATTGCGGCGTAGTGCTCATTGACCTCCTTGCACGTCGTCGTCATGTAGAGCTCGATTACGGCAGCACCAACACGGCTTTCGAGGTCGGCTGGCAGCTTGGGAGCCGGGCATGTGAGCGAGGCCGAGGGAGAGGCGGGTGAGAGGGATGGGGTGCATATAGTGGGTGGAGGGCAATGGAGTGCGATGGAAGATCAGATTTAAGCTCATGGCCATTGTCGTCGCAAACAAGCGCAAGCTCAGCACCATCAGCATCATGCGCACACAATGGCCGCTGTCCCGCTCCTCGTCGAGTCACGACTGTGGGCTGGAAGCTCGTGCATGCGCTCTGCCATCCCATCCATCTCGCGAGCTGACCATGCCGGGACTTTGTATGCATTCCAGGTCAAGCGGACCGATCCGGCGATGGGAGAGACCATCATCCAGATGAAGGTCGGCATTGCTTCAAATTGGAAGAAAAGGGCTTTCGAGTGGGCTCGCCAGTGCCCGTTGGAGACCCATGTGTGGGTGTTCATCTGGCAGACACAGTGGTACTGCTGCCTCGGTACATTTTGCTCACCCGCCTTATTCCAGTTATTTGCAACTGAAAATATAGAACGGGTCGTTCATCTGGCTTTGGGCGGACCAAAACGAAGTGTCGTCCCCTGCCCCGACTGTAAGTCCGATACATAACACCTAGTATCTTGATTATTGATTTTTTTTGCTAGGTCGGCAGCGGCACCAAGAAAAATTTGATGTCACGCTGGAGGAACTGGTGCCCATCGTTGAAAAATACGGCCTGATCATCGACACGATGACTAGATAGATAGGTGAGTTTCTTCATCCCTTTCTTTAAGGCTTTGAAATATTGATGGATTATTCTTTAGATTATCCACTGTAAGCACAAACAGGGATTATGCAGTTATTTTATGCCTCCATGTCACAATCCCACACTGGGATTGTAGATCCTTGCTATGCAATAATCCTGTGCTGGGATTGTAAAGCCTTGCTATACGAAAATCCCATGCTGGGATTGTAAGTACTTACTATCCGATAATTAAGCGCTGGGATTCTAAATTTGTACTATCTGATAATCTCACGCCGGGATTATATCTCAAGTTGTATGATACTGTAATCCCGTGCTCATTCTACCAAAATTCCAATGGGTCTTAAATATCCAGGATTATGGTGTCTTGGGGGTGGATTAGTACTGGGATTAATCTTGCATTGTAATTATGTAGGCTGTATGTACTGTAGCAATAAACATGCAGGATTAATCCAAGCAACGTGCAAATAATACACGATCGGGAATCCAAAGCACTGGAACTGTTGCCCTTCTATACCTCTCAGGTATGACTCATTTCAGTCCTATTCATATTTTTATGACTCCTTTATGACTCAGTCATAGGATGGAGGTTGGACATAGGCAGGAGCAGGCATCGGTTGCTCATCCTCTAGGTGGTACCTGTTTCTGGCGGGATTGAATTCTACAACTCGAGTTTGTGTGACTCAAATGCCATTGGTAACGGGCGCAGGTGGAGAAGTAACTTTGAAAGGGCACGAATGGGTGAAAAGAGTGTGCAGCCGAGCAGGAATGTCGAAAAGAATGTCTGTCATTACAAAGTCGTCATGGTCATGAATCAGATTTGGTTGTCAGTTTTCCATACGCAGGGACCTGAGCTTCTCCCACAACATCCCTAACGATTGGTTCTTCATCACCATTCCCCTCGTCATCCTGATCATCCGGATTTTCGTCAATTCGCCAGTCATCGCTGGGTCGATCCTTGCAGTCGATGGCCATATTATGCAAGACCATGAGAGCTTCAATTGTCCTGTATATGTCCTCGATGTCTTTGTGGGGGCCCATTCCACGCAAGGACGGAAATCGACCTTTCAAAAGACTGAAGACATGTTCCACCACAATTTGAACAGAAGAAAGACGTAAATTGAACTCGCGCATGCGCCACTTGTCCTCATCAGAGGCATTGGTAATCTCAGATTCGTCGAAATGCCATACAGTGAAAGGACTGGATGGGTATCCTAACAGATAGGTTCAACACCGGCAAGCATCTGAAGAGCACCCACAACGTACCTTTATCAACAAGGATGTACTCACGGTTTTCGAACTACAAATGGTGTCGCATCCACAGGTCAAAACTCTTGAATATCTTGACATCTGGGACTGAGCCAGGCCAACCCAATTCGAAGGAAGTGAACCGCTTCTCGTGGTCGCATGTGGCCTGGATGTTTGTCTTGAAGCAATTAGAAAGCACTAGTGAAATGAAGAATGAAAGTATACTCCAAACCGCTTCTTCCGGGACATATAGTGTGGGCCATCAATTAAGGGGATCTTGTCAAAATTTATGAGGGACCTGTCGCCAGCCCCGATGCACCTGGAGAAACCAGACACATTTTCAATGTGTGTCTTAATGTCCAGTTTTGTTGTGAACTTGGCCAACCAAGAAATCATGGTCGTAGTTCCTGAAGTGCATGCTTGACTCGTTTACAGTAAAGGCAAACTGTACCGAATCCAATGGAGAGTTTCTGAGCAGTACTGAGCGTGTCTGAACCGTATGTTCCATAGCATATCAAAAAACATCCAAGCTGATATTTGATGTGACGCTGAGGACGCCGACCACGAGACTTGAAGATTGGATTTTCACTGAGGAGACTGACAACCCAATGAACATGTCCCTGCCAATACTGCATATTTGCGTACTCAGAAGAGGGGTATGGAAATTTACTGCGACCTACCGGAAATATGGCGAAATTCATGATCAGGTGCCCGTAGACACACCGAGAAAAAATCAACGGACTTGGGGATCTGGTAATAAGGTCCCCTGGATCCATCCCCAGTCATTTGCGCTGCAATTTCGATCCAATTGAGTGTGGTGATTTCAGAAGATGAGGTATTATCTGCCAAAAGATCAGCTTCATATGCTTCTTTATCTTCAAATAAGGCCATTTCTTCTGTTTCCATCATGAGGGCTATGGAAGCAGCAAGAAGTGTCTCTGCGTGTAGATAAGGTCGATTGTGTTTGCGCCTTCGTCGTTCGTGGCATCAAGAGAGCAACCCAATTGGGGTAAGGGGAGCGAGATCAATGGATCTGCATTTATTTTATTTAAAATGTGAACTGAACTGAACTGAACTAAGAATTGAGTGCCCCTACCACCAAAGGTGGCCCTCTTCTGTTTCTTTGTAACAATTTTCCTTCATGGATCGTATATCTGGTTGCTTGACTAATAAATTGTCTATGCCTTTGGGAATTAGGGAATTTCGGAGCCTCCAGAGTGCTTAGAAATCGGTAAATATCTCGAATCAATTGCTCTTGAGTATTTCGAGCCAAATGACATGAAAGCAGCAAATATTCATGATATGGCAACTGATTCAATGCACTGGTTGAAGATTTCAAGTTTTTTGGTGAAAAAACTAGTGAAAAATGTTTTGAATTTTACAGCAATTTTTCAGTGAAAAACCAAGTGAAAAACTTGTAACTTCTTCATGAATTTTTTGAACTTCAAAACTTTTTCAGCACTTTTTCAGAAATTTTTCACAAGGTTCAAAAAGGTCACCAAAATGTTTCAAGTTTTTCACCTACTTTTTTGGCGAAAAATTACTGTAAAATTCAAAACATTTTTCACCAAAATTTTCAGTGCAAAACTTGAAATGTTCAACCAGTGATGACTGATTTTTATCTGGAAGCTTTGCAAATAGGGCTATCTGGTCTAGCCATTTGTCATCATCACTCTCTACTTCTTCTCCTTGACTAGGTTTTCTCCGAGATAAAGCATCTGACCCTTGGAATTTTGTGGCTGGTACATGAATAAGTGCGAAATGGAACATTAGAATCCCTTGAGAATCCATTTATTTACAGCCGCATCCAGTTGCAAGTCTGGATTATTCAAGAGTCCCTGTATGTATTTTGCATCAACTTCAACTTGTAATGTTTTGACGCCAATTACGTAGAGTCGCCAATGCCGGAGTGCTCAATATAATCCAAATAACTCTAACTTGGGCTGAGAGTATTACGACTCCTCTCGCTCATTTGAATTGAGCCGTATCTCGCTGGTCTCCTTCTCCCTTCACTATCATTTTGGGACAAAATCATCGCTGCTGCCTCCCTGCTTGAGTCTACTGATAGGATTACAGGATTCTCGGATTCATAGTCTATTGGCCGTAATGCTGGTGCAGAAGCAATTAAGGATTTGATCAGGTTGAATGAAATATTCCCTCTTTCAGTCCATTCAAAACTCACATTCTGTCTGTAGAGTTCTGTCAATGATTCAGGTGGGAGTACCCAAGCAGGGCATTCGTGTAAGTACTCATGGGCTTTTCCACGACACACTGGGCAAATCGAAGTATTCATCGTCTCAGTTTCAACAGGTGTTGGCTCGATCTGCACAGGATCTGTCAGCAATTGTGATGATCAAAGCCAATGGATGCTTCAAGAGTCGATATCGGGATTTCTTGCTCAAGATGATCTAGAATGGTTGAACGGTCGATTTCGGGCAGCAGATTTCTGTTCTCTGGTGCACCCTGATGGTCCTCCGTATGCATCGTGATTGATGACTGTCCGCACTCGGAATCAGAAGTGCTGTTATTCGGAACCAAAATCATCGGTGCTTCTTCTATCTTATCAGCTAGGTGAGAAACGGTGTCCTGTGGTCGAACTCCACAAATCTCAGGGATCTGATTAAGATGTGCATAAATTGTGAAGCAATATACAAGTGTTTTGCTTACGTTCGTGGGCTCCGAACCAGCCAACCCTTGTTGTGTTTCAATGCTACGATGAACTAGGGGCAGTGCAGTGGTTGATGTGTGAACAGGGAAGTCGCAACGAAGATGCTCCAAAGGCATCATCTTGTTCATTTCAATGCAAATTCGCGCATCGGACGGATACAGGGCTTCTAGTGGCCATTTCTTCTGGGGATCTGCTGGAATTTGGATAAAGTTCGAAATTTCGTGTCCAGTAAGGGTGCATGGTAGGCTGTCGTTTCCGTTAGTCATCACTTTAATCATGTTTAGATTAATAGATTTGTGAATGACCTCTCTGGTAGCTGTAACAATGCTCCCAAATATGTGGACTGAGGCGACATGGTGAATGTCGGACGTACGTCAATTGGTTGGTGAGTGAGGTATTTAATCCATTTCTGGTCCACAATATGCTGGATCGCTTCCAGGGCTGACTGCCCCGTCAGTTCCGTGTTAGGCGATCCTGGGTGACGAACATAATCTCGAGAAAGGTATTGAATCGGTTCATAAGGAGTGATAGGATTTCCCAGAGACTGTGTGGAATCATTGTATGAGCTCGTGGACCGATTTCCTAGTGTGCAGAATGGTTCTGCAAGCCAGTGGACTGCATATATCTTCGTCCGACATGTTGGAAACATTCGTGGTGTGTTACTTGTAGGTGGAGTGACTCTGCGAGCGTGCAGACCATGTAATTGTTGGTTGGAATTGGTCTTCTAAAGTCCGTGTGATTTTCCCTTATTCTAATAACTCCATTCATCTTTCCGACAATCAGGAACAAGTCCCCCTCATCCTGTTCTCCCTCCCAGCTGTGCAGAATTATTGTATGAGCTCACAGACTGATTTCCTAGTGTGCAGAATGGTTCTGCAAGCCAGCAGACTGCATATATCTTTGTCCGACATGTTGTAAACATTTGTGGTGTGTTTCTTGTAGGTGGAGTGACTCTGCGAGTGCGAGGACCGTGTAATTGTTGTTCGGAATTGGTCTTCCATGGTCACGGAACGTGGCAGATTGATCCCTGAGCCAGCAGATAGTGCAATTCTTGGTCAGACCAGGTCATTGACTGTCACGGAGCGTGGCAGGGTAACCCTGAAGTCGGCGGACGATGCGAACTTGGTTGTAGACGATCGCAGAGCATGGTGGAATGATCCTGGCGCCAGCGGACGGTGTAGTTGCTCATCGGACACGGTCGTAGTCAGACTCTGGGGCCGGTGGACGATGCAAACTAGGTTGTAGACAATCGCAGCGCATGGTGGAGTGATCCCGGTTGCTAGTCGGACTACAATTATGTCGCAACGGTGGGCAAACATAGTGCAGCCTCACAGCGGCTAACTCGATCTTTGAAGATTAAGTAGGTCCCTTCTTGTCGTTCATCTATGCTTACTAAATTTCCACGCTGCCATGGCCTTCCAAGTAGCAATTCGAAGGGAGCTTGCTGTGATACCCAGAGGTCCGTTTTTGTGAGTGCTCCTCCACAATTAAATTCTACTTCGTCTATCCATCCATGCAGTTGACCTTGTCCCCCATTAGCATCATTCATGTTGGTTATTCGTGACATATCTACTGGACGTCAAATGCGGCTATGTCTGCTCTGACCACATCTAGCTGGGATCCTGTGTCAATTATGGCACATACATTTCGTCCCCCAGTTTCCATTTCCACTTTGATTAAAATTCCATCTGTTCATGGCCATCCAATAGAAGATATAATAGGGTGATCCAATGATTGTCCTAAGAATACAGCTCACACATTCTTAACTTTGATAAGTTCTTGAAATTCTGTTCGTAATTCTTTTGATGTCACCATTATTTCTCACAGAGTCATCATGACAGGTGTATCAAGTACTCTATCCATAATGACTTTCTTGTCAATGGTTGCAGAGAGTTCGGATTGGTGGCCGACACCTCGTATTGCCGTCAACTCATTCAAAGGTTTAATCGAGTCAGTGTGTGCTTCTTCTTTTTCCTTCTTATTCTTCTTCTTTAACTTCTCGGTGTCTTCCGTGTCTTTTTGCATTGGTATGTCAAACCTAACTTTTCTAGCATCCACCGGCACTAATTCTGGAATCGTCTTCTTTTCCAGGGTAGCTCTGTATGCCGATGACATGGCCATCACTTCTTCTATTGGTTTTTATTCCGCCGATGCATGCTTCCGGCAATTTTGATCGCAAATCTCACACTGCGAATCTTATCTCGAGACAGTGGATATACCCCATCAAAAATTTCCTTTCTGGCCGACCTAGTACTTGGAATTGTCTGTTCTGCTGCTTGAACCTTAGACACTTTGGGTTTCAGCACTCGTGTCTTCAGCATCGTCAAATAGACTTTATCTGTATCCTTTTCTTCACCTATGTCGTTCTCCACTGACTCTGCCTCGAAATCTTCCACAGTAATTTCCTCGGAACTACCATCCGATTCCATGGTCTCAGAAACTTCTTCAATCCAGGCTTGGCGGCTTTTCTCTTGATAGAATGTCTGTGCCGCCGGCTTTGCTTCAAAGATTGGGTCCACAAATCCAAGCATAACTCTAGGTGCTGTTTGTCCTCCCATCCTTTCGGCTGCTTGTACTAATGATTCTCCTGGATTTCGTCAGATAGGTGACCCATTTTTCATGACTAAGCGACATGTCTCTTCATTGAACGCAATAATATTTCTCTGTATCAGGTCGGATACCTGCTTACATTCAAAAATCCTGTGTACAGCTCCAGCACATCCATAGCAATTTCTCTGCTCTGCAAATTCTTCCGAAAATTTACTGGCTCCTGAACCTCCTAGCGGAATATTATTTGGGTATGTTGCAGGCAATTTAGTTGCTAAATTGTCCCCTCCTATGTTTGGATTTCCACTATATCTTGTGGGTGATCCTCTGTAAGTATTTGTTGTTTTTGCACTAGATTCTTGGCCTAGAATGGGGGCTTTAACACATTTAGCAGCTGTCCCGCTTTGATCTATTACCATCACCTTATAATATACAGGTGCATACTCTGGATCATCAATCTTCATTGCATTCAATTTTCTTATAAGACTGGTGATTTCCTCCTCGTTTCCAGAATATTTCATCCTCCCGCTTGTTTCTTTCTTCTTGGCGGCCAACTTCATTTTGATTTTGTTCTTCTTCCTCTTCTCCCTCAATTTCTTCTTTCTTCTGAATTCTTCATAGTCTGAGTCCGAATCCTCACTGCTTGCGCTTTCCTCTTCCGATTCTTCCCCCAAATATTCTTCATCAACATTTATCCCATATTCTGAAGCATTTAAAATTAGTGCCTCTGATTTATTGCGTCGGAAGTACCATTCTGCTGCATTACTAATCTCTTTGAATGTATATTCATCTTCTCCATTTCTCCAAGGATTTTGTTGTAATATCCTGTTCTCTAGAATCTGCCGAAGCGTCGGATGTATTCCCAACCAAAAATACACTTGATAATTTTCCTTATTCAAGTGTCCTTGTTGAAGAGGTCCTCCTGCAATGGAATGGTACTTGGTGAAATACTTTTTCCATTGTGTGAGGTTGTAGCATGGTCGATTTTTAGACTTGAGAGTATAAGCTACAACATCGGAGGGTTTATATTTTTGAGTTGCAAGCTCTGCATCATAGAATTTAAGGATTTCCTTGTGTAACTGTGTCCAGTTATTCTTGATGAAATATTCCGAGCTCTGGATGAAATTCTGAACATCTGTAGAACAGTATTCCAAAACACATTTGCACCTTTCTTTTTCGTCTGTGACTCTGCATTTATTTAGCAGTCGGTCATAATGCTGAATAAATGCAAGACTTCGTATATTTCCCACGAAAAATCTTGGGAGCCTCCTTGGAACTCGAATAGGCATATCCAATGAAGTTCGAAGCAGTGCATTAAATGATACTGGTGCCGCCATTCGTGGTGGTCGTAATTCTGGAGTTGAAGGTGGAGATCTGCCATGCTTTCCTGGTCTAATAAAATTGTCAGATAATCCGACTCAGTAGGATCATCTGAAAGCATATCGTTTGCGGTATCCATGGTAAATAATGGTTCAGCTTTTTGCTTTCCCTTTGTCTTCTTTGGCAATGTTGGTTTCTTCGACGATTCAGCTTGTGCATAGTTATAAGTGGTGCTTGTAGCAGGTTTCTGTCCTGGAAATGCTGCTTCATATTCTTTCTGCTGTTCTTTGTTCATATATCCGTATAATCCTGTCATGTTCTGCAATCGTATTCTTTCCTTATAAAAAGGAATGTATACACCTATGAATTTATTTTCCCCTTGCAGTGGGCTCCAATGATGTCGAGTGGATAATAATATACCCATGAGTTTCATCGGAATTGACTTTCTTCAGACGATTCCCACTAGTTCGATTCTATAGGTGTAAGTGTTGTTTTTAAAAGAAAAGAGGGCTTTACTTAAATCTGGAGGTGGTATGAATTCACTAAGCTAATTAACCGTGCACCGTAATGGTGAGGCTTAACCTAGCTTGGACTTGAACTTGATCTGCGGCTCGAACTTGATACTGTAAACTTTCACTAAGCTAATTAACCGTGCGCGCGTAATGGCGAGGCTTAACCTAGCTTAGACTTGAACTTGATCTGCTGTAAACTTTCACTAAGCTAGTTAACAGTGCGTACATAATGGTGAGGCTTAACCTGGCTTAGACTTTAACTTGATTTGCTGTAAACTTTCACTAAGCTAGTTAACCGTGCGCACGTAATGGCGAGGCTTAACCTAGCTTAGACCTGAACTTGAATAATCACGGGAGGTCACGTGGTCTGATCGGAAGCATCGTCGGATGAATGGGACTGAGTAAGGAAGGAGAGTTCTGAAGAGACTTAAGATTTGGAGCACTCAAATCAAGATTAGTTTAAAATCTATATTTAGATTGCTAATTTGATGGGAAGTAACTAGGTAACTATCTACAATTTCAGCCGCCCTTTTATACCTCTCAGGTATGACTCATTTCAGTCCTAGTCATATTCTTATGACTCCTTTATTACTCAGTCATGACTCACTTTGACTTCTTTCTGACTCATTTGTTTGACTGCAATTGACTCCCATAGATTCTTCAATGCTTCAAATAATCATCACAAGCTAATCACTAAGGATTAGTCATGACATTTATGTAATCGCCTCTTTGGCCATATTATGTAAGTTATTGAATAAAATTTCTATTGCTCTGAAACTGAATTGTTAGTTAATATTTTTCAATCCTGATACCATTCTTCTGGATTTTATGTGCTCTACGGTATACCTACCCCCCTCGTTCATTGCGGACAATCCAGCCAGCCATCCTGGACTTGCCCGGATCGCCCAGCTGTTCATTGAGTCCGTTGGACTGCCAACCGTTAACACCTGGAGAACAAACACAATTAATTGTGGCTGGTCACTGACACAGGATGGTCCAAACCCCGCTCCTAACCCAGTCTCCAACACCCTCATCCCAGGACCTCAGAACCCTGGATCGGCACACTATGTTTTCCATGGACGTCCTTTCGGTGTTCTTGATCACCTCCTCGGCCTTACTCCTGCACAGATTGCAGCTGCAGCTGCAGCTCCCCCCACGGCTGCAGTGTATGCCGTTGTCATTATCCCCAATGACGATGATGATAACGAGCTGCTTTGCCGGCGCATTGAGGCTCTTGAACAGCAGGAGTACATCCTCGTGACACGTGTAGCAGAGTTGGAAGATCTTACTCACACTCTCCAAGCTGAGCTTACCTGCACAAAGAGCTCTAACACAATGTCACGATTAGATGCAAATCTTATCGTTCCAACACCTATCTAAGCGCTCGAGATCTAAGCGCTGGATGACAAGAAGGCTATGACAGAACCCGGCCAGAAGGATAACATCATGATGATGTCAGAGATGACATCAGAACACGTTGAAGAAGCAGGACAATGAGAACATGTGGTTATGGGTAGTTGCAGTATATATTTACATTAGTTCACACGGTTCGCTAGACAGTATAAGTAGAGTAGCCATTTTGCTGTTGTAGTTTAACCTTTTATTCCATCATCTTCGAGATCTACATGAGCACCCCCCAATCCCTCTCATCTTACTGAGAGTGGACGCTTAAGGTCTTGACTGTGACACACAACCATTCAAGAACAGTTAGCTAGGGCTACTGCATCGCGAGGTAAGTAGATTCTGTTTTCCTGTTAGTCCCCTCTCATTTAGTTCTTCAGGCTCCATGTTGGCATAAACGACTCGCTCTCCTGCGACCCCACACAGGCCCCCTGCATATTCTATGATCACAGCCTCAGGCCTTTCTTCAGCATGCTTACTTTCTCCGACGCCAGCTGCATCCCTGGGCCCTGATATTCATCGTGATTTCGATACCTTCATCACGGTGCAGAATCTTGGAGCCCATCGTGGGGAGATTCTCCTGCTCATGTGTTGTGTTCACACTTCCAGATGGCAAGAGGAACTCACAATTATAGGAATTACAGGAGAACTTGCTTCGCAGTTGCTGGATATCATGGCTGAGACTACACACTAAATGTACCTTTTGCTCCACTTTAAATTTTCTCACAAAATTTGATTAGCGAAGATGATAGAAACAATCAACATGGGTGTTCCAAGCGAGAAGAGAATGGTCACCTTCATCTCATTCTTCCTTCGGCTCGGTACATAACAGACACCTCTAAGTACAATATACAATGGCTGGTTCACTGTATCGATGTCAGAGTACATAGATACATAAGTCCTAGCCTGCAGGACTATTCAACTAGTTCAATCCCACCAGTTCTGCGATCTGGGCACCATAATCCAAATATGACAACGCGGTGCCCTCCACTATGTAAATTACCAAATTTCCAGCCATAAATCATGACCCCCAACTCTCAAATTCCCACACAATGGACAATCTCCATAAAACATCCAAAACAATATATTATAATTACTACAATCTCCAAGTAGAATTTCTGAGGACGTCAAGCCCTCCATATTTACAACGTGGTTCGGTCCATATAGTTTTTATACACATTCATTGGGAATTGAGCTCGCAATGAGTGATCTGGTCAAAAGGATCAAAAAAAGCTCAAAAAGGAAAGAAATCTGCTCGTGCCCTAAGTTCCACAAGTGGCTGTAAATGAGGTGCACTTGCGTGCAAGAGTTTTTAATAATCTTTTTCCATCTTTTAATCCAAAATCCAAAAAGAGGTGGGTGGCTTCAAGAACAGACTGTTATATCCTGAGCCAGAATGAAGATGACCAGCCCAGCAGAGCTCCGGAACCGGAAATTGATCCGGAACCGGAAATTGATCCGGATAACCGGAACTGGACCGGAGTCAAGAAGTCGGCTCAGAAGGGTGTGCGACTGTCTGGGGAGGAGCCGAAATGAGAGAAGGGCCAGAATGGCGAAGAAGAGCAACTGACGGTTGACCGAAAATCCGGGGGTCAACCAGAGGTGGACCGGAGACGAACCGGAAGACCGGTAATGGACCGGAGATCCGAGGGACAACCAGAGGTGGACCGGAAGTGGACCGGAAGGAAGATCGAATGAAGAAGAAGACATCCGAGGGTACTGAGTTTACCCCGGAGTCGAGTCGCAGACGAGACGAGAAGTTGAGACTCAGTCCATGAAAGGAAACATGGAAACAACGTTAATTTTCCAGATGAAGTACTGGAAGTATCTAAGACATATTTATACTACCAAACTAATTGTTGATACTAAAAAGGAATGAGAGGAGAAAAGACAATAATGGTGGGAAGGATTGGTAAGTCAGGAATAAAGGACAATAAGGGATTCATGCGACCGGAGTCAGATGATGTCGGAAGAAGTGATGGTTATGTAATCAACCATGAGAAGAGAAGTCTAAGACAATAAGTCAGAAGAACAGAAGTACGGATAAACGGGAAAACACATAGTAAAGTGTTGTAGTGTCAAAGGCCCGATGGTCTGAGATGATCCGAATCATTCCGAGATACTCCGAGTCTAGTGTTGGCAAAGTTCAGTTCAGAAATCGGTTCGAACCTGAACTGAACTGAACTGAACACGGGGTTCAGGTTCAAGGTTCAGAAAACTGCTGAACGCTGAACCGCAGTTCAGCGTTCGGCCAGCTGTTGTCGTGTTCAAACCCTGAACCTGAAGCCAAACCTGAAGCACATATTTCATACAATTTACCTGCAAGTATGTATGTTTTTGTGCACAGTTTCATTGGCCATTGGAAAATACTCAAGCCATTTGGTCCTGCTTGTTATTGGAACTGAATTGGAGAGAATGTTGCGACTTCTGGCGGTAAAGTCACAGTATGTCACTGGTTGTCACAACTGGTGACCAGCACTAAATATTGGTCAAAGCTCATTGGGGGGCTTTGGAGAACGGTTTTAAGTCATGGAATAACAGTAGGGTCAAAACACGCACCAGGGATGTTTTTTCTGCATCGAAAATTGGGCACCCCGAGGCAGCTGAATTTCTTTAGGTTCGAACACATTTGAACTCGAACCGAACCTGAATGCAGGTTCAGGTTCAAGGTTCGGGGATCTCCTGAACCAAACACAAGGTTCAGGTTCGGTGTTCAGAGAAAGAGGCCCCAAACCTAAACCGAACCGAACTTTGCCAACATGTCACGTACCGTGACATCGGACTCCTTCGGCCTCCGAGAATCACCGAACCGTAACATCCCCATTCTTATTGGCTACTTCACCATATGCTCAAGACTCCCTATGATTCACTATGACTTTCTTCATCGGCACCCTCGGCCTTCCGACGTCCGCCGACACAGCATTGACTTACATTGACTCCTACATACTCATTCCCATTGCGGAGCCTATCGGCCTCCGATGATTAATTACACTACGATATCATTTAAATAGCTCGATGTACTCTCGCTTCTAGTCAGTTTGAATATCGACTAAGTTTCCCTCTTCTCAGTTCTCCTCCTCTCGGTCTTCCGCCCTCTTCTGAAATTGGACATCGGGCATAGAGAAGGGCGCAGCACACGAGCTGAAGCCAAGTCCACTCCCTCCGTCGGTCCCCGAGTCGGACCTCCGTCCGGCATCCGATAGAACTTCACACTTTTCCACGAAGTCCCCTTTTGTGATGTTCCTCCCTTATCATTCACATAAGCTATTGTCTTGACAGGACCCATCGGACCCCGACGGAATCTGGTACTTGACAGTATATTCAAACTCACTCTTCTTACGCCCACCTGTTTATGGCTTTGGACCTCAACACACAAATCCAACGAAGAAACGAACGTGCCTTTCAGTGACTTGCACGACTCTCAGTTACTCCTCCAGAAATTGCCGAGCAATGCCGACAACAGGACCAGGCTATTCGGGACTCCCACATCAACTACAGCGCGGGCCTCCGAAACATAGCCAGCCAAAATATTCAATCATCTTTTGTTACTCGGCAAAGCGCTCACATTGCTGGCAGTATGACTTCCACACAAACCCTTCCTTCCCAAACCTGCATACCCACTTCACCTAATCCCTTCGATTCGATCTCGCAAACCGGTGGACTCCAATCAGGCAGAAATAGCCTGGTACAGATAGATGAAGAATCGGACGAGGAAGACCACCCTCGGACCCCGATCTCCTCTGGGGAGAACCGTCGGCCTCCGACTCCCCCTCAGGAGCCGGAAGAACGCGAACATCCGCGAAGATCGCCAACCAACCCTTTCCATGATATGATTGGTGGAGTTAGCGGAGGCGGTGGAGGTGGCGGTGGAGATGACGGTCTGGGGGCAACAGGGGCCGATGCAGTCGATCCCCAACCCCCGACCGGAACCCGTTCAACAACCCCACCTTGTTTTTTACATCCCTCACCAAAGCCATGTCTCAGGGTATTGGCAACGCACTTAATCAACGCGATACTTCCAACGACAAGACTTGGTCCCGAGTTCGGGATCCCGAGACGTTCGATGGGAAAGACCCCGAGAAACTCCGAACCTTTCTTTTCCAGGGCATTCTGAACTTCCGCGATCGCCCGTCGGCATTTGTCTGCGATCAGCAGAAGGTCAACTACATGATCCCCTACCTTACAGGAGATGCCCTCAGATGGTTCGAACCGTCCTACGTCAATCCGGACCCGAACAACACTCCGAAATGGCTTAACGATTACAACGCCTTTGTTTCGGAACTCCAACTCAATTTCGGCACCTACGATCCCCGACAGGACGCTGAGAACGAGATAGTTGCTCTACGTATGGGCGACGGACAACAGATCCAGAAGTATCTGGTCTGCTTCAATAAGCTATCACAGCTTACAGGCTGGAACTCCGTCGCTCTCCGAAAGGTCTTTTATGATGGACTTCCCGAGCGTATTCAGCTCAAACTCCGTGATCTTCCCAGCGGGAAACCCGATTCCCTTGATGTCCTCAAGATCTCTGCTCAATCTATTGACGCCTCCCATTGGGAATGGCAGAAAGAGCAGCGATTCCGGCATTCTCGGGCCCTGCCAGCGAAATCTGGAACCTCCGACAATTCAAAGCCGGGCCACTCAGGCAACTCTGGCAATCATCCCACTCCCAACAACGCCAATAGCGACTCCAAGAAAAAGAAGCAGAAGGGAGGCGGGGGAACAGAGGGAACTCCGGCGGATTCCCCGCTCAAACTTCGACTTCTACATCTTCGGAGAAGCCTTGGGCGAAGATCTGGGATCTGACGGCAAACTCCTTCCTGCCGAGAAAGCCCGTCGGCTCGCCGAGAACCTGTGCCTGCTTTGCAGAGGAAAAGGCCACCGCAGTGACACCTGTCCCAAGAAGAAGGCGTTCAGACGTGCTGCTTCCACTTCGGGAACCATGGCAACTCCGACTACTGCATCCCAGTCGGGAAACTAAGTAGCGACTCTCGGAAGTCCGTGTGGCCCGAGGGTCATGAAGACATCCCCGATCGCACCCCCGACTCTTTTTTACGACTTAATGCTTCTGCCCTCATGGACCCAAATTCCTTATGCCCATTCCTGCAGTCTCTGCAGATTCCGTCGGACTTCCGAGCCCTTATAGACTCCGGTTCGTCCGATTGTTTTGCAGACCCTGTATTTTGTACGACCAATAATCTCACACGTGTTTCTATTCCTCCGATCGGCCTCCGTCTGTTTGATGGGTCCTCCGGGACCATCATCTCTGAAAACATTCGTCTCGACGTTCGGTTCCCTTCAGGTGACACAACTCCGGTTGAATTCTATGTCACCACCTTGGATTCTGCTTGCTCTGTCGTCCTGGGACACAACTGGCTCACCCGCTACAATCCGTTGATTGACTGGGTTTCGGGCCAAATATCTTTCCACTCGCCTGGCTCTGCAATTCCACCTTTGTCTCCGTCCGAAGGCCTTCCGTCGGCCTCCGCCAGCTCCATCCCTCCCATAGGGGAGCCCTCTGTCGCTCCTTCGGCTGACACCAAACCTCCGTCAGTCTCCTTGATAGGAGCAGCTGCCTTCGCCAGTATTCTACACAGCGAAGGTAGTCAATTATTTCGTCTAGGCCTCTCAGAGGTCCTAGGACGTTCATCTGATACTTCCTCGGCTCCGGACTTGTCTGGACTTCCGCCGGAGTATCATGAGTTTGCTGATGTCTTTTCGGCTTCCGAGTCGGAAAAATTAGCACCTCATTGGCCATACGATCTCAAGATCGAACTAGAGGATGGGGCATCACCTCCGCCCGTTCTTATATACTCCCTTTCTCAGCTAGAATTGGCGGCCCTCCGAGACTTCCTTGACAAGAATCTTACTAATGGCTTCATTTGACAATCGACTCCCCCGCACGGCGCTCCGATCCTCTTCGTTAAGAAGTCTGGCGAGCTTCGGCTCTGTGTAGACTTCCGAGCACTTAATCGCATTACTCGGAAGGATTGGTACCTGCTACCACTCATCTCGGACCTCCTTGACACCGGTCGTAGCGCTAAGGTTTTCACTAAAATTGACCTAAAACATGCGTATCATCTCGTCTGGATCACCGACGGCGATGAATGAAAAACAACATTCCGGACTCGCTACGGTTCCTTTGAGTGGCTGGTGATGCCTGAAGGCCTTACCAATGCCCCTGCCGCTTTTCAACGTTTCATGAATGACGACGATGGGACGTCTACCCTAAAGAGGGGGATAGTGGCTACGCCAGTGCAAATCCGCATAATTTCCGACCAGTATTCACTCAGCATCAGATTGGTGCGTCCCTTCGCGCATCCGCGCTTTGGACCCCAGCGCTCCGAGCTGATCACATTATGGACATTGATCAACTTCACGTGGACATCCGAGATGCCCTACCTTCTGACCCTTCTGCCTCACGACATCTTAATGACGCCTCGGGCCCCCGATGGGTAACCCGAGATGGACTTCTCTATCACGATGGACGTATCTACATCCCGGACGCCGCGGAACTCCGACTTCGGGTTCTGCTCGACAGACACGATCATCTACTTGCTGGTCATTGGGGACAAAACAAGACCCTTGCCTTGGTCCGACAGGAATATGTGTGGCCCGGACTCCGAGACTTTGTTAAAAGTTATGTCCGATCATGCGTTTCTTGCAAACACGGCAAATACACTCACCATAGACCCTACGGACTCCTTCGGCAACTCCTGGTCCCTGAGCGGCCTTGGGACTCGATTTCTATGGACTTCATTGAACAGCTCCCTATGTCCGACAGCTATACCAGCATCCTCGTCATTGTCGACTGCCTGTCCAAGATGGGACTCTTTATTCCCTGTCACGGCAAAATCTCGGCGTCCGAGTTAGCCCATTTATTTGTCCTTCACATTTTCTCCAAGCACGGAGTCCCGAGCCATGTCACCTCTGACCGGGGCACCGAGTTTGTTAACCATTTCTTCCGTTCCTTGGGAGAAGCGCTCAATATGCGTCTACACTTCACCGCCGGATACCATCCTTCCGCCGATGGACAGACCGAGCGCGTCAACCAGACCTTGGAACAATACATCCAGATGTACTGCAATTACCAGCAGAACAACTGGGCTGCACTTCTCCCTCTAGGCGAGTTCTCCTACAATAACACTCCTAATGAAACTACCGGAGTGTCTCCTTTCTTCGCCAACAAGGGCTATCACCCGTCGGTTACCGTGCACCCCAAGCGGGATATTACCTCTGCTCAGGCCCGAGACTTCATCACGGACTTGGATGCTCTACACCAAGAGCTTCGCACTCAGATGGCCGCTGCACAGAAGCGCTATCAGGGACCCACAGACAAGCGGAAAACCGCGGACCCGAAGATCTCTATCGGAGACGAGGTATACATCAATGCCTTTGGCTTCCGAACGGCGCAACCGACTAGGAAATTCTCGGAACTCTACTATGGTCCATTTGAAGTTATTGCCCAGCCCAGACCCGCTTCCTTCACCTCCTTCACCGTTAAACTTCCCTGAGACATGCGTCAAATTCATCCCGTCTTTCATGTCTCTCACCTTGAGCCCTCACATCCAAATACTATACCAGGTCGAGAACGGCCTCCGCCGGCCCCGATCGAGATAGAAGGGGACCTCAAGTATGAAATTGCAGAGATATTGGACAGCAAAATCGATCGGTGCCGTCGGCCTCCATTAGTCTACCTTGTTCGCTGGGACGGTTATGCCGGAACAGCAGAGGAGACATCTTGGCTACGAGCCGATGAACTTGCCCACGCAGCAGATCTTGTTGAAGAATTTCACGCCAAACATCCTAACCGTCCTGGTCCGTTGTAACATTGGACACCGACGGCCACCGATGCAACTCGTTTACGATGTCTCGCACAGGTTTTTACGCAATGAAGGTCTTCTGAGTGTTTTTCCTTTTTAAAACCCTTTTTCTTCCTTATGTTACTTATCACACATTTCACAACTCAAAAAAGAAAAATCAAATTCTATAATACAAGAAAACAATTTTAGGTGGACCCGCTCGGCCCCGCCTCATCGGGTCCCGGCCCTTTCGACCCCCCGCTCGGCCCCGACCCGGACTCCCCTTCCTTTTCCATCTTGATAAAGTTGCCATTCTCGTCCTGCTCGGGCTCCGGTGGCAACATCTGCGGGGCGGCGACTGCCCACACCTCTGGATGCATGACCTGCATCCAGGCGCTGCCCAATGTTACGATGTTGCGGAGGGCACAAGAAGTCACCTCCGCGGCATCCGAGCTGTCTATGACAGCCCCCATGATGCCGAGGAGGCTGCTCTCGGCCCTCTGGTGGTGCTTGACATTTTCATCGGCCCCTTCTTGTCCTGCACCGCTCGGCCCCAACAATCCTTCTCTGCTCCCTCGGCCCCCGACAACAGGAGATCCACCAGGGCCTCCAACGCGGCCCCGACGGACTCTGACACCACCTCTGCCACACTAGAGGTGAAGCTACACTTCACCTTACTGGCGTGGCAGTGGCTGCAGGCGCGGCCCTTCGCACAATGCAGGCACTGCGCGCCAACTTGGCGGCAGTGCGAACACTAAACAGAAGTCAATACCGACAGAAGCCGAGAACGGACAACTTACCTTGGTGGGGAATTCTTCCCCTGTTTTCTGTTTCTTGGCCGATGGCCCCAACTCGGCACCTGAGTCAGGGCCATCCTCCTCCTTGACGGACCTCGCCCTACTCTTGCCCTTCAGCTTGGCGGCCTTCTCGGCCTCCGCTGCCTCTGCCCTCCTGACTTCCGCCCGCTTCCTCCTCCTCCTCCTTTCTGCACCTCCTTGCCGCCGCGCGCAGACGGTGGCGGAGGGCGGCCTCTCCCTCTGACCACTCCACGGCCTCGGACTCCCGTGTATTTTCAACACGGGCGTGGTACTGTTCGGTTGTCTCGTTTGCGTTGCGGGGCATTGCAGGTAGTAGGGAGATTGGGTATGAGGGTGATGGTGGTTGACAAGATGTGGAAAAAAAAGAATCGCTTTCACATCACGTGCTACTGTACAGTTGCTGTGGAAGTGTTCGAGCCGATCGGAATCGGCCCCGAACTCCGTTCCACTGACGCAGATTTCCCAGCACCTCAAGGGTTCGGTACTAAGTGGGGGATACTGTCACGTACTGTGACATCGGACTCCTTCGGCCTCCGAGAATCACTGAATCGTAACGTCCCCATTCTTATTGGCTACTTCATTCACCATATGCTCAAGACTCCCTATGATTCACTATGACTTTCTTCGTCGGCGTCCTCGGCCTTCTGATGTCCGCCGACACAGCATTGACTTACATTGACTCCTACATACTCATTCCCACCGCGGAGCCTATCGGCCTCCGATGATTAATTACACTACGATATCATTTAAATAGCTCGATGTACTCTCGCTTCTAGTCAGTTTGAATATCAACTAAGTTTCCCTCTTCTCAGTCCGCATCCTTTCGGTCTTCCGTTCTCCTCCGAAATTGGACACTGGGTGTAGAGAAGGGCACAGTGCACGAGCTGAAGCCAAGTCCACTCCCTCCGTCGGTCCCCGAGTTGGACCTCCGTCCGGCCTCCGATAAGACTTCACACTTATATACAAAGTCCCCCCTTGTGACGTTCCTTCCTTATCGTTCACATAAAACTATTTGTCTTGACAGGACCCATCGGATCCCGACGGGCCCCGACGGAATCTGGTACTTGACAGGTGGCAACATCTGCGGGGCGGCGACTGCCCACACCTCTGGATGCATGACCTGCATCCAGGCGCTGCCCAATGTTACGATGTTGCGGAGGGCACAAGAAGTCACCTCCGCGGCATCCGAGCTGTCTATGACAGCCCCCATGATGCCGAGGAGGCTGCTCTCGGCCCTCTGGTGGTGCTTGACATTTTCATCAGCCCCCTTCTTGTCCTGCACCGCTCGGCCCCGACGATCCTTCTCTGCTCCCTCGGCCCCTGACGACAGGAGATCCACCAGGGCCTCCAATGCGGCCCCGACGGACTCCGACGCCACCTCTGCCACACCAGAGGTGAAGCTGCACTTCACCTTACTGGCGTGGCAGCGGCCGCAGGCGCGGCCCTTAGCACGATGCAGGCACTGCGCGCCAACTTGGCGGCAGTGCGAACACTAAACAGAAGTCAGTACCGACGGAAACCAAGAACGGACAACTTACCTTGGTGGGGAATTCTTCCCCCGTCTTCTGTTTCCTGGCCGTCGGCCCCGACTCGGCACCCGAGTCGGGGCCCTCCTCCTCCTCGACAGACCTTGCCCTGCTCTTCCCCTTCAGCTTGGCCTTTTCGGCCTCCGCTGCCTCGGCCCTCTTGATTTCCGCCTGCTTCCCCTTCCTCTCGGCCTTTTCGGCCGCCTGTTTCTCTGCCTCCACCCGTTCGGTCTCCACCCTCTCGGCCTCCACGGCTGCCCGACAGGCCGCCTCCTCCTCCTCCTCCTTTCTGCGCCTCCTTGCCGCTGCACGCAGACGGTGGCGGAGGGCGGCCTCTCCCTCCGACCACTCCTCGGCCTCGGACTCCCGTGCATTTTCGACGTGGGCATGGTACTCGTCAATTGTTTTGTTGGTGTTGCGGGGCATAGCGGGTAGTGGAGATGGGTTGGGATATGAGGGTGATGGTGGTTGTCAAGAAGTGGAATTTTTTTCACTTTCACATCACGTGCTACTGTACAGTTGCTGTGGAAGTGTTCGGATTGATCGGAATCGGCCCAGACGTTCCGTTGACAGGTTCCTAGCACCTCAAGGGTTCGGTGCTAAGTGGGGGATACTGTCACGTACCGTGACATTGGACTCCTTCGGCCTCCGAGAATCACCGAATCGTAACGTCCCCATTCTTATTGGCTACTTCATTCACCATATGCTCAAGACTCCCTATGATTCACTATGACTTTCTTCATCAGCGTCCTCGGCCTTCCGACGTCCGCCGACACAGCATTGACTTACATTGACTCCTACATACTCTTTCCCATTGCGGAGCCTATCGGCCTCCGATGATTAATTACACTACGATATCATTTAAATAGCTCGATGTACTCTCGCTTCTAGTCAGTTTGAATATCGACTAAGTTTCCCTCTTCTCAGTTCTCCTCCTCTCGGTCTTCCGCCCTCTTCCGAAATTGGACATCGGGCGTAGAGAAGGGCAAAGCGCACGAGCTGAAGCCAAGTCCACTCCCTCCGTCGGTCCCCGAGTCGGACCTCCGCCCGGCATCCGATAGAACTTCACACTTTTCCACGAAGTCCCCCTTTTGTGATGTTCCTCCCTTATCGTTCACATAAGCTATTGTCTTGACAGGACCCATCAGACCCCGACAGGCCCCGACGGAATCTGGTACTTGACACAACACTATGTCAGTCGATGAAATCAAAACAAAGGAATGTGCTACCTTGACTGCAGCGCCCACTTTGTTCTTTTTGACCTGCCAGACACCTGGCCACTGTTTATGAGATGACGCTGTTCCACCAATAAGCACACTCACCCAGAGCGACAGACGGAATCTTGTCTCTGGAAGGAAGGCTATAGTGCTTAGGCAGGGACACCAGGTTGTGGTGTTGGCCGCCCATACACCTGGGAAGTCCGAGACCCATGCGTGATACGTGCGGAACACCAGATAAGAGCATCACCATCAGGGTGAAGACTGCAAAGATATGAAGGAGGGTTTGTTTTGGCTTTTTGTTGCTGGATGCTTTCTGCAGTCCCTCGACGTTGGTGGGAAGCCTCGTGTAAGCCTGAGAGTCGCGTAAGCAGCTCCATCATCATCCGAGTCGTCACTACAGCGCACCAAGTTCGAGATTGGGGGACTGATGATTTTCAATCTTATGAAAGGGCAAAGCATGAAAGCCAGTGTACCTTGCTGAATTTTTCATAGAGAGAACCAAGTAGGAATGAACAAGGAAGAGCCTTGGAAGAGCCTAATCGCCAGGTAGTCACGGACCCTCCCAGTGAGAAGTGGCAATTTGTTGGGTGGTCCCCGTTTGGCGACTTTGCTCAATGGGGAAGGCAGCACAGGATCCTTCGAATGACACGGTTTCAATGGGTACCACATATCCTGTACTCGTTATCTATTCATTTCGAGTTATATGCAGACAAGACACCTTGCTGATTTTTTACGGTAATTTTCAAGGTGAGAACACTAAAAATGCCAAGTCCCGTGTTCCCCATTGATAAAAGCTGCTAAATGGGGCCAGATTTCGAACTCTGTCTCGCTGGCGCGCTAAGCCGCGGCGCCTTACGGTCGGCCGGATGGTTGCGGTTGATTTGGACTTTGTGATCTTGATTTCTGATCGGCAATGTCACGTTCAAGTAACCCCACGCTTCACCCAGTCCAGTACCTAAGTCGGTGTATGTAGTCGTTTATTACACTAATATTGCTTGTTGTATTATCCTCGGATTAAAAGCTGAAATCACTTGTGAAATACGGCCCAAAGGTCGCTTGTCCGAGAACACCGATCACTGTTCCCCATTAGGCATACAAGTTCAACTTGCTTCTTGAGCGGGGTCCACTGAAGCTCATTGTACATCGAGCTCAGCAATATCAATATGAATTTAATCTTCCTCCTCCTCCGTCTCTCCCAATTTCTCAAGCCCCATCTGAATGCATCTCTGGCCACACTTGTGTTGAACCACAAAGCTCTGAATTCCATCTTCACCGTGATCCCCAGCACCGCTATCACTGGAAATTCAACAACGGTTAGATAGGGTGAATGATGACTATATAGAACTCACCCGGATTGTGTATGCGACATTAGATCAAACAGAATTCCCACTTTGTTTGATGGATTATGGCTCTCGGAACCTACACGGCAGTTTGAGCAGGATATGAACTGCAAAACCCCAAGTACTCACCCTGAATGTCGGCCAATATGAGGGTTTTGTTCGAGTTCAGGTACATGAAGTGCTGAAAGACATTAATGGTCGCCCCTTGCTTGTCAGTGTGGTGAGGATGTTCAAGTGTGCCGGAGTACTTCCGAAAGTGAATGTTGCTCCGTTCACGCTCAAGCAGCCAGGCAACAGAGGATATGATCTTGTTATCCATGACGATTTTGTCCCTTTGGTCGTCCGAAAGTGCTTGATAGTCAGAGAGTTTGATCCCAGATGCAGGAGACGGAATGAAGGATGGTGTCTCTGATGCATCCTTGGCAATCACACCCTCACGAGCAACAAGGAAATCAGTGACTTCGAAATCTTGGAATTATTTCGGTCAGAACCACCGCCACAACATGTGAATGAGACTTGAAACTAACCAGAGATGTCAATCTCCTCAGACTCACATTCCCCCTGAAATTGTCAAGGAAGAATTTTGCTCGCCCCAAGGTTATCGCCTCTCGGATGAGTTCGTCTCGGTTGGCAATGATAGAAACTGTTGTTCCGTTTCCGAGTGTATAGCAGCACTTGGCCATGTAGCTCAGTTTGTTGTAGGTGACCTCACCGAGTAAAAATTCAGACCACATAAAAGAGAAGGGAAAGAACGAACCTTGAACACAAACTTCGACTTCCCCTTGCCGCTGTGTATATTTTCGATCATAACTGAGCCTGACAGCTCATCGGCATCGGGGGACCAAGTAATCGACTGGACTGCATTGGTTGGATCAGTAATATGGTTCCCGAAAAACAGTGTAACTGTCGTGGCGTTGGCCATAGGTGCGTGCAAGGCAAAAGAAGACTTCAGGGAGCGTGAGCCAGTTGCTGTAATATTATTTGCACTCAGCTACTTTGCACACATATGGTATAACATACCGAGGCATGAACGCTTGAGTGCAGAGCCACTGGCAAGGAAGCTCGTATTCCGCCCCCGCTTCTGGGGCTTTGACAGTGCATCAGGTGCGCGAACTCCGGTACGATTTTCGAACTAAATTATGAATCGGCACACATTTGGCACGGAAAACAAAACCATACCTTTGCCAATTCAATGTGGGCCTCGATGTAGACAATCGGAAATTTGCGGCTGTGAAACTTGGGTGGTGCTGTTTTATCGAGATTCTGGCCGCTGTCCTTGAGGATGAGTTGCAACATCTTTGAAGAGTGCTTGCGGCTCAATTTCAATGTGAACATTGCTCATTCGGGTAAAACGAAAGTCAGATCTGTTTCACATGTCTCTCAGTTGAAGGAATAATGAACCGAGTCAAACCTAGGACATACCGGACGAGGCTGGCTTCACAGTCCCGTTCCCAACTCGAATTTAAACTCGAGATTCCATTGGACACAATATCTGAACAATGTGAGCCTCTGAATGTTGAGGGCAAGTGCGACGAAGAAACAAACCGGAAAATCTGGTGGTAGACTCGCGAATAACCTCAAAGGTGGACAAGAACGTGCAAGGTTTCGTTCGCACAAATGGCTCCAGAATGAAGACATAGCATTCGTTGGTAGCAAGATTGCTGCTTCGAAGAGTAGCCATATTGGCACCAGTGATAGGAACCGTAGATTGTTGTGTTTGAATGCCGGACTCGTTGATATGGGCGGCATCCTTCCAATTATTGCGATTATACTGGCCAAGATTTCGAAGTGACGCGGTAACACTTTGACCTACACAACACTTGAGTCAATTCCCAATAGACGAAATTCGTGAATACCTTGAGAAAGCGACAAGATTGTGGCTGGGAGGACTGTAGCGGGTGAGGCAGAGGATGGTGCTTGATTATCAAGGTGTTTCTCTGTAGCGAATGAGTGTGTGGACGGAACTTGAATGAAGCAAAAATTACGATTTTTATTGGCACAGAGCCCACAATATTCTGTGGTGAGCCGTTGTGAAATAACTCCGCAGCCGGAGCACTGAGGAATAGCCTGTATGGAAATCAGAATTCAATGTGCTCAGCCTATTGTGAGTGGAACTTACCAAAATTCGGGTATGCTCCGTTTCCGGTGAATTTGCGAGGATGGCACATTTATGGCAGCGTCCAGGAGCGGTCTTGTGTTCGAAAAGGCCGAGACATGTATTTTCTCCAGTGCAAGATTGAACGAGGTCAGAAGCACCTTCACCTTCTGCCATTGAGTGCGACAGAGGAGGCCACAATCTTCTTCTGGTTGAAGGCACAGCTTAAATACTCAACATTGCTGATTGCTGCCTCCGATCGAGGCTACCTTGACTCGTGTTTGGGCCGTAACCGATGTCCACCCCGGCGCCCAGTTTACAAAGAAAGTGAATATCAACCAATATTGCATGGGAATTGAGCTGATAAATTCGCCTACCTCCAAAATTACGACAAAAGATATCAATGTTGCATGCGAAGAAGTTGCCCGCAAGGCTCTTGCAGCTGACTCCGACTTTTCCCAGCCAAATAATCGACCAATTGTGTCTATTGTTGTGTCCACCGAGTCACGGATAAATGGCTTTGATTGGATCGAAGAGAACAATTGCTTGCTGCGTGTGACTCGTAATGAGTTGAAGCGAAATGAGTCAATTTCAGTGGATTCTCTCACGGTTGAATTGACTTCCGCATTAGGTCTTCCTAACCGTTCTGTATAAAACCTCCCGTTTAAGGACTGTGCTGACATGGTCAATCCAACGGGGAGCAACGGCACCGACAACGGTGTCTGTATGGTGCATTCCAATGGTCTACTCTGCTGTGACACTGACTATGGATCTCAGTCCTGCCTGACACCGAACTCAGGGAAATTCTGTTTGAATACGCTCGCTGATCTCTGCGTTTGGACTTGAGGCTTTGATACCTTAAACAAGATTATCAAATTACTATTGGGTATGTGTTTTCCGTTGTCTTGTTTTTTCTCAAGCTCCACTGACATATTGGGTATTGGGCAGTTTAACAAAGCTCAAGGCCCTCAATCGGCAATTTGATGTTCTGACTGCACGCAAGTTCAAGGCAGTGGAAGAAGCGACATCTGCTATCGCTGATATCATTGTGCGCGATGTTCATCAAAGCCAGGGGCCGGATACCGTTAAAAAGATAGCGTCGTTGAGGTTGAATCTCACAGTGCCTCGGTACATCTTCATAATCTCTGTTGCTTGATCCTCCAAACTCACAATTATTTTGCAGTGCCTTTGTCCGTTCAACAATGAAGGGCTTGGTTGGCCAGCGTCCCTCCGATATGCGCATGCCAGGAAGAGGCAAGGGGCCTAAGCAACGCTCTGCTCTCAACACCATTGCTATCTTTCAAGAGATTCATACTGATGGTCACGAGAAACTCGGCGAAAACGCTCTTCAAATGGGTTCGGGAATCAGAATCGACATGTATGGGATGCGAGACCACGTCAGAAAGGTACTCTGGCTAGTGGTCGTCCCAAATTCGCGCTTGAGCAACACCATTGGACATGTTTTTTTTTGGACATGGTGTCGAAATATGGAGGTACGTGGGCCATTTTTCTCACTGTTTTTGTATTAATATCTTTGAAAGCCATCTCAGTGCAGGTTACCTTCGATGGCAGTAGTGAGCTGGGTTGGTTAGCCGCATTTCAGACTACTTTGAGGTGTGTCTATCCTGCTGCCTAACATTTAACGCCCCACTGAGCATCGGTTTCAGGGAAGTCTTTGCTCCAGACCTCTCTGCTGAGGAATGGAAGCCGGTTGTCGCTGTGAAAAGCACTAGCAATATTCCCATTGAGTCCACCTGGTCGTATGATCGCAAGTTCAACGGTCGCTCCATGTGGGACATACTTGAGGAGGGCCGAATCCATCTCATTCTGGGAGATGTTGTTCACAGGTATGTCATTCTATTTCTTCACTTTGTCGGAAACACATTCACTCACTGTTCATATTCAGGCAGTTATTTCGATGGCTTTGGCCGAATATTGTTCAGATTGGCCTGGATGAGTTTGTCGACTATTTCAATAACAAGAAAACATGGAAACAGTGCGGTCGCATTCTGCCCTCAGGAGTTGCCCCCAATGTCGTATTTGACATGCCCGGCGATTATGGATTGGAAAATCTCGCAATTCCTGTTGCTCAAGAGGCTATTGACGAGCTTCGTACCTTGATCGACACCTCTCGCGAGGAAGCCTACCGCTGGGTGTCAGACGAATTTGATGCACTTGCCAGCGAAGTGTACATTCAACTGGGGTGCCCCAAGCTCGAGGCATTATCAGGCTGGGCTATTTTCAATGCAATGGCACCGTTAGTTTGCCAAAGAATTATCTAGTATCTGAATCATGTAGAATTCAAACAATGTTCTGTGTGGCAAACTGGTGCTTTCTTGGAGTTGCACCTGACCTCGAATCAAAATACGAGGGTTTTGAGACTATTCAGAAATATTGTGAACACATCTACTTACCCTAGATTATTGTCTTTGACGATTCTCAGCTTCACAAAGAAATACAGGGAGGTTTGTACTGCTGGGGTCGTCCACCCTACATACTAGGTCAGCTGTTGTGCCTTCTCTGGTGAATTCTTACTGATTGTGTGTTAAAGTTCCCGAGAAGATGAATTCTTCAAGTGTAAAATGGTCATATATAACAGTCTAGGCTGTTTACTTGTACACGACAGTCAAAATACGAGTGATAAACCACACAATAGCGAAAGTTGTCCAAACCGGGAAGTCAACTTGACTTCATTTTCATGCATTTCCCAGTGCGGATCTCATCGAGCGAGATTTATCCCAAGTATGAAATGGTTATATCTAAGAGTGTAGCCTGTTTTCTTGTAACACGACAGTCAAAATATGAGTGATAATACCTATGCATTAGCAAGAGATGTCCAAATCCGGAAAACCGCTTCGTCATTTATTTCACAAGACAAGGAGCCCAAGCCAAATTCTTTCCTAATCTTGAGAGAAGTTCATCAACCATATTAGGCATCTCTATCCAATGTTACAAGATTAAGCACGACTACATGTCCCGCAATTTACTAATGGTTCATCATTCTCTTTGCCTGTTTTTATTGCAGGCTTGCACATGAGCGTGGCCACTGCGGCTTAAATACCTGTTGACGTTGTAGCTTATATGCCGCATTCATACAATGATTTATAGCTTGGCCTGTGCACAAACAACTATTCAATGTGGTTTCCCAGTCCAGATGCGCTATCGGGCTGCTCGGAGATGCCGAAATTGCCGTATCTGTTGTGATTATGCATTGATGGGCCAATAAGACCGAGAAAAGGTGCCTCATGGGTCGCCTGCGCCGCCCACACAGTCCCACAACATTGGGAGTGGTTCAAGTTCGATGCGCTGGGTTACTTGATCGTGACATCACCGATCAGAAATCAAAATCAAAAAGTCAAAATCAACCGCGACCATCCGGCCGACCGTAAGCGCCTTACGGACTACGTGTACCGCCACCCAAGGCGGTTTTATCGGTAACCGTGCCTTCAGAGCTCGTTGAGAACTCGTATTTTTTCCCAGCGTTCGCATAGCCCACCGAGTTCCGAATCCCACCTGCGGCTTGCCAGATCTCCGCCCTGAATGCCATCCGGAGGTTCGCGCCGAGTTCCGATTATTGGGTTGTTCTCCGTCACGTGTTATTGCTGCCACCGCCCCGCACGCAGCGCCGCCTGAGACCAGCCACCGTTCATCCGGCCTCCCTGAACGTGCACGACGTCCGCGTCGAGGTGCACGACGTCCGCGTCGAGATGCTTCGTCTGCAAGACTGCGTCCCAGCTCAGCGCTCAGCGCTCAGCACCTGACTCCATCACGCCCGCCACTTCAGCTTCCGCCCACAGCCTGTTCGCCTCTCACAAGCCGAACCTCCCGAACCTCGCACGCTGAGCGCGGAGACCGACCACCGACCTGCCTCTGACGACAAGACTCAGGCGACACCGCTCGCGGCCGCGCTAAGCCACAGCGCCTTACACACCCGTGTGCGGACTCGCTGTGTCGTCCGCACTGCGCTGTGGCAGCTCCCCGCACCCGCCCGCTGACTCGAGCAGGCTGCGCATCTAGCCTCCCCATTGTCCCCGCCCGCGCCCAACACCTGCGGACGCCTGGTTGCTGGCCAGTGCTCCCACGCGCTGCTCGCAGTGCCTCCCGGCTTGCGACACTGTGCCAATGGCCGCGGTGTATTCGACTCGGGAGGGAGAGTGGACACGCGCCCCGCCTTCCCCCGCCCCTCCCTCTGCGTTCCCGCTGACCCAGCTGTGTCTTGCTCCCGACACGACGCGCGCGCGCAACCTCGTCCGCCCGAGCTACTGTGCAGTCCGCACTCCGCACTCCCGCCCTGCCGCGCACCCGCAGACTCATCCCGCCGCGCATGCTCGTCCACCGGAGACTCAAGCCGCGGGCACGGAGAGCGTGGCCACTACGAAATCGGTGCGGGAGGCCGGTGCGGCAACACGCTCGAGCTGAGGCGCGGTCGTGAGCGTGTGCGTGCGCGGGCAGCGCTCGACGTCTCCCGGCGGGCGATCTGCCACGCTCGGCGTGCTCGAGGGGTCGAGTGCGCGACTCGGGATTCGAGCGACGTGCGCGCGCGCGGTGCAACTCACTGAGGCGGACCGCCTGCGAAACATGGGAGACAGATTGGGGCCTCACCGGTATCCGCGATCCTCCTGCGACTAGGCACCCGCCCTCTCGATCGGCGTGGTCTGTGCGCAGTTCGGGTGCGCGAGAGGCGGGTTCAGCGATGCCTGACTGCGAGACCGCCGGAGAGCAGCCTTGGACTTGGCGTCTACGCCTCGAGCGATGTGGTCGTGCGCGGAAGGGATTCGGGGGTGCCGGCTCGAGTGCGTGTGAGGTGGAGGGCGGTCGTGGGTCGACGCAAGGGCGAAGGCATGAGCACGCGTGAGTGCGGACTCGGCCGCTACGCGTCGCGTCGCGATCGCTGTGCTCCGTGCGCGAGATGGATGGCTGTGTCGTGGGTCGAAGCGGTGAGGCGCACGCGCAAGCGTCGAGTGGACGGAGGAGGGGAGTACAGTGTACGGTCAGCGGCATTGCAAGAGCTCCGAAATACGAGCACTATCCCCGGCTTCACAGACGTGACACTGGGGCATCTGCTCCTCAGCCGCATTTGTTGGTCGGCCGACCCGTCGCCCGTGAAGATCATGACGTTCTCCAAAGCGGGGCTTGCGCCGGGAACCGATTTGATGTAGTATCTGCAACCTGGCTCGATGCTCACATCAAATGGAAGGGTGGTGTTGCAGCAGGCAGAAGAAATTTGGAGATGCGAGGCCGGTTCTGAATAGGTGTCGCATATGATTTTTTTATCCATTTGTCGTGACTGCGCTGTAGAGATGTATACTATCGAAATTAGTTATTCATTTTCATGCCATATGACTCGCAGCCCTGGGCCTGAAGGCCTGAAGTTCACTGGGACGCGTCCTGTTACCTGCTAGGCATTTGTCTTTCTTTCAAATATGGGTTGGGGGCCCGACCATCCGGATCCTGAAATTTGCTTGAAGTAGGTCAAGGTCTCAGGACGGGACTCTCAAGGAGTATCTGCCCAGCAATGAAAAACGAGACGTGGATGCCTGAAGGATTGTACCAGGACTTTAGCAAGCGGAGCGGGCTCTATGACATGGCGCTGGGAGTCTCCATGCAAAACTATGACAATGAGAATGAAGAGAAGAAAGCCTTGGGATCCTGAGGTGCGCACAATCACGTTCGTACACAAGCTACCAATACAAACGTCTGTATATTATTATTCTTGAGTGGATGGGGTACGTAGGTTCCGTAGAGTGTAGGCGAAAATAGTACAACGATCTAGATAGCGTGATAAGGAGCGGACGACGAGCACCCCACATATCATCTATAAATAACGGGCGGCCTAATCCATCTCGTCCAGCCGCGATCGGTCGTCGAGCTCAGCGGGCACCGCTGGCGCAGGCAGGGGCAACGAGCTCGTTGCGTCGCTCAGCTGTGCAAAGAAGTCTTCCAGCGTGAGCGGCCTGAGGTGGAATCCCTGAGACGATCAGAAGGATCAGCGACGGCGAAGGACGAATGAGCAAGGTGACAACGTACCTCGAGCTGCCCGAGCGCTAATAGTTCCTTGTCGCCCTTCGTCCCACGCATGTACTCCCGCACGGGCACCATCGCCGCGTCGCGGCATATCTCGCGCAGGTCGGAGCCTGACTGGCCGGAGGACAGTTCTGCCAGTGCGGTCATGGCGGGTGCGAGCGGGGTGTCTTTCAGGATCTGAGGCACGACGACGACAGTAAGTGGGGCACACTGAGGCGCAGGAGAGGGAGGCGTACGAGGGAGAGGATGTTTAGCCGCTGCGCGTGATTTGGGAGGGAGACGGCATAGCGTTTGGGCATCCGCCGTAGGATGGCCGCGTCGATGTCATGGGTCCTTGATGGGTCCAAACAGAAGCAGAAGCGTAGAATAGCGACTTGCGTGCAGCGGGTCAGTTAATATATGTCAATGATCTGCCGACGAAAGTCAGTTCTTGGTAACGGAGACGAGGGGGAAACTAACCTTCGATACAGGAAAGCAAGATCGGGTTCTGAGTGTAAGGTCCGCTAGAACGAATCAATATCACTGTCCCAATCAGAAGGGAAACATGACGCGTACCTGATTATTATAGCCAGGCAAGAAGAATACTTTGTCTAAGAAACAGCAGTCAGAAAGCTCACCGTATGGAAGTACAAGCGAGCGAAGGGATCTGTCAAGGTAGGATGATCATGAGCGAAGATGATCATAATAAGAGTCACTTACGAAACTTTAGGACGCCGCGTTTGCACTTCACGAGGAAGCGACGGTCTCTTGAGCACCGCTGCTAGACGATGCATCCGAAGCCAGTGCTTCATTAGAGACCAAGACACTTATGGTGTGAGATCAGTGACGCGACAAGGCGATAGAAGATGGATCATACTTACTTTCGTCCACGTATATTGTACCTTCATGAGCTTCCGGGTCCTGGAGTGTAGAAGAGTCATGCAAGGATATGTGCATTTACCGAGACTCTGCCGACTGCTCGTCTCTAACCCTCTTCCACTCTCCGGAAGTGCCAGGACGGGGAGAAGACGACGCGGGTGCTAGGACACAGGCCGGGCGGTGAGGGGAGAAGACGGCGTGCGCAGCAGCCAAGACGAGGACGCGCGTGTGAGTACGAGGGTAGTCGGCGGGCGGCGACAGAAGGGCCGTGTCGGAGAAGAAAAGAGGGAGTGCAGGAGCATAGCACACGTCGGCAGGTGTGGTAGCCGTGGGCGTTGGCTGGAAAAGACGCGTGTCTTGTTGGACTCGCGTGGATTAGACGTCGTCCGCGAGGTCTTGAACGCCCCGGAGAACGCGCGCGACAGATGGTCGCTGACGGACCTGCGGGGCGTTCGGACGCAGCAGAGGGCAATGTGGCGCGGGAAGCTGTCCATGCCAAACAGCATACAAACACCGGGCGACGAGCAGCCAGATCGCGGTCACCGCAGAGTGGACGTAAGACGAAAGGAGCCGTACCGGGTGCGGACTCAACAAAGTCGACGGGCGGGCGGACGTCGCCCGTCGTGGCTGGTGCGCGCTGCACTGTGGTGTGTGTCGGCCACGGAGAGTTGCTGCAAAGTGGAGGACGTGGTTAACGCGAGTCAAGCGGAGGGGAGGGGGGCGTACCGGGTGAGGGCGCGCAACTCGGCGGGGCGATTCGGGGACAGGGCAGGGCAGAGGAGTACAAGGGGTACGTAACGTACCGTGGTGGCCCGTCCGCGCGAATTGCATCGACTCGACGCAGCCGTCTCGTTGAGCTCAACTTGTCGGGTGCGGGGGCTGAATAGGCGGCGTCTACGTCCACGTTGCTGCGACGTGGGATGAGAACGAGAAGAGCAGATGGAGCTGCGGGACGTACCGCGGTTCTCATGTTCGGCGGTGCACCCGTCCCGCGAGCAACACATTGCAAGCATGTTGTCCGCGGGACGTCTGTGGGCATTCGTGTGGTTCGGGACGGGGATGCGGACATGAGGAGGAGCAGCGGGGGCCAAGTCGGAGGGGAGACGTGGAGGGAATGACGGGAGGCGGCGGGCGTGGAGGGACGAGGGAGGTGGGCGTGCGCGATGAGAGGAGCCGAGTTACGGGTCGCGTCCAGTAAAGGGTGGGGTGGACAGTTGAGGGCACGGATGGTCAGCGCGCTTGAGTAAGTGGCGCAGGAGGATTGTGCGGCAGCGGTGGGGGCGGGAGCCCTGTATGCGAAAGGTACGAGGGGAACAGAGCAGGAAGGGGGAAGAGGCAGAGAGCGGGGTCGAGAGCGACAAGCGACGCGCCGACTTTGGTGATTTTGAATGTTATTCGTCTCCGAACCGTAGGGCTGCAATGGAACATGAAATAGGTTGTGGGTCACCCCACGGCGACCCCAGGCTCGGGCCACGCTTGTGGGGTGTCTGCAGGGCTTGAGCGCGCTTCTGAAGTCGGTACTTGACGATGGTCACGAGGCTATCGAAACGTTGTCCCAGCATCCCATCTCAATGTCCTATACGGCCCAAGACATCAGGAAGCTGTGTCCCCAATTTCGTGTTCTAGTCATCGGTCGACGGAATGCTGGAAAGACCACAATTCTCAAGAAAATGAGTGGTTCTGATGGCAGCGATGTGGAGATTCGTGATGTGAATGGGAACAAGGTATTTGCTCTTACGACTTTGTATAGAGTCATCGGGGAACACATCTACTTAGGTCGATCCCTCCGTACTGGAGTCAAATACAAGGTGTCGTCCTCAGTGCTTGATCTGATCACATTGCACTGCTGATTATGAACTGACCATAGCGTGGAATGAGTGAGATTGAGAACGAGATAACATTCAAGAGCAATCCACTCTTTGTGTTCCATGATTCCCGTGGCATCGAAGCTGGAGCTGACAACGAGGAAAATTCACCACTTCGCTTCAATTATCTGCAAAATTTTATTGATATGCGCTCGAAGAAACCACGGCTCAGAGATCAGTTACATGCCATATGGTGTGTATCATTATGTTTATTCAGAGTGCAACAGCTGACATCCAATCAGGTTTTGTATTCCAATGGACAACCCAGAGCCCCAAGTGAGGAATTTGAACTCTTGTTTTTTAACCAACAATCTTCACCAGGTAAATGAAGCTCAAACATGCAGAATGCTTACTAACACCTTGTAGTCCCTGTTATTGCTGTCTTCACAAAGTTTGAAGCACTGGTAGACCAGGCATATGATGAACTGGCTGCTGACGATGCAAGCGACCCTGATGAGGAAGAGCAAGCTTACCAGAAAGCTCAGTCCAACTTTAAGGAGAAAGTGCTGGAAGTGGTCCAAAGTACAAAGCACCCTCCTAAAGATTTTGTCCAGCTCCAAAGTTAGTCATTTCTCGTGTGATTGAGGTGGTACCCAGGGAGCATCCTGATGATTTCAGACTTGAATGAAGGGACTAGCGAGTGCATGGCTCTCACCAAGAAAACACATGCAGCTATGCAAGATGAAACCCTTTCAGACCTTTTTGGACTGGCCCAACAAAATTCATTTGAGGTTGGATGCAAAACGCATTTCAAACATTATGTGAGTCCAGTGGGGGCCTTGATGAGGAAATAGATACTGATATATAGGAGGCGACGACGTCTGAGTTGGATGGAGCAAATAATGATGAATCACAAAAAAAGTGTCAAAAACCTCCTTGAGGAGGTGTTGCAATTTCTCCCACGATGGAAACTTGTAAGTTTTGAGTCTGGCTTTGAAAGTCTGCATCTGCAGGTCATACTAACTGGAGCCATGTTTCATAGTATGTGAGGCTATTGGGTTATTCACACTAACAGGATTGACATTCTATGACATGTGTCTGATATTTCTAGTACTATGTGTGCGTGCTTGCCTCCTCACTGTCCCTCTGCAGTGCACTGACATCTCCTGTTTCCCCTTTACACAGGATGTGCGTGCTTGCCTCCTCACTGTCCCTCTGCGGTGCACTGACATCTCCTGTTTCCCCTTTACACAGATGTGCGTGCTTGCCTCCTCACTGTCCCTCTGCGGTGCACTGACATCTCCTGTTTCCCCTTTACACAGGATGTGCGTGCTTGCCTCCTCACTGTCCCTCTGCGGTGCACTGACATCTCCTGTTTCCCCTTTACACAGGTGTGCGTGCTTGCCTCCTCACTGTCCCTCTGCGGTGCACTGACATCTCCTGTTTCCCCTTTACACAGCTGTGCGTGCTTGCCTCCTCACTGTCCCTCTGCGGTGCACTGACATCTCCTGTTTCCCCTTTACACAGCTTGTGCGTGCTTGCCTCCTCACTGTCCCTCTGCGGTGCACTGACATCTCCTGTTTCCCCTTTACACAGCGTGTGCGTGCTTGCCTCCTCACTGTCCCTCTGCGGTGCACTGACATCTCCTGTTTCCCCTTTACACAGGATGTGCGTGCTTGCCTCCTCACTGTCCCTCTGCGGTGCACTGACATCTCCTGTTTCCCCTTTACACAGCTTGTGCGTGCTTGCCTCCTCACTGTCCCTCTGCAGTGCACTGACATCTCCTGTTTCCCCTTTACACAGCTTGTGCGTGCTTGCCTCCTCACTGTCCCTCTGCAGTGCACTGACATCTCCTGTTTCCCCTTTACACAGGATGTGCGTGCTTGCCTCCTCACTGTCCCTCTGCAGTGCACTGACATCTCCTGTTTCCCCTTTACACAGCTTGTGCGTGCTTGCCTCCTCACTGTCCCTCTGCAGTGCACTGACATCTCCTGTTTCCCCTTTACACAGCTTGTGCGTGCTTGCCTCCTCACTGTCCCTCTGCAGTGCACTGACATCTCCTGTTTCCCCTTTACACAGTGTGCGTGCTTGCCTCCTCACTGTCCCTCTGCAGTGCACTGACATCTCCTGTTTCCCCTTTACACAGCTGTGCGTGCTTGCCTCCTCACTGTCCCTCTGCGTGCACTGACATCTCCTGTTTCCCCTTTACACAGTGTGCGTGCTTGCCTCCTCACTGTCCCTCTGCGGTGCACTGACATCTCCTGTTTCCCCTTTACACAGGGTGCGTGCTTGCCTCCTCACTGTCCCTCTGCAGTGCACTGACATCTCCTGTTTCCCCTTTACACAGGATGTGCGTGCTTGCCTCCTCACTGTCCCTCTGCGTGCACTGACATCTCCTGTTTCCCCTTTACACAGGATGTGCGTGCTTGCCTCCTCACTGTCCCTCTGTGGTGCACTGACATCTCCTGTTTCCCCTTTACACAGGATGTGCGTGCTTGCCTCCTCACTGTCCCTCTGCGGTGCACTGACATCTCCTGTTTCCCCTTTACACAGCTTGTGCGTGCTTGCCTCCTCACTGTCCCTCTGCGGTGCACTGACATCTCCTGTTTCTCCTGCCCAAGAACGTAGGTTAAAGATGTACTTTTGTCACATGATTTCCTCCCCCATGCTATCTATTTCTAGAACAATTCTTCAATTGAACTCCTGGAGGCTTCCTTCACTCCCTGGTCAGTATACCTTTCTCATTCTTGTATCTGTGCTCAAAATGCTTCATATTCCCAGCATGTAAATCCCATCATCCTGACTGTGCAACATCTTCTTTTCCTTGCCACCAGCAAGTCTCCTGCATCATTGAATCATGCCCACTCATTAAGTTGGATCCCCAGTTACATGCATTGTTTGTGTCTCTGCTGCTCAAGCTTCCAAGGTTCCACATACTGTGCTTAAACAGCACATTCAACTGCTACAAAACACACAACACTTTCCGGTGCCCATTGCTGAGTCTGTTCAGGTCGCATGTTCAGAACTCAGCATGGACTCAGAGACTGAAAAGCTTGCTGATAGGCTGGTTACAATTGTGATGATGAATGTGGACAGGATCCATACTGAGTAGCACCTCTATTACCTATCATTTTTTCTCTGGTTTGTTCAAAAATGTTCTTGACTTGATTTGAATTTCTATGTTGTGCTGTACCAGGACCCACTCATTTAGTTGCATACACAACTGAAAGAGATGTCAAGGAACTCGGAGCTAACTCAGACCACCATTCGAGTGCTATCTCCATTAGCAAGATAGTAGATCAGCAAGAATTGGTTGCATACATAATTTTCATTCTACCATGCTATGGAAGCATACATATAGTCTCATTTGGCCAAACACAAGTCCTGGTGGTAGTAAGTAATTAAGATGATTAGAACTTCCAAGGGAATTTCAGCACATATTTCGTACAATTTACCTGCAAGTATGTATGTTTTTGTGCACAGTTTCATTGGCCATTGGAAAATACTCAAGTCATTTGGTCCCGCTTGTTATTGGAACTGAATTGGAGAGAATGTTGCGACTTCTGTCGGTAAAGTAACAGTATGTCACTGGTTGTCACAACTGGTGACCAGCACTAAATATTGTTCAAAGCTCATTGGGGGCTTTGGAGAACGGTTTTAAGTCATGGAATAACAGTAGGGTCAAAACACGCACCAGGGATGTTTTTTCTGCATCGAAAATTGGGCACCCTGAGGTGGCTGAATTTCTTTAGGTTCGAACACATTTGAACTCGAACCAAACCTGAACGCAGGTTCAGGTTCAAGGTTCGGGGATCTCCTGAACCAAACACGAGGTTCAGGCTCGGTGTTCAGAGAAAGAGGCCCCGAACCTGAACCGAACTGAACTTTGCCAACACTATGTCAGTCAATGAAATCAAAACAAAGGAATGTGCTACCTTGACTGCGGTGCCCACTTTGTTCTTTTTGGCCTGCCAGACACCTGGCCACTGTTTATGAGATGACACTGTTCCACCAATAAGCACACTCACCCAGAGCGACAGACGGAATCTTGTCTCCGGAAGGAAGGGTATACTGCTTAGGCAGGGACACCAGGTTGCAGTGTTGGCCGCCCATACACCTGGGAAGTCTGAGACCCACACGTGATACGTGCGGAACACCAGATAAGAGCATCACCATCAGGGTGAAGACTGCAAAGATACAAAGGAGGGTTTGTTTTGGCTTTTTGTTGCTGGATGCTTTCTGCAGTCCCTCGAGGTCAGTGGGAAGCCTCGTGTAAGCCTGAGAGTCGCGTAAGCGGCTCCATCATTATCCGAGTCGTCACTACAGCGCACCAAGTTCGAGATTGGGGGACTGATGATTTTCAATCTTATGAAAGGGCAAAGCATGAAAGCCAGCATACCTTGCTGAATTTTTCATAGCGAGAACCAAGTAGGAATGAACAAGGAAGAGCCTTGGAAGAGCCTAATCGCCAGGTAGTCACAGACCCTCCCAGTGAGAAGCGGCAGTTTGTTGGTCCCGTTTGGCGACTTCGCTCAATGGGAAGGCAGCACAGGATCCTTCAAATGACATGGTTTCACTGGGTACCACATATTCTGCACTCCTTATCTATTCATTTCGAGTTATATGCAGACAAGACACCTTGCCGATTTTTTACGGTAATTTTCAAGGTGAGAACACTAAAAATGCGAAGTCCCGTGTTCCCATTGATAAAACCTGCCAGATTTGCAGGTGTGCTAAGCCACAGACCTTTACGGGAGCAGGGGCCCGGTACCACGCGTACCGCGGCCCGCCACCCAAGGTGGTTTTATCGGTAACCTGCCTTCAGAGCTCGTTGAGAACTCGTATTTTTGCCCAGTGTTCGCATCGCCCCAAGGGGTGCGTGATCTCTGGATCTTGGCAAGTGTTCCCACACCACCCACCCCCCCAGAAAAGGAAAGCATTTGGTGGGACAAATAACGGCGATCATCGGCATCACCGTCCATCGCTTTCGCTTCCACCAATTCATCGCCGATGCGCATCGTCTACCTCACTTCTCTCATGTTTCAACAGTCAAACCCTGCAATCAATATGGAGATTAACACTGTGTTCATTTATGCTTTTTTGTCCTGGGATCACACTTACACTCTGAGAAAGGTTGATAAAGAATATCCTTGTGGCTAATCAACCATGAACGGGACTTGTACTATTGGACTGCTTCACAAACAGGTCAATTCATCGTGCCCAGATGCATACAAATTCAAGATTTCGGCTGCAGTAAGTGCAGTATCTCCAAGCCATTGACTAATGCACCAATTTCATGCATGCTGTGCAGTACGGTCCATTGGAAGTACAACATAGGACTCCCACCTGCGAGAGCGCCACCCCAATTGGCAGCTGACCATTTCGCCGGAGAAAAGGGACGAGTCTTGGCGAAAATTCTCATCTCGGAAACTGAAGAACTCCGTCTGGGAATTCCCAAGATCGTTGCGGATGCAGCCTCAGATGGAACACCTGGTATGCCAAATTTACCTCTGGATGAGGCAAGGGGACAAAAGCGCCTCCCGAACTCTCCTGCAGGCACACCACGATGTCCACGTCGATTGAGGATGTCTTATGCCGATCCTGTTCCCGCGACAACATCTCATAGCACAGCAGAACATGATGTATTTCTTTCATAAAAATAGTACATGACATCTCCTGTTTCCCTTTACACAGGATGTGCGTGCTTGCCTCCTCACTGTCCCTCTGCGGTGCACTGACATCTCCTGTTTCCCCTTTACACAGGATGTGCGTGCTTGCCTCCTCACTGTCCCTCTGCAGTGCACTGACATCTCCTGTTTCCCCTTTACACAGCTGTGGTATGCTTGCCTCCTCACTGTCCCTCTGCAGTGCACTGACATCTCCTGTTTCCCCTTTACACAGGTGTGCGTGCTTGCCTCCTCACTGTCCCTCTGGGTGCACTGACATCTCCTGTTTCCCCTTTACACAGCTGTGCGTGCTTGCCTCCTCACTGTCCCTCTGCGGTGCACTGACATCTCCTGTTTCCCCTTTACACAGGATGTGCGTGCTTGCCTCCTCCTGTCCCTCTGCGGTGCACTGACATCTCCTGTTTCCCCTGCCCACAGAACGTAGGTTAAAGATGTACTTTTGTCACATGATTTCCTCCCCCATGCTATCTATTTCTAGATCAATTCTTCAATTGAACTCCTCGAGGCTTCCTTCACTCCCTGGTCAGTATACCTTTCTCATTCTTGTATCTGTGCTCAAAATGCTTCATATTCCCAGTATGTAAATCCCATCATCCTGACTGTGCAACATCTTCTTTTCCTTGCCACCAGCAAGTCTCCTGCATCATTGAATCATGCCCACTCATTAAGTTGGATCCCCAGTTACATGCATTGTTTGTGTCTCTGCTGCTCAAGCTTCCAAGGTTCCACATACTGTGCTTAAACAGCACATTCAACTGCTACAAAACACACAACACTTTTCGGTGCCCATTGCTGAGTCTGTTCAGGTCGCATGTTCAGAACTCAGCATGGACTCAGAGACTGAAAAGCTTGCTGATAGGCTGGTTACAATTGTGATGATGAATGTGGACAGGATCCATACGGAGTAGCACCTCTATTACCTATCATTTTTTCTCTGGTTTGTTCAAAAATGTTCTTGACTTGATTTGAATTTCTATGTTGTGCTGTACCAGGACCCACTCATTTAGTTGCATACACAACTGAAAGAGATGTCAAGGAACTCGGAGCTAACTCAGACCACCATTCGAGTGCTATCTCCATTAGCAAGATAGTAGATCAGCAAGAATTGGTTGCATACATAATTTTCATTCTACCACACTATGGAAGCATACATATAGTCTCATATGGCCAAACACAAGTCCTGGTGGTAGTAAGTAATTAAGATGATTAGAACTTCCAAGGGAATTTCAGCAATACTGTATAAATTAAATTAAATTAGATTTCCAAGTGTGTTCTGTCATGGTGTCGCACCTACCCTACCCCAATATGGGAACCTGTCAGATGGCATGATCCCATCATTCCTTCGCATCTTGTTGTATCAAAACAGCCAGCTGCCTTACTCTTCGGTAATACTGCCCAAGATTCCTGACTTTAACACCTCCCAGCCAGACTGCCGTGGCCGGCCCTTGGGCATCACCGGTCATCACCGCCTTGCATAAGCATGTCCCTAAACAGATGTGCCCTGCCATCTCCGCATCTCTGCCACCATTCTCACACCTCTGATTGCTGTGTCACCGTGTCCGTCACCGCCGTCGACATCTGCCTACCCTCCTTGGATCCGGATCGCTCTTCCCTCCTCCCTCCACCTGGCATCCATCTAATGCTGTACTGCTGTATCCACAACTCAAGACACTACCATCACCTTATGCTGCTTAAGCCACAGGTGCAGCCTCGAGTTCATACTTAGTTCTACCTACTGTGACCTGTCCACGCTGACTTCGATGTTTTACTGGTTCTATCTGGGTTTATTTTACACTCAAACCACCTTTTTCAACCATATTCCCCTTTGTGCACGCCGCGGTGTGCTCCGCGCATCCACTGATGTATTACTTGGATCAACATCCAATTCTGGACGCTAAGCAAGGACTTTCTGTGCAGCTTTCTCACTCAGTATGGCCGCCAGGAAGATGAGGAAAAGTGGCCTTTCAGCTGGCGTTAAAATCCACTATGCGAAGGGGAGAACTATGACGAAGACTGTGAACGTCAAGGTCAACAAAACCGCCGCAGAGATTGCGAAGAATTGGAGGCTTTTTTCAGAGCAGGTTGCTGGTAGGGCCATGTACTTGTCTTTAATTTTTCACTCACCTGTGTTCAGGGCTGGGATTCAGCCAACACGAAGCTTTACTGGGCAGTAGCAGCTACTACGATGATTTCATTGCGGGCTCCAATGAAGTTGACTACTTTGCGGCATCTGGATGGGACAGCAATGACGAGGAGGTGCTGCATACCGTACCTCCCAGGAAGGAGGCCATCTTGCAGAGTCACACAGGCAAGCAGGTGATTTTTCATGAAATTCTAGAGAGTGTGAATCCTGGGTATATTTATATTACATCCTCTTGCACCGTGCTGACATTCTGCAGGCGTGGCAACCCGAGGAAGCGAGCACAATACGTCCAGATCATGATCGACTCGTGGCAAAGCCAAATGCCTTGACTTGTCGACACATACCTGCAGCTGAAAGCTACGGGGGCCCGAAGCTCGGACAGTGTGGTTGGTGCATGGCCCCTAGAGGTGCTTGGATTCGATGGTGCGTCAGGGCCTTCTTACTGAACATGTTGCATCTTAATTTTCCTTAGAATATGGTACCCATCTTTTCTCACATGCAGACAGTGTCTACGACACCAATGAGACACTTTTGCGGCACAGTTTCCTCGGGGCAAGTCCAGATCAGCCCACTCTCGCACTTCCCATCCGCCTGTTTGAGATTTACAGGCAGATACATCGTGTGTGCCCACACTACAGCATCGACACTCTTAGCAAGGCCCTCACACATCTTCATTTCTTGTGTTCGCTATGCCAATCAACTTGTGCTTTAGATTGCTAACAAGCTTCTCCTTTGCAGTTGCCACCAAAGCCTACGCTAGCAGAACAACTCAGCACAGGCTACAATGCCTACTTGGAAGTCCTCTGACGTGTCGACACTTGATGTCAGCAGGCACTTGGGAGAGACACCTCATGGAACGTCAAGAATGTCTGTCCACCATGTCTGTACAAGACTGCCAGCAAGCCACGCCTCAAATACTCCTTCCTTGCGGCCATGGATGGCAATAACTCCCTGAAGCTCGTAGACAGTACATATCAAGCTGGTACCCAACGTGCAGGCGATCAGACGTCATCCTCACCCAGATGGCTGTCACCCAAGCAGGTAAATATCTTCAAGGATGAAGTAGCCAACTCCCAAAAGGTGTGTGTATGTTCTGTATTTTTTGTCAAATCGCTGACCATGTGGCATAGAAATCACACTCAAAGAAAAACACAAGTCAGTCCTCTGAGACTGCGAGCACACTGCATGAGCCTGGGGCCTCCACCTCTGACGCTCTTGATTTCACCTCTCCGCCTGCGTCCTCCTCTCGCCCGGCGGCCAAAGGCGGTGCATCTGATACTTCCCCGTCATCCGATGATACCGCTGGCAATGGTGGCGATGCAGGCGATGATGATATCGCTTGGCTAAACATCAACGAGTTGAGTGACAGAGAAGCGGAAGAGCTTGAGAAGTGTGTGAACACTTGTGTAGACCGATGGCGCAATGTGAGTCCCGAAACGCGAAAGAAAATGTTTGTACTTTTTGCGATCATTGGTATTTTTATTAGTGTCTGCCGCCACCGACATGTACTGGTCATGTGCGACATGATATGAAGCGGGGAACTGTGAGTCCATAATTCATTGGAGCCTTTGGTATTATATTAATGCTTTTTAGGATGAAATACCCCCTTGCGATTGTGAAATGGCTTATGGATATGTATGGCGAGGACATGTGTCTCGGATACAACATCATGTGTGCCTTTATCAAAACACTTCTTCGCAGTTCACTTGGCACTCACGTTGTAGTGATGCGCATGCACAGTGTTGTCCCCACCTTCCATGGGCATGCCCACAACAGAGCTTGCCAGATTGGTTGGCACCTGCTTTATGTTGAGGGCGTCGGCCTTGAAGAGTTTGAGGAATGTGAACGTACATTCTCAAAGTCTAATCATTTAGCTTCTGTCACCCGACTTTCGACACCCTTTCATCAGCAGCAACAAATAAATGAGCACTTCTTCTTCCATGATCTAGACAAGCATGCAGCTTCTGGTATGGCTTCTTTACTTTCGTCATTTTCAATCCAGTTAATAATGTACCCAGGCAATTTTATATTCCAGAACTATCGCCAAGCTGTGGAAAAAATCAATATGAACAGTGCCCAGCTTGAGCCATTGGAAGCGTGATTACATACCACGGGAGCTGACTATGAGGTCGATCTCGTCTGTGAGGCTGAATACTTGAAGAGTTTAAGATCAGAACTGCCAGATGTCCAGGATACCATCGATTATATGGAGTTGTTGATGAAACTCCACATTGCCAAGTGAGTCTTGTTAGCGCTGCATATACATTTCATTAACTTCATTATAGTGAAGATTCAAATCGTGCAAAAATCGAATTTAATAATCTCGACTTCAATATTATCCACAACGGCTACACCACGAAGAAAATCAAGGACATTTGAACACGTTACAGAACCACCCACACCAAGTTTCTTGCAGTCACAGAGGAGATCTTCCATTTTAAAGTCGAGCAGAGCATTGAGACACGTTGGACACCATCATCGAAGGAGTATAATGATGCTCTGATACTTGTCGGTGAGCACAAGTATAGGAAGGCTTTATCTGAGCTCAAAAGGCTTGTTGTACAATGGCTGTTCGAGTTGACAAAGATGAATATGAGTGGCATCAGTCTGTGATTTAAATATTGTATTCTGTGAAATCCTGATGTCTTTCGCAGATTATAAGCTACGAGACCAGATATCAAAGGCACTCCAAACCCATGCTGCTGCGATTCATCGTGCTCTTCAGGTGTACAATGAAGCCACTGGCACCTTGAATCCCCCTCGAGAATGTCTCACCTGGGCGGATATTCTAAAAAAAACAACCATCGCAGAGTTTGACTTGCTGCGGGATATGCAACAGGACATTCGCACACTGGCATGGACCCAGCCTCCTGGCGTGAGGCGGCAGTGCTCTATTTTGGGATCAAACATGGGAAAGAGGAGGTGATACGTCTCAACGTGGAAATGCATTGACTTATTACCTCGATGCTTGAAATTTCAAACAGCTCTAATCTATCTCAAAACAAAGTCACCAGTTCATGGAGCTGAAATATACCTGATTCCAGTGCCACAACCTGATACGGAGATCCCAGCTCTTGATATTGTGTGTTCAACCTCTGAATAGGAAAAGCAAAATCTCAACATTCCCATTGGTTTTTGCAGCCTGGGAAATTTCTACACACTTTTTAATGCAGACAGACCTTTGTGGCTTATAAATTTGCTTTGTGTGAGCTACTACCGCCACCGAAAACTGTGTTCAAGGTTGAGCTGTTGGAACATGCAAATCCTGCCCCATAAATTTCGAAGCATGGTGTTTATGGCACCAATAGGTTTCAGTTTATGCAGATAGTAAAGTTAGACCGTTGTGTCTCTGGTTTCTATCCTCCAAAGCATTTAATTCAATGATTTCGGTGCAATTGAGGCCCCTATTTCCGAATTTAGATCCTCATCTGAGGTGAGAAATTAAAATAGCCGACGGCCCTCTTGTCTCCTCCCATGTCACTGGTCTACAATTGGGGCCTTCCTGGCATCGACATTCTGCAGCCCCGCACCTGCGATGGTACTATTTCCCCCCAGCCTTCCTCCTGGAATCAGCTCGAGTTTACACCTATCGGCATCTATGACCTCAGGCGCCACATTGGTGTATTTGCGGGGGATCCTGGTATTTTCCAGCGCTACAAACATCAGTTCCTTGGCTCGGACATAGTTTGGTTCACTGTTGGTTCTAGTGACGATGGCAGGCACTTTCCCCATCCAGGCCACTTCTTTAATGAGTTTGACACACTGCGCTCCTCAGGGCCCATTGGCCAAGTGGGCAGTGATGAGTGCAAGGCCCTGAGGGAGATAATCAGGTGTCTTACATTTGATATGGTGCGTATCCTCGGGACTGTACTTCTCTGTTGCTTCCTTACATCGAGAACTTTACAAGCTACGTCTTGGGATTGCCTTTTCGGAGGCACAACAATGATTCTGCACATTGAAGGTGCTGTTGCACCTGGTACCCCCATTGTTGAGTGGATAATAATATACCTGTGAGTTTCATTGGAATTGACTTTCTTTGGATGATTCCAACTAGTTCGATTCTATAGGTGTAAGTGTTGCTTTTAAAAGAAAAGAAGGCTTTACTTAAATCTGGAGGTGGTATGAATTCACTAAGCTAATTAACCATGCACACGTAATGGTGAGGCTTAACCTAGCTTAGACTTGAACTTGATCTGCTGTAAACTTTCACTAAGCTAATTAACCATGCACGCTAATGGCAAGGCTTAACCTAGCTTAGACTTGAACTTGATTTGCTGTAAACTTTCACTAAGCTAGTTAACTGTGCGCGCGTAATGGTGAGGCTTAACCTAGCTTAGACCTGAACTTGAATAATCACAGGAGGTCATGTGGTCTGATCGGAAGCGTCGTCGGATGAATGGGACTGAGTAAGGAAGGAGAGTTCTGAAGAGACTTAAGATTTGGAGCACTCGAATCAAGATTAGTTTAAAATCTATATTTAGATTGCTAATTTGATGGGAAGTAACTAGGTAACTATCTACAATTTCAGCCGCCCTTTTCAGTGATATCAGTAGCAAGGATTCTAATTATATGCTATTAACATGTGACTTGGATTAATTCTACATGTTCATTGCTACAGTACATGCAGGCGACTAAATTACAATGTAAGATTAATCTCGGCATGATAGAGGATTAATCCTTGCAAGAAATCATAATCCAGGATTTTTCAGACCTATCAGGATTTTAGTACAATGAGCACGGGATTATAATACGACCAGGCTCGAGTTATAATCCCAGCACCAGATTATCGGATAGCATAGGTTTAGAATCTCAGCGGGGACTATCGCACAGTAAGGAATTACAATCCCAGCGGGGATTTTCGTATAGCAAAGCTTTACAATCCCAGCGCAGGATTATCGTAGCAAGGATTTAATCTGGGCAGGATTACATCACGTTTGTGTAATAGGCCTTACATAGTCAGTTAATTCTATGCTGTGGGCATTGAGCATGAAGAACACACTGAGAAATCGGTCAAATCCATTGGCTCCTGAGTCTTCCTTTCCGCTTGCCGAGAAGTTGCCTCAGCCTGCTTTTCTTTATCCTGTGCGACATGCTGGTCCAGTATCTTGTATTCGGCCCAGCAGTTGTCAGACAACTTGTGGTACATCCTGGCCTGCTTGTGGGCATTGTTAGGCTGCACTATGTTTGCCCACCGTTGCGACATCATCCGCAGTGTAGTCCGACCAGCGACCAGGATCACTCCGCCACACTCTGTGATCGTCTACAACCTAGTTTGCATTGTCCGCTGGCCCCAGGATCATTCCACCCCACTCTGCGATCATCTATACATCGTCTGCCAGCTCCAGAGTCACTCTGCCACGCTTTGCGACTGTCTACGACCGAGTCTGACCCACCGTCCGCTGGCTCCAGGATCATTCCGCCACACGCTGCGATCACCTACAACCAAGTTCGCATCGTCCACTGACTCCAGAGTCACTCCACCTACAAGAAACACACCACGAATGTTTCCGACATGTTGGACGAAGACATACGCAGTCCATTGGATCATAGAACCATTCTGCACGCTAGGAAATCAGTCCGCGAGCTCATACAATGATTCCGCACAGCTGGGATGGAGAGCGGGAAGAGGGGGACCTGTTCCCGATCATCGGAAAGAGGAATGGAGTCATCGGAATAAGGGAACATCACATGGTCTTTAGAAACAGTATAAATACCACTCACTGTATCTGGAGAAAAGATCTCCGAACTCCCCTGCTTTCTGCTACTGTCCTAGACTAGAGCGGAAAGTAGGAAACCTGCCAATCTATAGAGTTCACTGGTCACCAGGGGCTCTCTTCTTCACTCATCCTCCATTCTGAACAAGAATAATCCCCAGAAGCGTTGTCCTTTAGGCCCTTCACAAAACTCTTCAGTCCTCTCCAGGTCGTCCTGAGAGGCACTGTCCACCAACAGATTTTATACCGTAAAGCTTCAAAAGAGCTCCAGTACGGCACCAGTTCTTGGTACAGATCCATTCTGACCCCAAACGACTGCGTGGAAACAAATCAATTACCCAGATCCATTCTCCGCTTCAGATCCTGTTAACAATATTAGCATTTTGAAGTGTGCGGACTCTCCGAGGAGCCATCCACATCCTTCACGTAGTCCGTTGAAGCATCCGCCTTCTACGTACATCATTTTTCCGTTTGCTTTCAAAAGCGGACAGTGTCCATTCCATTAAAAGAAACCCATAAAAACTACACATCCTGGAGGTTTACGAAGCGAACCCGCATCACGACAAAGGCTTTTTAACAGCTCCGCCTGTAGAACAGAATTCACCATCTATCCTCCAAGAAGGCCCCAGATTCGTATCAACATATGATACAGGTCTAGAAAAGGGTGATCTAGTGCTTCCTACGTGAGTGGAGACGATTCCACTGTGTACCAGTAGTGCGAAACAAATATTATTGGAAAATCCGGACCCCATCGGACGGATCATAACTATTACACTAACCAACTAACTTTAATCCACACAGGAAATTTTAACAAGCACAGAACCGAAGCCCTCCATCTTAACTGAAAGCTGTAAACTCTATTCCCTCTAGAGGATGAACACTACTCTACTTGCAAATACTACCTGCATCTAGTAGAACCACAGTCCACACCACAGCGTACGCCTTTGCCCCAGCCCCCTCAGTTTTGGCAGTGAGCTTCTCCTACACATCCGCTGTCTTGCTGAACCAGGCTATAGCATGCTCGAATTCCTGCTCCAGCATCTCCTTCTCCTCCTGGGCCCGATCCCATAGAGCACGTTCTCTAAACCACTTGACACGATTTACTGGGAACTCTTTAGCCAATGCCATGTGAACATCAAAAACAGATCTTACGCTCAGCTTCCCATTCAGTTACTTCTTCCGCCGACATGTCGGCGGGCCGTCCTGTACTCCAAAACCATGGCTCCCTTTTCTTTGCATCTCCAGCTGTTTGCTTGGTGCCACCTTTACCATACAGTTCCGTCTTCACCAGCCGCTGTAGGACCGGATCTGTACTGGGGAGCCCTAGGGCAATCAGGGCTTCCCGTGTCCGCATATACATGTCGGCGGCGACGATGATGTTGTTGTGAAGCGACTTCAGGTAGTTCTGGGCACGCGTATTCGCTTCCACCCCATGGATCTCCGAATGCTTGATCGTGCAGTTGTAGTTGAAGGTCATGATCCCGGTCTGTACATCACTGAGCGCATCGAATGCCTGTCCCTCCCGCTGCACGTGCTTGACCTGCGCGAGGGCAGCCAGTTTCATCTCGTCCCTCACCATCTCACTAAATTGCGATGGGAAGAACAACACCTCGTTTCATAATCTTCTCATACGCTGGTACCCGTTGTATTAGTCGCAGTCTCAGGTCCGTCACATCTCGATGCAGCCGGTTACGAGCCCCTCTCAAGAGATCGTCGTCAACGGACTGGGCGGCCATGCACTTCACGTGGTACCTGCGACAGCTGGTCAGAATAGACGACACTACTGCTACATGGTCACATACTGGTCTCGCTCTACCAGCAGTCCTGTGCTAATCAGCGCAGCATCACCTGTCTTTTTCTTGTGCTCAGCTGTTGCCGCCTCCACTTCCTGCTCCAAGAGCTGTGCGTATGCAGCCGCATGAGTCGGAGGCCCTGGGCGTCAATCAGAACGCTGCAACAACCACAGCACAGAGAGCGATATCTCACCCTTCTTGAAGTTTGCCTGGAATACACTCTCGAACTTCCCGTTCACCATCTTGGGTGCCACATCCATCGCCTCCCACTGCTTGACCAACTCTGGTGATTGTGTACGATTGAATGCATCAAATTGTTCCTGTCACGCCTGGCGCTCCCGCATACACACTACGTAAAGACGCGACAAAGAAATCACTACAGTTTTATTAAATTTAAGAAACTTCGCAGACAGCAGAGAAAACACTTACTGAGGCTAATCAGCTTCTGCCAATTCCAGTGACCGCTTGTATCGTCAATTGAATTGTGTCTATTGCCATGATTCTGTTCCTTCGTGCTTCCCGCCGTCAGGTTCTGTTCCACCCAACCGGTTTCGATCATCTCCCCGATTGTCAAGCCGACGTACATCAGCCAATTCAGATTCCATTCAAGCAGACATCGCTCTTTATGATTGTGGATGTGCATCTTTGGAATGGCGCCGAGAATCATCTCGACGATAGACTCCATTGATGGAAACCACTTTTTGACCCGTTCCAATAGCTTGATCGAGTACTGACACCAGATGTCGTAGGTGACAAATACCCAGCGTTGTGTTGTGGCTTCCACGAGAGAATAGCACAGCGTATAGTCTGTAAGAGCAAACCTGAAAAGCATTGTGTCAGTGATAGGGCTCCCGCTGGTGGAGTCAACAATGTACGCTTCGCCCTTCTTTAAGTCTACCATGCCTTGAGGAAGGTAGAAGCTGTGGCGAGTGCACTGAACGGCCACCACCCCGCTGATGACCGCGTTCTTGAATTTGGCAATATTTTGCATCCTAGCTGCCCGCAGATGATTACATGTCCCAGCCTCCTCAGACTCTTCGCTCGGTTTAACCAGTCCCACGTATCTCTCGTATTCTTTCGTCTCCACAAAGTACCCACCTCCATAGTTCAGGGCGACGTCGTCGGGATCGTCACACTTATTTTTCCTCTGCATCTTGAAATTCCCATCCGCAGAGAGGAACAGCGTAAATTTATGTCTGACAGCAGTAGTAAGTAAGATGAGACAGAAAACAGTGTCACGGTCATGTACCTCGCACTCTCCAGCGCATTTTGAATCGTTTACTCGCTGATATTGAACCCCGGCTCCGGGCACGCAGGGCACCGCATTGTGAGGGAGCCTGGCTGTCGGTGCGGCACCAACTCATCGATCCCATGTGCCTGACCGGTCCGGCATTCCAGTGCCAGAGATCGCCAGATGGGATACTGTGCGTGACCTACCACCGGGCCATTTCAAATGTATCTCCGAATATCTCCAGCCCTGTGCTACATACACACAAAATGAAAAGACAGTTCTTTAGATAAATGGCTTTTGAATCAGTGAATGTAAGGTTGGAAATTCATGATCATGAGCGAGAGCTCTATGAATTATTATATGCAAATTTTCAGATTTTGACGAAAATGGTAGAACCGGGCCATTCGTCGGCAAGTGCCGGCTGCTTCCTCGCTTCCGTTCCTCATCGTCCTTTTGACCTCCCTGACCCGCCCTGGACTCTCTGCAACTATTCTTTACTACAGGACTCCTTCCAACCCTCCCCGCCCAATCCTAGCAGCGCAGGATCGATCACTGGGATGTAGTTGGTGACATTTTCACCGAATACCCGGCTGGTACTTGTTGCGGCTGCACCATCAAGCATAGGACCTGGAGCACCTCGATATGCTGGAACCGGACGCGGACGAGGGCGGTTGACCCCCGGGGGTGTGTCAGGAGTGAATGGACCAGGATCTGCGGGTGTATTTTCGTCGGTAAGTGCGTCAGTTTCATTCATTTCAGCATGCTTCCTCTTCTTCCCCTTACCTGCCCCCTTCTCTGCCCCCTTCCTCTCTGCTGCAATGCGATGTTCCTCCGCCTTCCTCTCCTTCTCCACCTGTGCCAGCTGCTGCTTCTGAGCCTTTTCCGCGTCGGTTTGGACTTTCTTGAGGCGCTTCTCCTCATCAGCCTCTGCTTTCTTTATTCCCTTCTCAACTGCTGCCTCTGCTTTCTTCTTCTCCCTCTCAGCTGCAGCCTCCATCTTCTTCTTTTCCTTCTCAGCCTCTGCCTCTGCCCGCTTTGCCTCTCTTTCGACCGTTTTTGCTGCATCAATCACATCCTTCTCCAGTTGCTTCCGTCGCTCGATCACGGCCTTCCATGCACCATGTATGTCGCCTTGGCCTCCTTCACCCGTGCATTGGCATTGAACTCCGTGTGCAGGACATCGAGACGTGTCTTCCAATCGATCAACGCCAGCTCGTGTAGCGTGTCCTCGGCTGTCATGTGTCGAGCACCGGCGCCACCAACTCGCTGCTTGGACCGCCTGCTTATCTTGGCAAACAACTCCGCCCGAAGACGCCCGTTCTCTGCGTCCATCAGCTTCTTCAAAGCGAAATCCGCCTCCATCTGTGCTTTGCAATGCATTGCATATGCGACCAGGGCTTCATTATGTTTCTGCAAGGCCCTCGCTTCTTGGCTGTGGTTGTGTCGGTGGCCGTGTTGTTTGTAGCCGTGCCTGTTGCCACGCCCAAGGTGCTGCCTGACGTGTTGGCAGACCCTGAACCACCTTCATTTGTTGTGCCAGTGGAAGTGGAGGCTCCTGCGCTTGTGGATGCCGAGGCACCATCCTTCCGGGCTCTCTTTGTGGACAGGGCTCGGTGTGAGGATTTGAAGCAGGGCTTGATTTGCGCTTGCGTGAAGTACCGTTGGCACCGAAGTTGACTTTGGCCTTTCCTTTCCCTTTTCGGGGAGAAGTTTTAGTTGGAGCCATAGAGATGTGAGTGGAAAGTGGTAGAGGATTGAATGAAAGACGACGCGGCACGGGATGAAAGAAATCACTTAATTGAATCCCGATCATTGATGGCTACCTCGGGGCAACAATATGGTCGTGGTGCTCGTCGCACTTGGAAAATTATCTTGGTTGACATATACAACAGCAATCCATGGAGTGTAGAGCACAAAATATGTTCTTCAGGACATGGATTGCTTGTTATCATCTCAACATCAAGATGATTCCCAACGCAATATGGATAAAGCACCAAGCAGGCGGTGGGCAGCAGTCGCGAGACGATAGGTGGCTGTTCTTGCAGTGGAACTCAGAAGTCAAGAGCAAGGGGCGGTCATCCAGAGAGATCATGGTGGTAGGAAGCAAGATTTTGGGTCACACAATTCGACGCCTCTGGATTTGTTGACATCGCGGGTTTATTTCTCACACCTGTCAGATCTTTGATCGATTGACCGACGCCGGTCCAACGCTAGTGTTGCCGTCGATGCGAGTTGACATCGATTTATAACTCGGATCGACAACCGAGTTGGGCAACTCGATCAATCGAGTCGATCCGAGTTGCACACCGGATTGCGTCGAGTTGGTGATGGACATATCCCAAAGTGTTCTAGTACAAGATGCTGTAGCGCGACACGTCTAATTAGTTTTGTAGAGCCCTCTGCGACGCGTTAATGCAATCTGTTTCCCTTAGAAAGACTCAAAAAGCTTTGGAGGCTTACGTACCCCATACAGGCGCGTGACTTTCCCCCCAAAAAGTGACATCGACGTCGACATCGTCGCGACTCGCCGACCGACATGGACCCGCTCTGCGGATGCCAGCATCCAGACCTTTGCCGATGCTACAACTCACGCTGGCGGCACCCTTACCACCCATTTGCTCCCTATCAATCTCCGACTCCAAGGCAGCATGCACCTTCAAATGGGACGCCGTCACTCCCGGGCCACGGCCTCTATGGTGCTGCACGGTTTACACAGTCCATGTGGAGTCTAGACTCCCCCGTTTCTTCAGGCAGCTCTACTCCCCAGACCCCCCGGCCCCACTATTCAATAACTTTACCCCGGATAACTATAGTTATACACGAGACACCGTGCCTTTCCCGCTCACCGATGTGAGCAATAATCCAACACCGGAAGCCTCTCAGTCCACTTCGCGGAAACGCCCTCGTACTACTGCAATCTCTGGCAACCCTTCAAGCAATAAAACACGGCAACCTCGGAAGTCTACAACCTCGAATCGGCCTGTTTCTGTGTCTGCAGCATCAACGTGCGGTGTTGGGCCCAGTACGCCAACAACACCCACCCTTCCTCAGACTCCTACTGTACCCATCCCACCGTCCACCTCTTCTGATTCTATCCCCGCGCAAGCCCCTTCTGCGCAACGCCCGGATGCAGGTCGTAAACGTACTGACAAGGCCAACAAAGCATCTGATGTATACTTCTTTATACGCCCACTCAAATCCCCCGACCCGCCTTCGACACTGCCTGCTGCGAGTTCCGGAGAAGGGAACATTGATGACCCTGGACTGTTAACGGAAAAGCCATCGGCAGCAAACTATCCTCATCTGGGATGTCGACTTTGCTCGTGAGTTTCGTCATCATATAATATTCATTTGCAGTGTATCTCATCCTGTCGCATTCAGAAAATGGAAAATATGGAAGAACTCAGCGGGGGAGTCACAACCACGATACGAACCCATCTCGTTGGTCATCACGCTGACATATATTTTCCGACGGTCAAACGCCTAGGCCTGAAGCACGCCGATGACATCAAAGACAAAGAAAGGAACACCGAGGAGTTCACTATCGAAGGATGGGTGGATCGCCTGATCCGTTGGGTGGTGGCCGATGACCAGGTATTTCTTTTTTCGGTACCAGACACCTAAAACTGAATTGTGAAGTCTATCAACGTTGTAGATTCTGAGGAATTTCGGGATTTCGCACTTTTTGGCCGAAACGATGTTTCAGACAAGGATCTTCCGCATCGAACAGCTTTGACAGATTTGATCTTCGAAGAATATGCGGAAGAGTATAAGGCCTTAGTCGAGGAGCTCAAGGTAAGTGTAATTTATGTTTCGCAATCTGGCTAATGACATCATAGACCGCCTATGGTCGCATCTCGTTTACGTCGGACATCTGGAGTGACCCTAATTTACGCTCGTTCTTAGGACTCACGGCCCATTTTTGTGTGCGTGATGAGAATGGTAATCTCGTTGTTGTGAACCGCCTGCTTGCATTCCGTGTTGTTGAGGGAAAACATGATGGGAAGAATATAGCAAGGATAACCTTCCAAATACTCAAGGATGCGGGGATTTTGCACAAAGTTTGTCATCTTACACTCATATTTGCGGGTTGCCCTGAATAAGACTCGTTGGCAGCTTGGAACGTTCACCCTTGACAGCGCCTCCAATAATACACCGGCATGGTAGAATTTGAGGAGCTTGTGCACATGGAACCCGAAGTATACATCTTCGATGCCGACGGAAATCGTATCCGGCAAGTATACAGTCAACTATTTTTACGTTCCAATTGACGAAGTATTTCCAGGTGTTTCTCACATGTTATAAATATTGCTTCACAGACGGTCCTCAAGGAACTCAAGGAATGCCCCCGCTTCCCTGTCATTGAATCCTCTGATGACCCTGCGATGGCTGACGAGCTAGAATTGCATGCGCAAGCCCTGGAATCTGACCCTATCGGTAATTCCCGCCAAATTGTCGCCGCGTGCCGTGCCTCTGGACAACGCCGTGCCGACATCAAGCAGATTATCATAGATGGGAACGACAAGTTTTTGTGGGTACCGACTGGTATAATGCGGGTACTCCAACTCCTTCGAGACTGTGAAACTCGGTGGTCTTCGACATATCTGATGTCGGACCGCCTTATTGAGCTTTATCCGGTACAGGATCAAACGGTGTTTTATGCTCGAAACTAACGGTGACTTCACAGGCTGTCCAGTGCTTTTTGAATCACCCGCAACAATCCGCTATCACCCACCTTCAATTCGACCCACTTCAGTATCAAGTCCTGCACGATATTCAATCGATTTTGGCAGTACCTCATGCCGCGCAGGAGCTCCTCTCCGCGGAGAAGACACCGACGCTCTCCGTCGCTCTCCCCGCATTTGAGATGCTGCTCGAGTCCTGGCTCAGTCTTCAGGCCACATTACCGATGCTTGCGCACTACATTGGCGTAGGAATCGTTAAAATACAGGAGTACATTAATAAAGGCCGGAAAACTCGTGCATATGCCCTGGCGATGAGTACGTCTTTGTCATTATCCTTTCAGCTTCTGACGATGTTACAGTTATTAACCCAACCATGAAACTCGACTGGATTCAGGTGCACTGGCCTGAGGAAGACGCCATCCAGGCCGAACAGTGGATGCTTGAATCGGTAAGTTACATAAACTGCAATGGTGCTTCCGTCAATTTAAATATCTGACTACCATACAGATGACTGCCTTTGTCACGGCTCGACGCCGTGACCTTTCAAAGCGCCAACCTCCTGCGCCGCTTTCCCGAGCCAGCACACAGCCAGAAATTCGATCTGCTCCTTCCGCCCAAGCCTCCGGACTTTCACGATTGGCTAGCCTTTCGAAATCCCATCGCCGCATGGTCTCGTTGCCCACCATATCAACTGCAACATTTGCGGCGCCAACATCGCCCGCAGCACCACTTCCTCAAGTGGCCTCTTTGACCATCCCGGCACCTCTTCTTCCTTCGGCCATTCCAGTGCATGTCCCTCAACTGACACTGGTGCAACAGCGCGCGGCAGAAGCCATTGCCCTAGAAGAGGATCGGCGTGTTGCAGTCCGTGAGTTTGGGCGCTACAAAAGCGAAGGGACCGAGTCCATAAACGGCCGCTTTGACCTTTTGAAATACTGGGATGTGAGGTCCAATATAGTCCGTAACCTGAATACACACTGAATGTTAACAGAATGAAGAAAACGACAAACCTATGATGTTCCGCGTTGCGATGGATATTCTCCCGATTCAAGCGTCATCAGTCCCTTGTGAGCGGGTATTTTCCTCAAGCAAAGAGACCTGTACTCTCCGTCGCAGCCGCCTATCGCCCGGACTGCTCGAGATCCTTCAGCTTCTCAAGTATATCTACAAGCAGCATCGACTCGACTTCACGGCAGACTACCTTGCAAAAGAGGAAGACTATGTAATTGAGGGCGACGTGACGGAGTATGCGATTCGGGAATTGATCATGAGCGGGGCAATACAGGAGTTGTCAGAATTGTTAAGCAACATGCCTGCAGAGAGATGACAATGTTTTAAATGTATTAACTAGTCCTCCAACTTCACCGTGTCCTCCGTCTTGATTTTGTGCGGGTACACTGCACGTGGCTGCTCTATATACTGTGCGTCCGGATTATCAGCCATAATACCCTGAAGCTCATCCAAAGCACTACGCATGTGGATTATGCATGCTTTGACGTGCAATCTGGGATGCGGAAGATGGAAATCTGGTGTGCTAGCGGCATCCAATGTCTCTGTAAGTGACTTCATGTATGCGGTCATCAGCTGTCGGAGGTCACGGGCTTTGCAGATTCGGTCGGAAATCTCTTTGGCCTTCTGGGCCTCAGGGGGTGTCTCAGCCACCACCTCGTCTTCAGTCGGGTAGCTAAAAATCATGATGTATCAGTGCTAAGTAGTCTAGTTCAATTTTTAAACCATGTTACGGCGGATCAGAGGGCCAATGAATGGGGTCATTATTGCTATACTCTCCGGGGGAGGCGTTGAAGATTGAGGGCAGCTGAGTGGGGCTATAACTAATGTGCTCTCCGCCGGGAGATTGAGTCGGGGTGCTCAGGCTGATGATGAAGATAACTAAATCAGCAGCAATATCGATTTTAGATAGGGAATTCACGTCACGATAATAACGAGGGCCACCAAATCGGGCTATAATCCATCACATCTAGCTCTTCAGTAGGTATCCGTCTGGGTGTAGTCATCTCTTATAGTTATTGTCAGTGTCGTGTCTACTGAGACTGTAGTATCTCAAAGTCACGAAGAGTCACACCACGTGCATACAACTCGACCCAATCCGGTGTGCAACTCGTTACAACTCGACCCAACCGAGTTGACACGAGTTGCCACACCACATCGGCTCGCATCAATCTGCGGCAACACTATCCAACGCCATGGCAAATGCCACGGCAAGTGTCGGTCACACGCCCTTCAAATGCCATGAAGCCACGGCCTTGGCCCTTGCCGGCTGTGATAGTATTTGCATACCAACACTACATCCTAGTCTTTTCTAAAATTTACATCTTGCTGAAGTGTGTGACGTCTTGGAGATCTTGGACTTCCGACGAAAATAGCTGATCTCAAAGTTACGCGGCCAAAGATCCGGAACAGGTGTCAAAGACAAAGATCACCAAAGATACACGTACCAAGACGAAAGACGAAGTCTCAAAGACGAAAGATGAGTCTGGCCAGACCAAGACGCCGAAAGACGAGATTCAAAGACGTAAGACCCCAAAGACAAACATGTAGTTTACTGATGTAGCTGTGTGGGGTGCATACATTGCTTCACTTTGTAGACCACAGTTGTGCAAATTCTTGCACGAGCAATGATACCTCCCGGCTCGCGACACTGTGGCAATGGCCGCGGTGTATTCGACTCGGGAGGGAGAGTGGACACGCGCCACTCACCATCCAGCACCACGCGGCGCTCTTCCCCTCTGCGTTCCCGCCGACCCAGCTGTGTCTCACTCCCGACATTGGACGCAGGCGCGCAACCTCGTCCGCCCGAGCTACTGCGCAGCCCGCACTCCCGCCCTGCCGCGCACCCCGCAGATCCATCCCGCCGCGCATGCTCGTCCGCCGGAGACTCAAGCCGCGGGCACGGAGAGCGTGGCCACTACGAAATCGGTGCGGCTGCCGCTGCGAGGCCGGTGCGGCAACACGCTCGAGTTGAGGCGCGGAATACGGGCACTATCCCCGACTTCAGAGACGTGACACCGGGGCATCTGCTGCTCAGCCATTTGTTGGTCAACCGACCCGTCGCCTGGCATACGAAGTTATCCACTGCGGGGCTCGGGCCGGGAACCGATCTGATATAGTACCTGCAACCTGGCTCGATGCTCACATCGACGATTCTGAATCTGAATGGAAGGATGCCAGCGAGGAGGTGTTGCAGCAGACAGAAGAAATTTGGAGATGCGAGGCCGCTTTTGAATGGGTGTCGCATATGATTTTTTATCCATTTGTCGGGACTGCGTTGTAGAGATGTATACTATCGAAATCAGTCATTTGTTTTCATGCCATGACTCGCAACCCTGGTCAACGGGACCATTAATTTCTGCGTCCTGTTGGTAATTTAGGTTGCCTGCTAGCTTGCCTGCTAGGCATTTGTCTTTCATTCAAATATGGTTTGGCGGGACAAGGACCGCCCGACCATCCGGATCTTGAAATTTGCTTCAAGTAGTTCAAGTTCTCAGGATGGGACTCTCGAGGAGTATCTGCCCAGCAACCAGCAATGAAAAGCGAGACGTGGATGCCAGAAGGATTGTACAAAGACTCTAGCAGGTCCAAGGCAGCAAAGCGGAGCGGGCTCTATGACATGGCGCTGACAGTCTCCATGCAAAGCTACGACAATGAGTCACTGGCGAGAATGAAGAGAAGAAAGGCTTGGGATCCCGAGGTGCGCACAATTACGCAAGCTATCAATACAAACGTCTGTATATTATTATTCTTGAGTGGATGGGGTACGTACGTTCCGTAGAGTGTAGGCGAAAGTAGTACAAGGATCTAGATAGCGTGATAGGGAGCGGACGACGAGCACCCCACATATCATCTATAAATAACGGGCGGCCTAATCCATCTCGTCCAGCCGCGATCGGTCGTCGAGCTCAGCGGGCACCGCTGGCGCAGGCAGGGGCAACGAGCTCGTTGCGTCGCTCAGCTGCGCAAAGAAGTCGTCCAGCGTGAGCGGCCGGAGGTGGAATCCCTGAGGCGGCAGAAGGATCAGCGACGGCGGAGGGCGGATGAGCAAGGTGGCAACGCACCTCGAGCTGCCCGAGCTCTAATAGCTCCTTATCGCCCTTCGTCCCACGCACGTACTCCCGCACGGGCACCATCGCCGCGTTGCGGCACATCTCGCGCAGGTCGGAGCCGGACTGGCCGGAGGACAGTTCGGCCAGTGCGGCCATGGAGAAGGCGGGTGCGAGCGGGGTGTCTTTCAGGATCTGGGGCACGGCGACAGTGAGTGGGGCACGCCGAGGCGCAGGGAGGGAGGCGTACGAGGGAGAGGATGTTCAGCCGCTGCGCCTGATTTGGGAGGGAGACGGCGTAGCGTTTGGGCATCCGCCGCAGGATGGCCGCGTCGATGTCATTCGGCCGATTCGTGGCGCCGAGGACGAGGATGCGGTCCGTGCTTGAAAGGAGGCCGTCCCATTGTCTGCAGCGTGGTTAGTCAATCAAGGAGAAGCGGAGAGCCAGGACACGCACGTCATGAACTCAGCCTTCATCATGCCCGTCACTTCGTGGTCGCCGCTGCTCCGTTCGCGCAGGAACGAGTCGATCTCGTCGATGAAGATGATGCTCGGCTGCGTCTTGCGCGCAAGCTTGAACAGTGCAGCGACGAGCTTGTTAGACTCGCCGAACCACTTGTTCGTGAGGACGCTCGCGGCGATGTTGATGAAGGTCGCTCCGCTCTCCTTCGCCAGCGCCTTTGCGAGCATCGTCTTGCCGCATCCCGGAGGACCATAGAGAAGCACGCCCTTGGGCGAGCTGAGGAGGGAGGAGGCGGAGGTGAAAAGGTTGGGGTATACGAGGGGGTAGATTATCGACTCCCGCAGGGATGAAACGATGGAGTCGAGGCCGCCGATATCTGGAAGGAAAGGGTGAGCGGTGAATAGCAACACCAGCAAGAGCCAGGGTACCTGTGAATTTGATATTTATGTCGTCTGGGTGTATCACCTCATTCGCAACGGTGCCTGTGGTCGCTTAGCATGGCAAAAGATTAAAAATATACGGACATACGTTCGTACTCATCAAGCTCGAGGTCCCCATGCCCTAGCCGCTTGAGTGCCTCCAACTGCTTCGTCTTAACCTCCTTCTTCTTCTCCGGGAGGAATTCATCGAGTGCCCACTGTGGTCTCATAAATGGCTGGATTTCGTCGAGCATAGTTTCCCCATCACCTTTACAGTGTAGAACAAGGCCGCCTTGCTCCGGGTCATTCAAAGAGTACGCAAAAACCACAGCAATCAACGCACTTGGCCGGCAACAAACAGCGCAACTGCATAGAGAAAAGATCAGTTAAGCCTTGCAGTTGAGGGAGTTTTCTGACCCTCTAGCGCTATGCGCTTGGTCCCGGATGCCATTTGGCAACTAGCCTAAGGGAACGACTGGGTTCCCGGCTCGTCGAATTCGAGGTATCTTGGGTATCTTTTGGACCCGGCTTAACGAAGTGAGGGCAAGAAAAGTGGGAGAATTGTCACGCGTTACATTAGTCACCAGGCTCTATCATCTCCATGGAAAATACAGGATTAATACGAGATAGAGTACAGTCTAGTACCCTATAGAGATGCAGGGGATATCACAGCGGATCGTCAAAACAAGACAAGAGAAAAAAACGTTATGTAGTGATAATGAAGTGAAAATGCAGCGATAACAAGTGGGATGCAGCGAAAACAAGTGGGATGCGGCGATAACAAGTGGGACAGATACAAGTGCGATGCGACTGAGAGCTTTCGTAGGGGGGATGACAGGTCGTGACGGACTGAGGCTGTTCCAGGATTTTGTGATCGCGGCAAGTCGGGTCGAATAACAGCGTCGGGACGTGAGTTCCGAAGGAACTCCAGCCCAAGACAAAGGGTGGTGTTGAGGAAATCAGAAGGGCGGGCGGAAGAGTGGAATGCTGTTGGGCCACATGCAGGAAGGACTGAGGCTATCCATGCATAAATATAGTGGTCCAAGCTCGTGATGGGGTCGGTTTGGAATGTGCAATCCGAAGGGAGCACAGCAGGCTGGCAAAAGTATGCTGATTGGGGGAAGGGAGTGAAGGCGAAGAAGAAGCATCCGTGACCGTTGCAGACGGTCCGGATACGATGCACACCTCGTCTCAAGAAGAAGCTTCCACCGGGGCTGCAGGCTCAGCAGGGCCCGCGAGAGGGGGGACCGGCACCATCTCCACCGATGCGTCCGCCGTTTTCTGAGCCTTCACAAGTTTGTTGTTGCTGCCATCGCCGCGCACCGTGCTCGGCACCACCACAGTCGCCCCAGATAGATGTGTATCGACAGTCACCGTACTACCCGCGACCGTCACTTCTACGCGCTGTCCCCTGGCCCGGTGCTGACGCTGGGAGGATTGCGAAGGTGTAGATTGAGATGCAGACTGGGTCTGTCCGCGAGATGCGCGGCGTCGGCAGCACCACTTGCCCAAGTACCACAAGGCGACGTGGAGGGCAAGAAACAAGACTTCAATGACGTATCAGACTCTGAGCTTAGAAAGGGAGCCGGGACTCACTCAGGGCGAAGACAATCTTGACGATGATCCCACTTGACACCGGGAGGTCTACAGTGCGCTTCGCCGGCATGACAGTGAAGATGCGAAAGGTAGTGGCAGTCATCGTGACGCGCGGGGCGTTGGCCGACTGTTGCAGGACGAAGGTGCTCGTGTTGGTGAGTACGGCAACGACAGCTCTGGGGGCAGGGGCAGCCACAGCAACTGGCGATAGCGCGGAGAAGAGGAGGAGAGAGAAGATGAGCAAGAACAGACGTCGGTGGAGGCCCATGCTGACTGGTAAGGTGTTGTCTGTAGGCGAGGTGCTTGAAGGTGGCGCGACTAGGGAGGAAGATAATGGACGTCGACGCGTTTATGTTTATGCATATATAGTCATACGATGCTGTGCGTTGGGCCTTAGCGCTGAAGTGCGGGGCACGGGGCTGGCGCCATCACAAAGTGAGCCTAAGCAAGTGAGGCGCGTCTACGAATGCCGAAGGCTGTGAGGTCTTGGGTGTTCCTAAGGCGTCTACGTAGACGCCAACGATCCCCAAATTTTCCCTCGACCAGTTGGTGATCGAGACCACGGAGAAGGAGGCAGCCGACACCATGCACGCCTACACCGTCTTGAACCTCGTCGGTCGCTGAAAACGAGCGAGCCGCCGCAGAAGAGATCGTAATTAGATCAGGTGGACGATTGGGGCCCCTCACATACATGGAAAGTGACTTGCCTTTTGGGGCCATTGCCTTTTGGGGATGCTAAGCGACGTCGAGGTGTCTGACGAACACGAACGGACATCGAGGGGCTGTGACCGCTCTACAAAGGACATGGAGGTGAAAGAGGCGAGGAGACGTCCCGCCTGATCTGTATGTGCAACTGCGGACACGTGGAACGCCACCGAAGACGAGACATGTGTGCGCATAAGCGGGAGTGTGTTATGGCAGAAACCAGGGGTGGATGCAGACACTGGATGTGGACCAACCCTCCGCCGCAGCAGAAAAGCTGTCGGAGGGCTACCCTTTTTTAGATCGACGATACAGTACTTGGCCTGACATCGCCCAATGCAGACATCGATTATCGCGACTCATCACGTGGAGTGCATCCGGGTCAGCCGGATAGAAGGTCTGTTGCGAAAACCGGTGGCAGATCGTAACAGCAGGGTCTGCGCTGAGTCGCTGACACTGTGACTCCGAGAGGGTCGAGGGAAAACGGAGTGAGGACAAGACATGGAGTCCCCGCCCCATCACAACAGCCCGCGAAGCTTCCGAAGCTGTTAAGGGCCCGGCCCCCCGACTTTGGGCTCGCGCGGGACAAGATGCCAGAGGTTCAGGTATGGAGACAAAACGAGAAGCTGGGCAGGAAATGGCTTGGGAATGGTGGCTGCGAGTCGATGCTTCTTAGCCAAGGGCTGTATGGGATATTAAAAACGCAAAGCGCTCGTTGGGGAGCGTCACGGTGGGGACTCTTTTCCGACTGGACGGCCGATGCGGGGGCTAGAAGCAGATATATGGCTGTACGGTGTCATATTAATATTGATAGCCAATGGGCAGGCACCAGTGACGTCAGACCAGTGACGTCAGACCACACATTGCGTCCGCCAAGCCTCAATATGATCGGGCAATCTTCGGGGAAGAACCATCCACGGATGTCGAGATGATTGAAACAGCGGGATGTGGTGATAATGCAGCATATGCACCGTGAAACATATGTGGCCTGGCCGAGCCTGCGGATGTCGAAATTGATTGGGAGGGAGATGATAGCATATAAAAGATGAGCCGGATCATGAGCCACGCTTGGCGGAGATGAGAGCAGAACGGTGATAGCGCAGGAGTGGCAATACAGGTGGTATTCGGTCGGCGGTACCGTTAGGCTTAAGCTTTCCCAATAGCAAGCTCCAGGTGCGGGTTTCATGACCGACGCCCCCGCGACTCTACAAGTCCCCAGTTAAGCGCGGGGGCTGATGTCAGTCGCACCACACAAGCTGTGAGGCTTAAATGAACAGGCATGATGTTCCTGGCAGCCACATTAACGTTCATTGCTGCGTAGCGCGGGGAACACGCAGGGTCGCGGCTGGGGTTCGCGGCAATGTCCGCGCATGGCAGATGCGATAGCTGTAATCATACATGAATTACGACTCGGTGAAATCGAAAATTCACTGACTCTATTTCAAATTCCCTGGCAACCTGAAACCCAGTGACCCACGCCGCGTAGCGCAAGGAACACGGATTGCAGCTGCGATAGCTGTAATCATAAATGCAGTGGAGACCCGATACAACCGAAGATCCACTGACTCGGCTTCACGTTCCCTGCTGCGTAGCACAAGGAACACGCATGGCTTTCGCAGTGATATGTGCACATGGGAGGAGATTGCAGTTGCGATAGCTGTAATCTGAATTGGCATTACAGACCTGACGGAGTCGAAAATCCACTGACTGTATTTCAAATAGTTCTGCACCGGGGGATATCCGGTGACACCGAACGACCAACGTGCATATATTGCACAGCAAAACAGAGGAGCCGCAGAACAGAACAGGCGGCCCCAGCTTGCCCGATCTAAGCTCGTACATACGGAGTCGGTTTCTGAGGGCCCCTGACAGCATGAGCACCACTAGGGCTGATAAAGTACCCGATCGGCTAGATTTCCGTGGATAGGTCGAGCAAAACGATACGCTGTACAGGGATTTCGCGTCGAGAGCGGAACATGGGTGATGGGGCGTAGTCATGGCGGTGGGTAGACGAGATAAGGTCGCTCCACATGCCCACACAATCGCCTCATATCTTGATGATAGACGTGAGAGTCCAGGACAATGTCCGTGGATGAAAAGCTGTCACGAGGCCAAAGTTTCATCAGGAGGGCACCTTGTGGCAAAGAAACAGCGAGCCTACAAGGATAGTGGACCTGACGAGGAGAACAGCTTCATGCCTATTCGGCCCAAGCGGCGCGCGTGTTGCTAAGTAAACACCTTCGAGAAATTGCTGATAGACTCTATAGGCAGCTTGATTTGTGCGCGTCCAAACTAAATCTCGATATCTGTTCTAGAGTTCATGATCTCAAGAGCGACTGCACTCGGCGGCGAGATGGTGGTGCAAAGGGTAAACGGAATTCAAGCGCCGTCAGAAATGTGCTCGTCGGACTTCAAATCGACCCTATTGAGGGCGAAGATTCAGAACTCTCAGCTGACGCGCCGATCTTCCGGACCTGCTGTGGCCACAAACAGGTGGGCCATACGGTTTAAAGCTGTTGGGAGCAGCGAGCAGCAATTCCTTGCTGGCACTGACCACAAATCCCCGTCAAGTGCGCGTCAACCAAAGATCAACAAAACTTCTGAGTCGTCTCAGCAGTCATGCATGCAAAACTAACTAGAAAACAATAAAAGGTTAATGTAAACTAAGAAAGAGGCAAGCTGAAAGGGCTAGCCCAGGCGCATTCAGCTGCGAATGTTGTTTTTGTGTTCTGAGGCTGCACTGCACATCGTGCACTGAAGGAACTGGGTAGGGCAAAGCCTGGTGTGGGCGTTTGGCGCACTGCAACCAAAATCCCCGGCGCGAATCCCCCCTCCCCGACCTAGAACCCAGATGCCGTTGAATGCAGCCTAGACCCCCAAGGAGTCTTGGTTCCTGTACATTTCGTGTGACAGTCCAGGCTTGATTGAGGTCGTATATACAGTAGCTTTGTGGGAAGCAAACAGAACACGGAAGCGAAAAAGGGTCAAGCACCACTGTTCTCATCCGCGTGCACCGCAGAACCTTCCTACCATCATATTCATGCATCTGAGAGTCACCAAGATTATTCCAAGATTTTAGGACTAGCAAACGCGAAAGGAAAAGCGAGACCGAAAGGACTCTGGGGGAAAATCTGTCTGTCCGAAATCTCACTCGTCTTCGTATTCCGCGCGAGAAGTGTCCCGGATCTGGACGAAGACAATAATAAGTGGCCGCGGAGGATGACCATGATGATGCCGACGACTCGTAGGCGAATATGGATCCTAATTCCTGAAACGTCAGTCTCAAGGACGGTCAACCACTGAGGTTTGTTGTACAACACGACAATCTGGGATAGAATACATTTAATCGCCAATTCTACAAATTTGGATTGACCAGATCCTAAAAATCGATCTCGACAAGGATCTCCTCGGCTTTGCCCCGCATCTCGTCCAGAGACGTGAAGCCCGAGAGCCCGAGAGTGGTATCGAGGTCCGCAAGGGTGTGGCGCAGGACCTGCTCGATGCCTGCCTGGCCCGCGACGATGCCGCCGTACAACCACGGGCGGCCCACTGCAATGATGGTGAGCGGGAAACATCAAGGAAGCGCGTGACTTGCCTAGCACAGCCTGCGCCCCGAGTGCGAGCGCCTTGAAGATGTCGGGCCCAGTGCGGATGCCCGAGTCGAAGAGGACAGTGAGCGTCCCGTCCGCCTGGGCGGCTTTGACGGTGGGCGAGCGCATGATGCGTGTGAGGGCGGAAAGAGACGGGATGGCGCCGTCGACCTGGCGGCCACCTGCAAGAAAGAAGGAAGCGCTTCAATATTGGGGTCGGAAAGATGAAGTGAGACGGACCGTGGTTGGATACGACGATCCCGTCCACGCCGTACTGGAGGCACTTCTCCGCGTCCTGCACGCTCTGGATACCCTTGAGCACCAACTTCCCGTCCCAATGCTCGCGGATGAACCGCAGGTCCTCCCACGAGTGGAACAGGCCTGAGTTGCACTCCTTCAGCCACTCGGTCCCCAGGTACACCGCGTCGCGCACGTCCGCGTCCCCCGCGGCGTACCGGCGGTCCATCTCCGCGGCGTCGTACGGGAACGCGGGGCGGCTGCCCACGATGGGCTCGCGCCCCAGGCGCTTCATGAACACGGGGTCCGACGTGCCGACCTGCGTACCCACGCCATGCCCGAAGGGGATGTACGACGTCGCGAGGTCGTGTGGGCGCCAGCCGAGCGCCATCGTGTCGAGCGTTACGACGAGGGCGGCGAATCCGCCCGCCTTGGCGCGTGCGAGGAGGGAGAGGAGCACCTCGTGCGTCGCGGGCCAGTAGAGCTGGTACCAGCGGTAGCCGTCCCCGTTGGCCGCCGCGACGTCCTCGATGGAGCGCGACGACGCAGTGCTCATGATGAAGGGCACCTTCAGGGCTTGACCGGCGCGGGCGGCGGCGAGCTCGGCGTCGGCCATGAAGATGCCTTGCACGCCGATAGGGGCGATAAATATCGGAGAAGAGTGCTTGACACCGAAGATTGTCGTCTGTCCGCGCCGGAGTTACATATGGTCCGGATGATTACTGCTTTCAGACTCACGTCCAGATTACGCACAGTCGCGTCTACCAGCATGCGCGGGACGATTCTGTACTTCTCGAAAGCCCGTAGATTGGCGCGATAGGTGGAGAAGGTTCCAGCACTTCCCCCAGCGTACATGAAAGCGCCTGGATTTTGTTCAGGCGTACGGAGATTACAGAAAAGTTGGTCACATACCTGGATAGTCCTTGAGAGTCTCCTTTGCCTTTTCCTCTATTTCCTCGAATACGACGGTACCAAGGGGTTGAGTGCCCTTCCTGCCGCGGTAGATGCTGAGCATATAACCGCCCCAGGGGGCTTGTGCATTGGCGGTGGTGGTCATGGAAGGCTATGTCAGAGTGTCTGGAACATAGATCAGAACCTCCACCATTCCCCACATTCGGCTATGAGTAACCGAATACCGACGAGAGAGCAACTAGGAGAGTAATGCTAATGTCATATTTGTTCACGAATTTTGTACTGCGTACCACCCGAGTATTGGCAAACTGAAAGGGTAGAACCCGGCCCATCCCGCTTTCATCCTTCGTTCGTGCTTGAGAGGAGACAGAAGAAATGGCAGTACTCATAGTAAGAGTGTCCTCCCACCAAATTTCTATCGTTATATTTCGATGCCGAGCAGAGATCGGAGGTAAAATCGGTAACTTGAATGGGACCAGAACCGTGACTAACGTGGGGCAGGGTATAACAAGCTGTAGAAATTTGGAAGGCATGTAGAAAGCAAGTAGAAAGTCACGACGGGCCACTGTCACGGCTGTCACGACTCACCTTACAACTTGCAATCAAGTGGCATACTCTCCTCGTCTCATTGCTGCAAGAAATCTACTGCTATTTCGGTAGACATGGGTAAGACTGGCGACTTATCAACCTCGACAAGCGTGAAACCTACGGATGCTGGGAAAAATTAGGAGAATTTATGTTCCCTAAAACGCCTGCAGGGCCTGCCTCGAGAACAGTTTGCGCGCTCCAGCCAACGTGAAGAACCGTAAACGTTTCGGGCGGTCAATTGTCGTTCAAAAACCCGACATTTCCCCCAAATAGCTCCCCGAAGGTGAGTCCAAGTTGCCTGACACATCGTGATGCTGACCACTCGATGTGCATAACCAAGACGCGACTGTGCTCGTCAATCTTCGTGTCGAACTGGTGGACAAGATATACTCGCACAACGAGATCTGGCTAGCATCGTCTGCTTTTCCTCACCTGCCAGTGCTCTGGGATATTGGTAGCGAGCACATGAACCGCTTGGTCGCGGAAATCTTGGTAAATTACTCTTGGGCAGGCGACCGCATTATCTGCGTAGGGAACTACTTGGAAAACAAGGATATACCAGAAGGGATCTTGAACAGGAGGAGAAGATGAACTCGCGGTTCAGACCGCGACTCCGTCGAGGGCGGAGGGACGACGCTATACGAGCTTTACTATTACGATGAATCCAAAGCTATGGAGCCTTTTTCCACCCACGATCTGTCGGTCGCGCTGTCCAGGCGAGTTGGATACCGTGAGAGGGGATGCGAAGATAGCAGGATATTCAACATCCTCACCGACGAACAGGCCTGCAAGTTCCCAAAATTCACCGAGCCGAGCGTTCTACGCAATCTCTCGCACCATCAATACGTTCGCGAATCTACGTTGGCCCAGTTGACAGCCAAGTCCACCGGCACTTTGAAGAAATCCTTGTCGAAAGTCGGCTTGGGAGAGGTCGCACTCGTACGCATTTGCTGCTCTCCGACGGCTCGATATCGACACCGTACGATGGCGGCATCCATCGCGGAGTTTGGGCTGGCGATCGTTTTGCCTCGGAGTGGCTCCAACAGAGCAACGATGCCTGGGTGGACGTCGCTGATGAGGTTTTGGCAGAGCTCGATGTCATATGGAGAGTAGAATTCTGCCGCTCAGTGTACGACTAGTAAGTACTTATGTTTTCTGTGCCATTGTTAAATCGGGCCGCAAGGTCTGTTCTCGATCAGGATAGATCTGCATATATGACCTCAATTTTTCTGTGAAGACAACGCTTGCGCAAATTCTTGGGGGAGAAATGGATATGCTTTTGATATAATTGATAATGATATAATCGCGGAGAAAGTGAAGTATTCAAACGACATTCAAACTCATCCCCCAATAAGAAAATCAAACTAAGACTTCGCATCCGGAATTCTAGAAGATCAATATTCAGGGAAATATGTGTGCGATATTATACTCATCGCTTTTCATGTCCATTCTAAGCACTCTGTGCACCGGACTAAGAAATCTGGACCCGAACGACGTACCTCAAAACTACCTCGGAATGCACAAATATTTTCCAAGTCCTCGCTGACAGTACCCCATCCCTCATTTCTTGGTTTAATTCACGAATCCCGATTTTCGCCTGATTTGGACGAGAGCGTTTGTTTGGCCTGCACGGCGTAGCCACATAGACCCGGGCCGCGCCCCGACTCGGATAACTTTCAAACTGTAACACGTACGTGGCAAGGCCTCTCGCAGCGAACAGGCAGGCGGTATTTATTCTGGAGTCGAAGCTAGACGTACGACTTGTCGTTGAAGACGAGCATGTTCCCTGCACTCCCTGCCGCGCTAATTGCCCTGATTCTGGCATCACCCCTCTTCGCGGCGCCGACATCGTTCAATGACCCGTTCAAGGCACTCGCAGCCCAGGCCGTGAAGCCACCAGACCCTCCGGTATGCTGTTTGACGCCGCTGCCACCCACCGAGCCAATTCAGGACGATGTTCTGCTGTCATTCGAGGAGTGGAAGGAAAAGCGCTTTGCGATGCAGACGCTCGTTCAGGCGAAGGAAAAGGAAAGGGAATCGGCCAACGGGGACCACGCGGTGGAAGGCAGCAACCCCGCTGCACCGGCTGCTGACCTCTCGAACTCGCCGGCTGTCCCGCAGGACGCGCCACATTTCCGTGTCCCAATCACGGACCGTTTCAACTACGCTGGCTTGGACTGCTCCGCACGCGTGCATACCTCGCACCGCGCAGCAAAGTCGCCGTCGTCCATCCTGTCCTCCAAGCGTGACCGCTACATGCTCAGCCCCTGCCATCCTCCAAAGGGCGAGCAGCAGTTTATTGTTGTCGAGCTATGCGAGGACATCCGCATCGACACGGTACAGCTTGCGAACTTTGAATTCTTCAGCGGCGTCTTCAAGGACTTTACCGTCAGCGTCTCCAAGACGTACACCACCGACCCCGAGGGCTGGACGTTTGCGAGCACACACACAGCCAAGAACATTCGCGTCGTGCAGGTGCGTCGCATCCGATTAAAGATATCCTGCATTCACGCTGATCCTGCCTACGTCAGTCATTTCACCCGCCGACATCACTGCGGGATTTCTACCGCTACATCCGGATTGACTTCCACTCGCACTATAGCAATGAGTACTACTGCCCCATCTCGCTCCTGCGCGTGTACGGGCTCACGCACCTCGAGGAGTACAAGTGGGACATCTGGGAGACGGAGAGCAGGGCGCGCGCGCGGCGTGACGAGCAGTTGGTGCCGTCTGCCCCGCTGGAGGTCGAGGAGCCTGCCCCCACCGCCCCGCCCGTACAAATCCCCTCCTCGTACGAGGAGTATATAGACACGGCATCTACGCGAGAGAACGCATCGGCGTCTGGGGTGGCTGCAGGGACGAAGGCGGATCCCGTGGGGGAGACACATTCGCAGACCGCGCCGGATGTCGACACTGTGTCCAGTCGCGAGGGAAGGTCATTTCCCAGTCGCTCCCGCTACCAGCAACCTGCGAGCCTTCGGAAATCACCGACAGCACGGCCACGAGTATCCCACTGACCACAACACCCCAGCAGAAACAACAGCAATCAAAGCCACAGACCAAGAGTGACGTGTCTGTCGATGCACAGCAACAGCAGCGCGTCTCGACGACCCCGGAGAGCCCTGTGCCTGCCGATGCAAAGGATGCTACCTCTGTACCTCCTTCTGCCTCTGCGGCCATCGGCCCAACCACTACTACGACAAGTACGATGACCACGACGACCACGGTGCCGACCGCGACCACAATGGTCTCCACCCTCTCGACGACGACGCCCGTACCTGCGACGATCTCCACGGGCGCGGGCGAGTCGATCTACCGCACGATAATGAACCGCCTCACAGCGCTCGAGGCGAACCACACGCTGTACGCGCGTTACGTCGAGGAGCACACGGGCGCCGTTCGCGAGATGTTGCGGCGCGTGGGCGAAGACCTGGGCCGCTCGGAGGGCGTGGTGAGTGGCTTCTGCGCCTTTTTGCTCCATCGGATACAGATTGCTGACACGATGACAGGGCAAGGCGCAGGCGCAGATGTACTCGCGTACGCTTCTGGAGTGGGAGCGCCACCGCAAGCGCGTGGACGCGGAGTACCGGGAACTGATCCGGCGCGTGGAGTACCTGTCGGATGAGGTGGGCCTGCCCTGCCATGAATCCCATACTTACAACGCTAACGCCTCACTCTTCCCTCCTTCAGATTGTCCTCGAAAAGCGCCTCGGGATCGCGCAGCTTCTGCTGCTGCTCGCCGTGCTCGTGTTCATGACGCTCACGCGTGGCTCGCGCGGGGAAGCCGTGCTCGCGCCGTCCGTCAGTCGCTCGGCGCTCCGCGCGTGGGGCCGCCGCCATCTGAGCCTCAAGAGCTTCAACGGAAGCGGGGACTGGGACTGGGTCGGGCGCCTCAAGAGCCACAGCCGGAGCCACAGCCCGAAGCCCAAGCCCAACCCCCCGAAGCCCAAGTCGAGGCAGGTGCGTCTCCCCCCATTTCCTTTGCGTTGTGCATGTAATATTGATTGGGTACGGCAGACCCACCCATCAAGCTCGAGTTCCCCAGCACACAGCAGGTGCAGTCCCCCGCAGGCCCAAGCAACGCGGGCAAGCCTAGGCCACCGCGGCTGAACCTGCGTGCACACTCGCCACGCCCGCGCTCGCGTACGCGGAGCCTCACTAACACGGCCGTTTACGACGGGCAACGCGCGCGCCCCCGCACGCCGACGCTCTTGCGCACACCGCACTGGCGCCCCCGGACGCCGACGCAGGCCTACACACCCTCGCTGCCGAGCACGCTTGCGCCTGGCCCCATCCAACACTCCATCTCCCAGGGTTCGCATGCGCCGCGCAGTGCGCGCCGCTGGGCGCGCTCGGCACACCTACACGAGATCCGCGGCGTGTATAGTCCGAACGCAAATGCAGGGGAAGCGCGGAGCGCTCGGGTGGGAGTTGATGTGTTCTCATCGCCGACGCCGAGCGGAGCGGCGAGCGCCGATCTGCTGGACTTGCGTGGGGCCAGGGTGGGGCTGATCCACGGGCTGCCGCCGAGTCCCGCGATGCGGGACCCTGTACAGGCTGTTTCCATAGAGGACGCCGGGGAGGGAGATCCGTGGGTGGATATGGACGATGGGTCGGAACTGGATGTGGATGGGGATGCGGACGTGGGGGTGGAGTCGCCGTGGGTGGAGAGGGCTGCTCTGGTGGCTTGAGCGTGCGCGAAAGTGGGCCACATCATTTTTCTCTTCTCATTTGACTCGGCGGATCTGTCTAATTTTGGTTCGTCTTTCTCTCTGCCGCATACCGCATTGACACTCGCATCTCTCGCATTTTCTATTCTACCGCATGTAAATTATCACAACCCAAATTTCAGCATTTTTTTCGGCCAACGCACTGTGCTACATGTGGTACTACATGTAGGTAGAAGCCTACAGGAATTACACGCCACGGTCCCGCTGAGGAACGCCGGGGCGGTTTCTACGAAGTATCCGTATACGCACTACGTACACTAAATATTCCCCCTCCTCCCTATCTCGCTACCAGTGCTGTCCAAAAATATGATATTAAATAATATGATATGATTAAATATGAGATAATACGGATATGATATGGCTCAAGACGTAGACGGACGATATTGATACGGGGGAATATGATATGCCAGCAGGATATCATCATATTTTTTTTCATATTCTAGGCTTCCAGTCAAACTTTTGCACTGGAACAATTCAACAACTAATTCTGTCACTGTTTGTTTCTTCTGCATAGCAATGCAGGGCCATGCTGAGAGGAAGAAATCAATGTTGTTTGTGGGTATGGATGAAGTCAAGATGTACTTGGGTTGAATTTCTCCACTCAAACCCGGATTTGACGACCCACTAGGGGCAGTCAGAGTAGGCGTTTCGAGGCGTTTCTCGAGGCGTTTCTCGAGGCGTTTCTGTGATTTGTTTTTAAATAGAATCGTGAGAGAAACGACCAGAAACGCCTTCTAACTTTGACCGACCCGTTTCTGAAGTCGTTTCTCTCGGCGTTTCTGGCTGCTATATCTTCTTATGTCTTGTACGATAAGTAACCACTTTAATTCAATATTTTTTACAGCTGGTTTACCAAGGCTGTGCAGCAAACTCATGCCCGCCGCCAACCGACGCGGTGAGCGCGCCAACAAACTCCTGAAAGCCTACATACGGAACCACAAAGGCCGTCAGCGACGTGCGCTATTGCGCCGGCGTGCTGCAGCCCATGCCCGCCGTACGGAGCCACAGCCACGGCATTTTGACGTGGACTTCGATTTGAATCTGTCCTCCGACTCGGACACTTCGAGTGACTCCTCTTCCTCGAGCAGCACTACTTCGAGCCAGGAATCGGAATGGAGTGATATCCTGGGCCCAAACTGGCGCTTCACCTCCATGGACGTCGGCCAATTCTCGGTCACTGGACTCTCTACATCGGACACATCGCGGAGTGAGGACATGCCGGATCTCCTCTCCCTCGGTTCGGATTTCTCGGACTCGGACTCAGAGTCTGACTGGGATTGGTCCTCTGGGGATGAAGGAGACGACGAGGGCTCAGAGGATTCGGAGGACTTGGAGGCTCGGCCGCCGCTCCTTCGTCGGTGGATTCGGGATGAGATAGACGGCATGTACGAGCACCGCTATCAACAGGCTCGAGATACACTCCCCCGCGGACCCTCCTTCCTCCACCACATCCTGATGGCACTCAAAACTGGGCGCGCAGATCATTTTCGTCAAAGTCTGCGAGTCAGCCCTTTGACTTTTGACAAGCTCGTCACTGCGTTGGAAGATGACCCCATTTTCTCCAACAACTCCAACAATGCTCAGCTCCCCGTTGAACAGCAGGTCGCGGTAGCTCTCTATCGATTCGGACACGATGGAAATGCTACGAGTGTCCAGTCAGTGGCTAACTGGGCAGGACTCGGGAAGGGCACAATTCATCTCATCACACGGCGAGTGATGACCGCGGTACTTCGACCTGGATTCATGCAGAAGGCTGTTCACATGCCGACCAACGCGGAGAAGGATCGGGCGAAGCGCTGGGTGCAAAATCATTCGTGTAAAGCTTGGAGGGGCGGATGGTGCTTTGTCGATGGTACCTTGGTGCCTCTAGACCAACGTCCGACATGGTACGGGGAGAGCTATTTCGACAGGAAGTGTAACTATTCCCTCAATATTCAGGTACGTGTGCAATCTGTCATGTACAAACTTGACTAACGTCGTTAACAGGTTGTCAATCTTCCAAATCTTAGAATAGTTGATTTCAGCTATGGCCGCACTGGAAGTACGCACGACTCATTGGCTTTCAAGGACACCAGAACGTTTCGAGAACACACTCAGCTGTTCCCCGCGGGCGAATGGATCTGGGCTGACTCTGCGTACACGGTCAGGTCGTCCATCTAATCGGCCTAAGCTCGCTTGCTTACCATGTTATGACGTTACAGCTTGATGGCTGGGTAACAGCACCATATAAGAAACCTGCAAGCCTCGAGGACGACAACGAGACCTTCAATAATCATGTCTCGATGCTGCGCATTCGGTCCGAGCACGCAATCGGCTTTTTGAAGGGGCGTTTTCACTCGCTGAAGCATCTCCGTGTCAATATTGCAGATGAGTCAAGCCATAAGCTCGCGACTTATTGGGTTTCCGCATGTGTGGGGATCCATGCATTTGCAATGGAGTGTGAGGAAGCAGAGCGCGGCAGAGAGGATCCTGACTCTGATGACCCCGATCCGTTTATTGTGGAAGGCCTTTCAGAGTCGGACAGCGACATCGACATGCCAGGCGGCCCCGCACGCGGCCGTGACAGCAGAGGGAAGCAGTTCAGAGAAGCCTTGAAGGCTAAGCTATTTCGGGCGAAGGAGAAGAGGCGCCAGCAGCGCGCTACAATGCGTGCAGCTGAATTAGATCTCACATAACTAGACTATGTAGCCTTTGAATGCAGGCGGGTAACAAATGTCATTGATCAAAGCATTCAAATACGGTGAATACGGTAGAGTTTATTGAAAGTCGTATGATGAATCAGAGTTAAAAGGCGGGAGACGCGGCATCATGTCCGACTCGTCCGAGAACGAAAAGGAGCTGCTGTGGCGGGAGGAGCTGGCGCCCGAGAAGGACATGGAGCTCGGCCCCGCCTGGGCCTGGGCCATCTTGAGCTGATGATCTTGCCCCATTCTCAGCCGTATCAATTCCATCTTCCCCGCCTTCTCCGCCGTCCGTGCCGCTTCTTTGGCCAACCTCACTTCTCCCTGCATCCGGATCTTCGCCAGCATAACCTCCTTCTTTGCGTCGTTCTTCTCTGTCTTCATCGCCACCATCCGTTGATGGGTCTCCTCCTCGGCCTGGATGGTCGCAGCGAACCGATCTTTCGCATTCACCGCCTTCTTGACAGGTGCTGGCGCGGCGGGTGCAGCAGGGGTGGAGGTAGCGGGCTGGGGCTTTGTTTTCTTGGCAGCGGGAACACTTTTAGATGCGGGCGTGGGATCGTCCTCACGCTGTCGTTTGCCGGTTTTCGGGTGGGAGAGGGTGGAGGCGTCGGGCATATCGTCATCGCTATCCGAGTCGAGCTCCGGCAGGCCCGGCTCGGAGAGTTGGTCGGGTAGATCAGCTGTGTCACCAAATGCGCTGGAGTTCTCGTCGTCGCGGGTGGGGAAAAGGAGCGTAAGGTCGAAGGCGGTATCGCTGCTGCCGAGGCCAACGGGCTGGAGGTTGGGGTGTTCCGCAATCAGTGAACAGACGTTGAAGAACCACGGCGACTCGAGTTTGATTACATCTGCCAGATGTCAGTATGTATGCCGACATGCAGACTCTTCCACGCACCCCACTTGGTTGTCAGATTAGTCCCAGGCAGGATCTCGTCTGCACCCCCAATGCCAGCTCCAGTCTGGCCCATCTCGGTGATTTGCCCGCGGGTTTTCTTCACCAGTCTACGGCGGCAGCTGTTAGTCGGTGACACGACGACAAGCGGTCTCGACACGCACTTGACAACTTTATTCTTGCATTTGTTGGTCCAGAGCTTCCGCCTGTCGCTCTGCTGAGTGTGGTTGAGCTTGGGGTTGACCGCGAAGATGGTTTTGTAGTCGGTGTGCTCCCCGAAGATTTTAATGGCCAGATTGTAGTAGTGGTGAGTCTTGGGCTTCCCTCCGCTCAACTTGATGGCTCCAACCCCCGGGAAAAGACCGTCCTTGATTTCCTCGTCGTCCTCGATGGCAGTAATCAATGCCCAAGTGAGGTCAAGAGTCCATCTGGATGCGCGCGCAGTCAGTACTAGAGTTGCTAGCTTCGAGTCTCCCTGGAGGTAAACAGTGCGCACTCAATGCTTTCAATAATACTGGTAGCGTCAGGGTCTCCGGGCGTCGCTGAATCCAAGAGCTCATCGACATCCGAATCGTCGTCGACAGCTTCGATGATGGGCGCAGGTTTTTTGGGCGGGCGCCCACGTTTCTTGGGCTTGGGAGGGTCTTCAGCTGCTTCCTGAGACGCGATCTTAGCCGCCTTCTTGGCCCTTGCCGTCTGAGTAGCGGCCCGCTTGGGCTTTTTCTCTGGCATGACCAGACGTAGAGCGAGAGGAAAAGTCGGGATTTGTCAGCACGCGGTTATGGTAGTCAGAAAATAATTTGTAGTGTATATAACACATGTGAAGGATGGAGAGAAACGAGAAACCGTTTCTCGGTAGAAACGCCTCCAGAGGCGTTTCTACAAAAGAAACGGTTTCCCGTTTCTCCCACGCTTTTTTAATTCAAGAAACGCCTTGAGAAACGACCTCGAGAAACGCCTCGAAACGCCTACTCTGACTGCCCCTACTGCACTCGGCGCTACTTGATAACGCACATATATTTCACCACTACAATATCCCCCCATTCCGTACTAATATCTCTCTTTCTATCCACAGTGCCAATCACTCAAGCATGACGGGCGTCCGAGCTTAAGCTCCGCTTCTCTGTGCGTTGTGGTGGTGTCGAGGGCGGCGATGCCCGGTGTGTGTGGTCGTGTTTAGCTAGAGCTTCGTAGTACAGATCTTGTATATCTCCGTCACCGCCTCCGAGCTGATCGCCGGACATCCACGCTCATCGCCTAGCATAGACCTCTCGGGAAGTTCCCTATTCCAGCGTTCAAGCCATGATCTGCTTCTCCGCGCGTCCGGGCTTGACTCCGCACTCGTACTTGCCCGTAGGCCCCCTCCCTGCTCCGAAGTTGCCCGCCCCGCCCTCGTCCAAAACACGGTTACATCAGCCATTTGACAAATAACTTGTGGCTTGTTTGGCCTTGTGAGCCTGTCGACAAGCTCACAAGGTCTCACAAGGTCAAAAAGTTGAGAAAGTCAAAAAAATACCCCTACTGAAATGGGGGATAAAGCCCAATGCACTCCCCCAAAAAAGAATTTTGGCCAAAAATTTTGACCTTGTCAAAATCGGGACATGGTTTGTGACCTTGTGAGCTTTTTGGGCCTTTTTGGCCTTTTTTGACCTTGTACAAGGTCACAAGCTGATGTGTCAAAAGTCTGATGTAACATACGGCTCGGATCGCTACGTTGCATCTGGGTATTTAAGGACTATTAGTTACAGACATTTGAATCCGCAGGGAGAGAATAGTCTCCAGAGACTTGCATAGAATCACAGCTGATCAAAGTCTCTGGAGACTATGTGAGTTCCCTGTGTTTGGTAACTTGTTATGGGTCATACATAATCATGTCACCAATGCCCTCAAAGTCAATCCATCGAGATGGTATACACAACATGGAGTGTTAGGTGCAGGAGACAACTACAGTGGCTCAGTATGCTGAGACTAACAAACTAATTTTTGCTACTTTCCAGGGAGAGATAAAATATAATAAGTATCAGACCCACTCCATGGCAGAGCCCACATATTGGTGTTCTGTACTGAATGCTTGAGCTCTGGTTTTCTAGAGGAGATTTTTATGGTTTTCTCAATATAAAGGACCCTATGTTTGTTTTCCATGTCTTTCGGGGACAGAAAAAAACAAACATAGGCAAAATGTTAGGTCACCAAGTTTGAGAAAATATCTGAATTCAGTGATACTTATGTACATGCAAAAATGTTGCAGTGCTATGTGCAGATGCAGAGCCAGCATCAGACCATCTCACATCCCACCCTTTGTCAATTCACATACAATGAGCCCCAAGTAACATTGTTGTTGGGGAGGCAGTATCTAATAGAAAGGGTAGTCAATAAGGGTAGAATTGAATGAAAATTGAACTGACTTCAGCTTGAGCTCAACGGGCCCAGGCCAGCAGAAATGATGCCAAGCCCTCTAGTAAGGGTCCATTAGGATATGGGCGCAGGAGGTTGGAGGGGTTGTATGAATGGGCCCAAGTCCCGTCATTGCAATGGATGATGGGTAGCGAGTGATGGTGTTGTTGGCGACAGGGAGCACATGGCCGTGGCTGGAGGTCTGTTAAAGAAGGGTTCAGGTGAGTGGTGTGAAGAATCCAGAAGTCTGCCATTGGTGTGCTTCCTGTTTTCCATGAGGGAGAAACCCAAGGAGGGTGGGTATTGTCTTGGTGAGGAGTGAGGAGAGGAAGAAGGTATTGCAAAACGACAGCATTACAGCATGTGAGCATGCCGTACACACCTGTGCCTCTGCCCACGTCTCCCAAATTGCTATGCCCATGGTCCCTATCCTCACCATTACACCTCGCCCTCTCCTCACTGGTGCTCCTTCCTACCCCCATTAAACACACTTGACACTGCCCTCCTCCCATAGCACAAGCACTGTGAGGAACCTCTTGCCACAGGCTCAGAGTCTCCACAAAGAGTGAGCAAGGAGGATGAGGGAGGAAGGGAAGGAAAAGGAGACACTGAAGAGGTGACACACATCAGTTAAACAATGGGATGTGACGATGCACAGTGCACTTGGATTGATCCCTGCTCCACCCACTCTCACTCACTCCATACCCTCATAACTCCATCTGGGCACATTGACCCTGTCTGATGCCACCCTTCTGTAGCATGAACCACAGAAAGGCATCAAGGAGAATAGACATGGGGATGAAAAAGCAGGGTGGCCAGAAGGAGACCAGACTGGATGCTTCATATCTGGCTAATGACAAAAACATATCTCAGTCATGTACTGCATACACTACAGCATCATGCCTCACAAGGCTGACTCTTCAGGCACTAATCTATCATTTGGCTGCCTGCTGCTTTGATTTATCTCTCAAAGCTTAAATTGTACTGGGAGTCGAGTACAAGCCCAAATATTAACTTGGGTGGTCATCTGGACATGGATCTGCCATATAGGTAACAGAATATCACACATTTTCTGGTCCCCAAACTAAGGCCAACAGGAAGAACTTGAAACCTTGAGGTTTGTTTTGATGTTGTCACATATGTTTGTTTAAATAAAATATTTATGCTCAACAGCAGTTCAAATGATTATTTGTCATGCAGAAAAAAAAAACATAACCATACTCCTCAAAGGGGTGGATAATTTTTTTATCTCCCGAAGTTGGTAAAAAGCTCCAAGGCCATGTACAACATTCAACATTCAACTGTTTGTTGAACCAATCGGGAGTGTGTGTTAACTTTTCAAACTATAATACAACCCTCATCTGTGACCATGTGGGCCCCCAATCATGGGAGGGGTGTCTATGTACACTTGCAATGACCTCCACACACACATCCTGACCATAGGCGACACATGACAAGCATAATATAGGCACCACACCATTCACCTTGTATAGACCATCCATACACAAATGCTTTGTAGATAGACAGAAACTGGAATAACACTGGATGACACCTACTCCTAGAAAAGTCCCCAACCCACATCACCCTGTATTAGATCTATCACCCAAACCTGTGGCACTTTCCCATGACAACTATATCATTTACATAGGCAACTCACACAGTGAAAATTGTCATGAATGGACATTATCTAGTATATATATACTCCCAGCCACATGTCAAGCCGAGTTTGACATTGCTCCCTTTTGCTGGAGTGGTTATGGTGCACAGCTGGGTGTATCATGTGATTCCTTACAAAAACCCTGTGGCATTGCCATTTCCCAGTGCCCACAACTAACACACTGGATCACCTTCCAAGCTCCCCTGAGGCAGACACCAGTCCCCATAAGGCTACACAGATGGGTGACACCAACGATGCACTTGCACACCTCCCAAGCTTATGCACCAGACGTGAACTAGAGTTGCCAGGTGCCCTCTGCAAAAGGAGCAGAGCTGACCGACTGCCCCCCTTCCCCACCCCCCAGCCCAACCCCACTTACACCCTCTTCTACTCACCTGGCATACCCACCCCCAATTCTCTTAGCTTTGGCAGGACCCAGAAACCCCTGATGAGTGCACAGCATCAACAAATCCTCTGAGACCAAGGCAGATCCCCCATACCAGGCAGCAACACCAACGTCAACAACGGCAACCCACTACAAACAGGCCGCCATCAATCCAAGCTGAGCTCAAAGGATGAGCTACTTCCTTCAGACAGGGGTGCATGGCCCATTATAACCACTAACACATAGCCTAAAAACCCTTCCATACAGACACTCCTATAGGTGATCCACTGCTGGACCCACAGAACCCACTACCTGTCAGAGATGGCAAAAACACTGGTGCCAATAATATAAACCTGGACAATCAACAGGCACCCACACTGGTACCTGGCCGTGCCACCCCTACACCCATGCCTGCACTGACATCAGCACTGGTTCTGCACCAACACGCCCTAGTGGCGCTGAACCTGTACCAGGGCCCTGCCCATCCAGCACCACCGGCACTGCCTGCCAACCAGTGCCAGTACACCCCGCACAACTGGTGCACCCTGCACAGCTAGCGCACCCCAGATGGCACACCTCACACAGCCAGCACCTACCTTCCCCAGGCCATGCCCATCCCACCCATGTTCATCTTCAGCGCCAGTGAAACAGTGATTGTATGGCAGTTAGGCTAGCTGTTGAAATGGTGATTCTAGGGCAGCTAGGCTAGCCGTGCAGAAATGCTAGGTGGAGTCAGCTATGAACCAACTGACTCTCACTAAAACACTCCACACAACTACTCAACTCCTCCTTCTTAATAGTATCACTGTATGTTTGTTCGGGGGTGAAGACCAAGTATTAGGTCTCAGAAGAGAGAATGCTCTTTGTAGGATCGCTCAAGGAAACAAATATTAGTTTCCTAGGACAACTTGATCTACTCCTTGGAGTAGACTTAGTCTGATAGGTTCGTAATTTTAATGCACAGGGTTGGTCTTTTGGACTGGGTTTGTGCTTTATGGGTCAAGTAGCTTTGATTCTCTGGGCTCAAGGTTTGGTTCAATTCTCCAGGGTCAATGGGTTTGTTCGCAGGGCTCAGTTTGTGTCTCAGGGCTCAATTTGGATCTCAGGGCTCAATTTGGATCTCAGGGCTTAGGGCATCTTTCTCTGGGCTCAGGGCATATCAGTCAAATCCAATCCAATCCAATCCAAGTTTATAGAACACAAATGAAAACTATATTGCAAGCTTTCCTTGGGACTGCGAGCATTGAACTAATCCTAGGTAAACTACAACTTGTTCAGTTGCAGCTCACACGGGGTATCGTTCGCTTGAGCACTGAACTAGTCCTAGACAAACCACAACTTATTCAGCTGTAGTCTATGCAGGGTGTTGTTTGTTAAACTAGTCCCAAGCAAACCACAACTTATTCAGCTGTAGTCTACACAGGGTGTCATCTGCTGCCTTTCCCATCGGAATGTGCACCCTTATATACTATTCTACATGGTATTACAGTACATGATTATCCTACTCCTTGGTATTATGAATTGGATTATTAATGCATTGGTGAGCAATTTGGTAATCGGTATAATGGCATTTAGTCAAGCCTTACAGGTTGATCACACCTCAACTGTTGAAGCAGAGGACGATCAAACACCCCTATAACCCTAGGTGGATATCCAGACATCTCCAGTGTTCAGTCTATGAGTCTCAGAACTATTCATTTAATCCCTAGGATAACAGAGTTCCTGTGTAGGATGTTGTCCTAGCCAATGACTTCCGTCTTGGGTCTTAGGTGGTTTAACCCCTTTATGGTATCTCGGTAAAACCTGCATCAGAGTTATAATTGCCAGACAAGAGTGGGCTGGTTGGTCCCAGACCTTGACTCATCACATGGGTCATTGCATTACTTGCCAAGGACAAACAAACCACAACTTATCAGTTGTAGGTCAGTCTCGGAATGACATCAGCTTGGCGCAATAGTCTCTCCACATCTCTTGGATAGTTGCCTGGTACTGGGCTTAAGATGTTACAGGACTTCGGTCAGATATATTACTCCTAGGCTGTCAATGAAAGAATATCACCCCTTGCTAGTCTGGTCTAGTACACTAACGGCTTTGGTTAACTGTTCAGTGCTCACAATGACCCTTGTAATTGAGAGTGTGCAGCGGTAAAGGTGTGCAGTCCTTGAAAACACAAAAGTGCTGTTTCCTAGGCCAGCAAATTCCACAGCTTATCAGCAGGGTCTCTTGCGCAAATCTGTGCTGGATACCAATTTACCCCCCCCCCCCCACTCACCATGCCAACCAGGCAAAAAAATGTTCCCTCATCCTGATCAACATGTGTAGCTGCTGTCTGCTGGCACTCCTCTTCCTCATCCATCATGTCCATCCAGGAGTGAGTTCCTGTCTGTTCACCATTCATGTGTCATCCTTTGCTGCAAGTGATATATACAAAATACTGATACTTGAGCTACATATTCGTGTGAAAGCCCTAATAAAATTTTTGAAGATGCTATCCCCTGTGGATTTTCAAGTAAAATTGAACGCACCCTGATCCAGGCGAACGGACAAGATTTGACACCGCAACAAGTGATATACACAAAACAATGAAAACTGCCCAAAATGGAAGAAGAAAAAAAAGATGCCATCCCCTGTGGATTCTCAAGTCAAATTGAATGCACCCTAACTCCAGGCGAACGGACGAGATTTGAGGCCGCAACAAGTAATATACACAAAATGATCAAAAACTGCCCAAAATGGAAAAGAAAAGATGCCAAGGCAGTGATGACGGAAGTGACAATGATGACAATGCCAATGACGGCAACAGAAGTGGTGTCAACGATGGCAGTGACAGCAATTCTGACAAGGCTGAGGAGCCCAAAATGGCCAAGCACAGCTCCAGGAAATCCATGAAGAAGTCGCCCGCCAATTCCACGAATAAATCAGCCAGCAATTCCAGCAAATTGACCGTTGCCAAGAAGCCCTCTGCCGCCAAGAAGCCCTCCACTGCCAAAAAGCCCTCCACTGCTGAGAAGCCCTCCAATGTCAAGAAGCCCGCCCCTGCCAGAACGACGAGATCCACCACCTTGAAATCCACCAAGAAGGTGATTTCACCAGAGTTCATTGAGGAAGAGTTGGACATTGAGGATGACAAGGCCCAGAAGTCAAAGAAGAGGAAGGCCGGGGATGCTGAAGAACAGAAGGCAGGGCCTGCAAAGAAGAAGCCAGCCAGTGGAGGGTCAAAGAGGGGGGGCGGCAACATCAGGGAGCAATTTGGAGGTGGTTGGGAGGAAGTCAAAGAAGCAGGCAGCAGAGGATGATCAGGGGCCACCAAAGAAAAAGACAAAGGCCACTGCTACTGACAACGACTACAATTTCCCAGTCGGGCCTCCTAGGGGCAAGAAGAGGGTGAAGGGTCATTTCACTGGCCCAAAGGCACCCAGCAATCCTGAACCTGTCTAATTGTCTTGCCCTATCGACCCTCCCAATTGGCATGCGGAATTCCCCATCCAGCTGTCTTCGAGGTTTCCTGGCTTGTCCATAGCAGATGTTTTTTTGCCAATGTCAAACAGTGCTTGCGGTATTTGCAATTGGTTTGATACAGTAGTAAGGCATGCCAAGTGAAGGAGCCCCACCGGTATTGATGGTTGGGCACAGACTCATCACTTAAGGCTATTAATATTGCTACTATGTAACATGGTATTGATGTTGGTTGTAACGGTGGGGTGGTGGTTCATGTGTCCCATGGTATTCACAGTTGGCTTTATTCACATGTCACCCCATGGTATTCATGTTGCTATTCATGGAGGGGGAACTGCTCATCCCGCCTCTACTTAGTGTCTGTGGACCCCCCCCCCCCCCCCACAAGCACTTATTAGTGGGGTTTCATGGGACTTGCAGGTGTTCTGCTCCTTCTCGTTCTTTAGTGGACAAAACAATCAGAGATGTCATACATGTCAGGATACCAGTGACAACAGAATGAACAAAAGTTTGATTTGAATGGTGAATGAGGATAAACTCAAAAACATCGACATTGATTGTCGTGAGCTTGAACAAGTGGTGGTTCTCTATCAGGGTTTTCTTGATGATGGCGGTATATTCAGATAAAGGTGGCCAAGGCAAGGGGGGATCATATTCAGTTGAGACAGCCGTAGGGCTGTAATCATCATCAAAACCAGTCCACAGAAAATCTTGAAAGTATCTTGGCTGTTTAGTGCATGGCTCAAAGGGCATTCATCAGGAAAATCTGAAGTTGCAATATAGACCCAGATAGACCAAAATAGTCGTCATAGACATGGAAGCAAACAGTTGTCTATGGTAGACAGGATGGAGGGGTGGTTTCAAGCATATAGACCACCATAGACACCACCCAGTCTACCATAGTTGGGTAGACATGATAGCCACCATAGTACTAATAGCTTCCATAGGTCTGATAGTAGTCATATATCAGGTATGAATGGCAAAAAAAACACTGACCATTTCACAATCTATGAGCAGGTCCTGAACAATTGGGGAGAAACAACTCAAGTGCCCTAGACAAGGAATTACTATTACCATATTATTATTACTACACACATTAATGACCAAATTTAAAACTGCTGGGATTCGATCCCACGACCGCTTGAAAACACTCAAAATAAAAGACTACCATATTTACAAACTAGACCACGCAGTCATAACTAAATCCTGAACATGTATCACTAAAGTCTAGAACTGAGGCTTGACTAAGATGGCTTGGAGATTATGCTTCAACTAGGCTTTAGTCTCGCAGCACGTCTTAGTTGTGCCTCAATACCTGTGAATATTTGTCAAATACAAGTGATAGCCTCTGGACCAGTTTTGTTCATCGCATATTGCCTCTGGGTCTTACACTTGGCATACTGGGCTGCCAGCAGCCTGAGTATGTTGTTGACAAATCCATGTAGTAGTATATTGTAGGGGATGAAACTGATAGACAGTAATAGACCACCATAGTATAGAAGGTAAGGTAGCGGTCATACAAATACGGTTACCCCACGTGACTGCCCATTCTGGGCAAAAACGGGCGAGTCTAAGTTTTCAAAGTGAGAACAAAAAATCCGCCTCAACAGACCTGTGTGAAAGTGTCATGAGATCTCTCTCAAATATTTTCAGGAGTTTTAATTAAGAAATGGGAGACTAGTTCCCAAATTGATGTCAAGCGGTGATTTTGGAACTAGTCCTTCATTTCTCACTTAAAACTCTTCAAAATGCTTATGAACACTCTTAGGCTACATTTAAACAGGACTGTTGAGGCGGATTTTCTATTTCTGCCCAGGGAAAAGAGGATTCAAGGCAAGAGCCTCAAAATGTCCTAAAAGGTAAGTCACGTGGGGTAACTGTATTTGTATGACCGCTACCTTACACCTGATAGCTCCACATAGACTACTAGTAGGCCCCAAAGTGCTAGACACCAATAGACACTAATAGTGGAAGCTCAGATTTATAGATATTGATAGCCCACTATGGACATGCATACACAGGTGGGTGGTCATATAGACCACCATGGACAATAAAGCTGTAAGGCCGACAAGCGGCAGAGCCCGGTAACGAGTGAACCGACATATCAGACCAAAGCTTATCTTTGCAGCTGAAGAGAAGGAAATACTTACACACTTCATATTACTCACAAGGATCTCTACTCTGTGGACTGCGCCGAGTACCGAGGAATTAAGCACATAAGCACAACAAGCAGAATTGCTCTGCAAAAGACTTACTCTCACCATAATCCACAGAGGATTCACTTCGAACCCTGATGCTACAATATCTTCACTGGAAGAAATCCATTTTGAATACACTTATACATCCGGGAACGTGAGTCAAGCAAGAAACATGGCTGACAATTATCATGTTTCATTGTGCAGGAGGCAAAGCCCATCCGAACTGTATTGAAGGTCAACATCATGGTTGCGAAGTGGCCCTGCAGGTCACCAATTCCATTGGCGCACCTTTTAATCATTGAGTTTTCGACCTTTGTCTCTCCACCTTCACTCCGACATGTAACCGCACTCGGTTGATATCTGGACTTGTACTTAGCCTGTATCTCTTCCTGTGGACCACTAGTCCACCTCGTCTCAGACAGGCAAGCGGCGAGGATGTGCAGATCGGAGGATTTGCAGGTCGCGGTGCTTGGAAGGAGACAAAGACAGGAAAATCCCAGCCACCTCCGCACCAGTCAAGACGAGAGAGACATGAATAGTATTCTGAATGTCCACTTGCACTCAAAGACCGCTTTCTACCGAAACCAGAATTATGCCTCTACGAGTTCGGACATCTCACCGGGAAAATTCAAATGTGGGGTCGTGGGACTCTCGGAACTCCTGAATGCCATTCGGCCTCATAGAATGCGCAAGTTCTCTAGCCGTGATTGAACTGTGCAAATCATTTATGGAGATATTGCTATGTACCACCGAACCTGACACAGTTGCGACGGTGATCCTTAGCACAATCGTCCTGGTTGCAAAGTATACACGTAGTATCCTTGAAATCTTATGCTCTGTACCATTACAGCAGGTTTAATTCATTGGATATGGGGCGTAATGTTGGCGAGAGGACTAATTGATTCTGTCTGGTGGCAAGGATCCACAGCGGGGCAGGGATGAATTTCATGATATTTGCAGACTCATCCGAGGTAGTGGAGGCCCCGAGAGGAATGTATAACTCAGCTTATTTTGTGCACCGGGATAATCCCTGACACCAGCCTTTATTATTTGGATTGCACGGTGTAATACCTACCTACCTACGGACCTTATTCTGAAGGAATAACAATTGGATGCTGCTGCCCGAGATGCCCGAGAGAGCACATGCCTGAAGAGAATCAAAGGAGGCTACGGGAAGAATGCAGACCCATCTAACACAAGTGAATTAAGTAGGACCACTGTCCTGTAAGGTTGGTGCACCAGCCTCATTCAACCAAACAGATGGCTGCTCTGAAAAGAGGTGTCCCATATCAGACCAGCTAGTTTTCCGGGCAGTTCCTGGAGTGTAACAAATGCGGGACTACTAGTGCTATGTGTGCACACCTTGTCAAAGGCACTAAACTTGAATTTTCGAGATGGCACTGAGGTTAAGGCTGGGTTGAGGAGAGCGACACAATCGGACGATAGTCTAAGCATAATTATGAATGCAATCACCGGCCTACCTGCCGAACTCATCGAGCCGAGCATTTTTGGTAGGGAGAGATCAACAGATCACTGCTGACGCAAAAACCGCTGACGAAAATGTGATGCACGGCCAAAATCGAAAAATCATGCTCCCTAAGACCCAGTAACTTACGTTACCGGGAATGATAGACATGCATAGCCCCCGCCATGTCTATATAGCATTTCTTTTTTTCCTGATGTTGATAACGATCTAATTGGTGACTGTGGGAGGGCAATTGCACTTGGAGAGCAGGTGAGAGCACCCACATTGGGAACAGGTGTGGGTGTGGCAGCAGGACTTGGTGTTAGAGTGGCAGTGCTTCTGATTAAATCACTTGCAAATTTCTTTGCTTTTCTTGACTTCATCACTTGATCCTGAGTCTCCAGTGTTTCCCCTTCTGGTCAACTCTTTCACTTTAGGTTTGGAGGCAAGATAAGTGGCACTGTGATCAGAGAAGAATGAGCATTTGCCCAAATTGATGGAAGTCGCGGAGATGAAGATCTCGTCAGGCTGCAACCTTGTTCCAGATCTTTCAGTCAAGCAGGATAACCCATTTGTGGATACTGTCAGAGCAACTGATGAAGGTGTCCAAGATGTAGGAACAGTGCTGGTCGAGCTTGCACCTTCGATGCAGGAAAACAAAGAGAGTTGCTTCGGCCACCTTGGTCCAGGCAGCGATCCAATTGGGCTGAGTTCTAACGACTTAGGTAGTTTCAGATGAACTGAATAGGGGCTGTACACCATCTCTGATGATTTCTGCATGCTGCCTATCCTGGGAAACAGAATAGTGGCTGGTGATGACCTTGTTGAGGTTGACAGCCTGTCCTTTAACAATCACAGTCCACTCCTATTCAGGGAAGGAGATGTGGTTGGTTGAATTAGGGAGGCTCACGGTAGCCGCTTGCGCAGGAGGCTGTGCCCAGGTGACCACTGGTCACATTGTTGATACTTGTACATTTTAGGAATAATTCATGCATCAAGCATGTTTCTCATGAGACTGGAAGAACTCACCTCGCTCTGGTCTCGCTTCCCGAAGAGAACAATATGGTTCTCCTTCTTTTGTAGGTGCTCAATTAGCATCCAAATGAGCACGCTGTTGTCTACAAACCAATGGATTGGGGGTAAAGGAACGAGATCCTTGGCAGCAGGCATGTGAATTATAGAGATATTGTGGTGTAGATAGAAGGAATGTGTAAGTGTATTAAGCAAAAGTGAGACACAGCATCTCTGGTAAATTTACTGTTACGAGGGTGATGCAATATATGTACAAATAAACAGCAATGGCCTTTTTGGGCTTGTACAAGCCCAAACAAGCTCTAACAAGTCCTCGCAAGTTTTCTGTAGAAAGTCTGATGTCCGAGGCAACACGTATTGCCCTGTACTCGTTAATCCCAGCTAAGTAGTGTTGCGGGAAATAGCCTTCTGAAATTTACACCTGCAAATTAACAGGGTAAATTACTAGCTAATTTACCGTAGTGCTGGAATGGTCTAAAAAAGGGGGTAAATTAGGGTCAAATTCACCTCAGCCCCGAGGAAAAGTTTGTATGAATTCACGAAGTTTGCGAGATGTCATCCGACCCGAGCATACCTCAGCATATGAGAAACAGCTCTTCCAAAGGATAGAAAGAGATTTCTGAAAATTGACTGTCAAATTTAATCCTCACTCAATAGCTGGCAGATGTCGGGGTGCGATTCGTGCGACAATATTAGCTCTGGCACAAAATTTGACCAGTATTTCTGAGTGGATGCTCTGTATGCAGTCAGGACACCAATCTCAGTCACCTCCAGAGCTCAAGGACACCTGGGGGACCTGAGATTTTTTTTCCAGGAACCGGCCAATTAGTGTATTTTACGGTAAATTAGGTCAAATAGGACCGCTCCGAAGCCCGGAGGTAAATTTAAATTACCCCAGTCAAGCAGGTCTCCGTCCTATTTCCCACAACACTACCAGCCTCTATAGCATAGTACATTTGAACGACTGTCTTCAGAAAAGTAGGTAGAAAGCTATAGTGGGTGGAATCGACCCTAGTCCAATCAGACCGGAGGAATGCTCCGCTCGTTGGGTTTCGGATGACGAGTGGGAAAAAACGAGAACAGCACTGTGACAGCTTGTGCACCAAGTATCCTCTCGAGGATGTAGGGTACGTGGTCAACATTACGACATTATTAAAACCTTCTCAATGGCATAGTGGAGCCTCCGCTCGGAAGGTCATATAAATTCTGACAAATGATTCATCCATCCTGGAACAAGGCAGACGCAGAAACAAGTGGTATGTGCGCTGCAGTAGTCACTTATAGATTTAACTATTTTATTTCGAGAACAGCAAAGTCAGTCTTCGTCCTCTCCGCGCTCATCCACGTCGGAGTTTCGATCTGTATCGCCCCCGGCGTTGTCGCACAACGTCCACAAGTCATTAGTCAAATCCCCCATCTCATCCGAGTCAATGCCTGAACCATCCACGGATAATTTCCGCCTTGCGCAACCTTCTAGAAACCTCGCGTAGTTTCCAAACAGCTCCGCCGTTCCGGTCGTCGCCCCGATAGAAGAGAACACCGAAGTTGTGCGCGGTCGAGACAGCACCCCGGAACGACTGGTTGGCGGCAGCCACGTCTCGGGAGAACTGAAGAAGGCGGGGAAAGACGTCGGGAGAGGATAGGCTGTGGCGTGAGTGCTGAAACGAATGTGAGAACGGCAGGACGGTGTTGCGAGCGGACCGCTTTGCTTCACCTGGAAATGATGGTCCCACTGATCCCGGTACGGTTACACAGCTCATCATATGATATGATGCTCTCAGAGGAGAATCCTCGCGTAACATCACGTCGAGTAGTTTTCTGAAAACCAGGGCAATGGGTCATCCAGTAAGACGGACATACGCAGGGAAAAAGGGCGGACCGCGACCGTCGTTCGAGAAGTGGAGGAAGAGAAGTTGTACATGCGGTTCTCGAGCTCCACGGTGTTTGCTTGCGGGAACACACCACTAAGCTCCGCGAAAGGAAACGAGGCCCGCCAATCTAACTGCGCACAAAAACTCTGAATATCATCTTTCGCTGGGATTAGTCTTGAGAGTGGATAAGTTTGCGAGACTCTTTTGGGAGTGTTCAACACCTACCGCAGCGGGATGGTTGCGGTTTCGATGTGGGCTGACAGGATTGCAGAGGTGTGATACAGATGTGCTTTCTGATCGGCGCTGTCAAGACGAAAATGATGGAAGACACGTCGAACCACCTACGCTGGCATTCATGTAGATATTGGTGCACAGTTCGTCCGGCCACGACGTGGGAGATTGTATTGGAATGCTTATAGATGAAAGCTCGGCCAAACTCCGTAGAACGAGAGCGTCGTTGACAATTTTCCGCGTTTCACGCTGGGCCTGGACGACTAGGGGTTGTGGCAGTTCGTGTATGATTAGAATTGACGCTTACATCTGTGTTTACGAAGGATAGACCAGGATTCGATAGTAAAGGCCAGGCTAATAAAGGCAGCTTGAGAAATTCGTCGTGCAATGATGTCAAGAAAGAATTCATGAATGAGCCAAAAGTCGACGTGTCGTGCATCAGTTGGATCCCCTGAAGATACTCGTTAGCAGAATTTCGACTGGTAGAGTATATTAATACCTGGATTGTCTCGCATTCCTCTAGAAATAGGCGTAGAGGACCCTCCATCAACCCCGTGTCCTGTAGTGGAGTACATCAGAAAAAGGGAGGACATGCGTCAGTGGGTGAAGGGATACCTCATCGTACCGTTCAAACGTCTGATGTCCGGCGGCCCAGTTCCCCTCCACATCCTCCCACTCGGCCACGTCGGGAATCTTCTGTACTGTTCTGGGCACATAGTACACACGATTGAAATCCGACCAATATCGGACATCCTCCTGTTGTAAAGCAGCCGCATCGGCATCCGACGAGTCTGAGTCCAATTCGTCCATATGGATTTGATATTGGCTTTTTCCAACGGGCTCCTGTCTGTACTCCACAGCGTTTCCATTCCTATAGACGATTTATCAAACTTCGCGACAGGTGCTGGGAAACTGGCCCCAACCAGAGGATTTGATGGGCGTTCGAGTCGTCGTCCTCCGCTCCAAACAGGGCGTTAGTTTGGTTTAACGTTCCAAATTGGGCTGGCTAAAAGGTGAGTCCTAGATAAAAGATCCCATGGCGTCGTTCCCCGACCTTTATAATCAAAGGCAAGGAGTCGAGGGCAAAACGTTGGTTCGGCCTACAATAATGGACGTTATGATCCCGGGAAGCCAAGAGCGAAAAGAAGGGAGCCTTCTGATTCAGTCCCTCCCGAAAAGATATCCCATGAGAGATTTCCGGCTCTTCATCGTCCCCGTAGGTGAAATAGCTTTCTTGTGTATTCCAGAAATGGGTTCCAATATAGTTCGCTTGGGTTCCTGCCTGTATGTATAAGATTTCTTTCATGGCTAAAGCTAATCGATTGCAAGAAGGTTGGATTCATTCGTGAGCCAGAACCTGCCTGCGGGTGTTGCTTGACGACTGCGCCGGGAGAGAAGAGAGGACACCGTGACTGTCACTCGCCGTATCGTCACAGCGGGCCGACGGCCCACTCAACTGCCGACCACCAGGTTTAATTTCCTCACCGCTACGTAAGAACGTTACTTGCACTGAAGCATGCCGCTCGACGCTCGTTGCCGGCAGCGCCAAATTATCGTTCAAAGGATTAAATTCCAGCCGCTCTTGCCGCGATGGGAGCGCACTGGCAGGCGTCAAGCAGAAAATAAACCTTAATATTCTCACAGACCGGTAGAATGTCGGAGGTTTTTCATAAAACTGTTGGCATTTTGTTACCCGAGTAATACGCTGGCGAAGTGGTAGGGTGTACATTTCTGCGAATAGACACTGTTTTTCTCCGAGATCTGATCCGAATCCGTGCAAAGAGTCGGGTATACGCTTTTTTTTTTTGGAAACCACTTGGAAGTTGGTGTCAACCGGTAGCCTGGCAGGTAGAAGGTCCCCTTATATCGTGTCACCGAAAAACCTGCGACGTACTTCCGCCGTGCTGGAGATAAAATGCAGTGGGGGATGTTCAGAATAACATCAGAACTGAAGTTGGTTGTGGATAGCTGGTTGGGATTTTTTCAGGCGACGTCCGGCGACTAATTATAGATGATGCATGGCTGTACCAGGATCCGCACCATCCAGGGAGTAAAAGTGGATGCCGGATTGGTGTTGAAACAAGTGGAAAGTCTGATAGCAAACAAACTATAAGAGCAATGAAAGCAAACTATATCACGACACGGAAACTGTCCAAGATACGACGATCCTCCGGGGAAAGTCTATTAGTGCTACGAGGCGTGATCGATGATGCCGCGGAATGTCGGTGGGGTAGAGGCGGTCTTGGCGAGGGATAGCCGAGTGATGACAAGGGAGGCAGACTGACCCGTGAATGACCTCCTCGCGACGACAAGGCAGGTGGGGGCAGCACAAGGCGATACTCGGCCGCATGGCCATTAAACCGCGGTGACAGCCCGGGAGACCTCAGTTCAAAATTAGGACTGACTGGGGAGAGCGATCCCCGCGTGGAGTCTATCTCGTCGGAATGGGAAGGATATCGCTCTTGGCTGCTGCAAACCGTCCTGTTGCTGGTAAACACTCCGTCCGGAACGCGGATACATCTCAGATAATCGTAGTTGTCTACCACAGGAAGACGTGTATAGTCGCAGGCCTGTTCAATCTGTAAGAGAGACTCCGAGCAGATTCAAGCGTCCTCACGGAGAAGTAGGCAACGATATGCCATTTTCGTGTTTGAGAAGTTCCTGGCATGTGCACCGTAACTGAGTATGTTTGCTTGGTGAGCCCATCTACTTTAGAAGGGCGGTCCTTTCTCTTAAGAGGTGCGGGTAGGATTTTGGTTGAGTCAGAAGCCTTGCTAGCGCTAATGACACGGATGTGAATAAAGCTCAGCGGAAGGGGCGGGGCACACAAACCGTCGAGCAGCCTTAGCCTGCTTCTCTTCGTGGGTCGTCTCTATTTTTTCCTCGTAGAACAAGTAATCACCGCGCATCCTGCTCTGCGACCTTAAAAATAAAACTAAAATGTGAACACGAAGACAGTACCGGAGACATTTACTTACCATCGCCTGCCTTCTGTCCATCGCACCAAACCGCCTTCGTCAGAGTCCTCGGACTCCTCCCATACAAACACGTTGCCGCTCTTCAGTTGTGCGCGCTCGTGGGCGACAAGCCGACGCCTGATGAGGGGAAGAACATTTAATCTGACAGCCTCAAAAACCCTATGCGCATCAGCGATATCACGGATGTCTTCTTCAAGGTGAGGACATAGTTGCTGGAACATTGGTTGCCACATACGAAGGGAGGGATGTGTAACGTAGGGCCCAGGCTGTGGCTCGCTTATGCCAGGACGAAACGACATTAGTTGAGGAAAGATCAGTAGGGCTGGCATTTATGGGCAGATAAAAGAACGCGCCACCACCATCTTCGGGGAGTTGACGGGAATCTGGACAAGATAGAAGAATTCGCTATATAAATAACTGAAGGCAGAACCATGGACTAGGCATAAAGATGTCAGAGTTCGCAAGGTTGCTGTTTAGTAAGGAACCCGGGCCGGATTCCTACGATCAAAAAGAAAGAAGCAAAGTCTTCCGCCGTTTTAAGCGATATGCATGGGAAAATAAATGAGTGGAATCGCATGAGAAGAAGTGTGTCATGATTATGCGCCGCCCAATGATTTGGTATCTTGGCGACATCATCTGTTTAATGGTGAGCTGGCAAAACCTCGGCCATCCGAGTTTTTCCCTCTTGCCGTCACGGTTGGTCTGGAAACGCACTTGTCAGGTTTCCGTTCCTGAGCGGGACCGTGCCGTGTAATCCTACCTACCGAGAGATGTTCCGCGCGGATATCCAGAGTTTAATCCAAGGTGTAATTTGCCTCGTGCGGCCATTTCGATATCAGATTATCCAGTCTAGATCGTGGGCGTCAGAAGACCGCAGCCGATGACATGCCGTCTTCCCATCGATGGTTACCCGACAGTCACTGCGACCCACTTCCTGTATTCAATGCTCACGCTCGACCTGCGAAAAAAAGACCAAGTTGTCGAAAGTTGGCCACAACTGATATATCAACGTTACATACCGTATGTGATATCAGATAAGCGGTGTCTACCACCAATATTCGGGTGCTCGATGGAACCTACCACACTTCGCCGTAGGCAGGCGATTGCATGGCTGAATCGAAGATATCATTAGATACTAAGATAGGTCCCGCATTTACGACAAAGACTGATAATACTGATATTAATTTTAGAACGTGAGATGCTGCTGTAATTCTTCGGCCGCGTAGAGCTGAAGGCATGTAGAACAATGTCGTTGACCATATGGCCACGCGGGAGGCCCTCACGTACCTTGCTCCCTACTTAGCGCTGTTGAACTGCGGTATGGTGGCGTTTGGAACGCTTGCCGACATCATAGATGTCGGCAAACTGGGATCGATTCTACCACTTGTGCCTTTTAGGTCAGCCACAGGGCAAATCCCCTCACGTTCGATGGTCATACTGCCAGGAACGCTGGTTGATTTGTAGAGCCGTGAGAGTCTGGACTTCGTACTTCGCCGCGGATTGTCGCAGTGGGGTTGACTTCTGTAATTGCCGTGAGCGATGGAAGATGGTTCCTGCGACAAGAGCTGCCAAGCTTACCGTTATTGGCAGATATTTTAGACTCTTGTGAGAAGCGACGGGAAAGTGAATATAGATGCCCTCGAAGTAAGCCGTCCCGGACTTGAAGATGAAAAAACGACGGTTTACGCAGACATCCGGATCCATCTGTCGCGGCCCCAAAAATGTCTGTGAAGTATTTGCGACAAGTGTAGTGGGTCTGTGGAGCGCTTATCGGTGATGGGAATGGAGAAAGAAGATTCAACTTGGATTATAACGTGTGCCGTATTTTTTTTACCCGACACTTTCTCGAAAACCGTCCGGCTAAGTGTGAACCCTGCTAAAGAGAAGTGATGAGAGTCCGTTCTGGGGATGGTAGAACAATGTCAGTCCTTCCCGTCGCACGCTGAATCACTTGGACTGTGGTATCAGTGGCGCCGCGACGGTGACTGGATAGTGTGTGTGCAAACAAATGGATAGTGGCGCAGACTCCGCCGCAGAGTGACCATGGTGTAGTCGTTTCGAAGATTGCAAAACAGCGCTCATCACATTGTTCATGCGCCCTCGGGTCGGCAATGGTCTTTGCTGACAATCACGACCCATGAAAGCCGAAGAAGGCGGTCATAGCATGCAGCATTGGGAATGACCAAAAGAGCATGATAATGGGACGGCGAAAGTGGACGTAATCGTGAGAGGAACAAGTGTCAGATCAGAAAGACGTCACATGTAACGAGAAGAAACACAGCCTGAAGGCCTGAAGATCAATCCATAGATTACATAAAATCCTCTTCCAGTTCTCTCACTGATTTCGTTCGGGTCGCTCCGCCCTCATCCTCATCCTCCTGCTGTTCTCCGCTGAACAGAGAATCATAAGAGCGCGCGGCCTTCTCGGCCTCCCGAGTGCGTGCGAGCTCCATGTCCGCCTTTTTCTGTTCGTGTAATTGATTAGCACAGGTTATTAAGATCAGCCAACGCTGGGTAAATCATACCTTCTCACTCGCAACCGCGCGTCGGGTAGCTGCCTCACGCTTTAGACGTTCCACGCGCTCCTGTTCATGGTCCACCACGCGCTCGACCTTGGTCTTATTTAGGCGGTTCACAATCGGATTCTCGCGCTTCAGAACGTGCACTGCACGGAGCCCAAGTGAACAAGGATTTTTTTGCAGAGAGATAAAACCGCGGCACCCCGTTTGACCTGTGATTTGGTCAGTTAGTGAGGTCCGAGGCGCACACAGGATGACGCACACCTTCTTGTCACTGTGGAAGGAGACCTGCCCCACCGCCATGTCCCCGGTTTTCTAGCGCAGCAAAGTTTCACATATGATACAAGTACTGCGCTACCGGGAGACACACCTTGAGGTTATCCGCAGGCGTATATATTATCGTGAGGTTGTCTTTTTTGTTACCTGCCGGCGCGTGTGAGCACCAGGAGTGGGGGAAGAGGCACCTGCGCACCCTCGATCGAGTTGGCCTTGACGAGTTGCGCGCAGTCTGTTAACAACGTCTCGGGGATTGCCTCCCATACTATTGACGCGTCTTCTGGGAGCCGCAGGTAGACATGCGCGGAAGAGAGCTTGTCAACGTGAAACCAGACGTCGCCGGGGTGTGCGTATTTGATCAAGTCTTCGTCTAAAATTTTGGTTAGCAGCTATATCACAAACTTGATAATTTCTTGAAGCAACACATCTCCAGAGTCGGGGCGCGACAATTGAAAATCAACAGATACATACTTTCAACCTTGTCGCGTCCCATGTACAGGGTTACGGATGGAGTCACCACTATCAATACAGGTTAGATCGCACACAATCCATGCTGCCAGGACGCGCACCAGTGGATGTGAAAAAGAGGACCATCGTGGATGTCCACAAAGGGGAGCACAGCCTCCCCAGCGGTGGCGTGGAAATGCACGGCTAGACGATCGAACCGTGGATTCCAGTGAGATTCTGGCATATTTGGGTGACAAACCACAAGCTTTCGGAATAAATCGGTGGAATTCTGCAGGCACGCCCACCAGTGGATCTGAGCGTAAAAATCATTGGGTGGTGATGTTTGGCTGCCTTTGCGCAACCATCGGCAAGTCTCGGCAACGGACTTTAACGATTTTCCGTTCATCGGCAACGGACTTGTGAACGATTCTTGTGAACGATTTTCATCAAGTTGGTTGCCACGTCGACCTTTTCAAACTTTTCTGCTCATCAACACCTTTGCTAGTCTCGTTTCCAGACGTTCTTGGGCAGAGCAGCGGCGGTCTTCGGATCGGCCAGAATGATCCGAGGCAGAAATTGATGAAAATCTGATGGCGAATCACTGCCCTACTGCCAACCAAGTCACCAGTGGAAATCTAGTGGAGCACGAATCCAGTGGAAATCCAGTGACGAAATCTGTGGAAATATTTTGAAATCCAGTGGAATTCTGCAGGTTGGCAAACCGCTGGAGCAATTCTGTGGGATTCCTCAGGCTCGCCACGTGCATACTGTACTTTTTCGTTCAATTCGACAGGGGGTGTGACGCGTGACTTCTTCGACCAATTCGACAATTTGACACGTCCGCAAATCGACCGTGACCGACCGAAAAAATTCGACAACTTGTCCAAAAAATTCGCAAGAATCGAGCTTTTTTTGAAGGTTTCGGGCGCCAAATTTCCCGCTGTGACACCAAACCAATTCGACAAGCTGCCTTAGTGACGCGTGACACAACCAAAGTTCCAAATCGACAGGTACCCCTGTGACGCGTGACTGTCAAATTAAACAAAAAAGTACAGTATTAGTGTTGTTCAAATTTGTCCTGATTAACTCCTGGTTGTGCTCCTACTCTGTTTCCTACTTGGTTCCCTAGTCCAACTAGGAGATTAAACAGGAAAGCAAGTAGGAAGAAAGTAGGGAGAAATACTGTACTTTTACATTAGTGTTGTTCAAAGTTGGCCCTGTTCATGTTCCTGTTTGGGTCCCTTTTTTCTCCCTTTTTGCCAATTTGGCGATAAATTTGATGAACAGTGACCAAACAGGAAAACGAACAGGAAGCAAGTAGGAGCAACTTTGAAACCCCCCCCCCCCCCCTGGATTTTGGCACTAGGAGGAGAGTAAGAGGCATGTAGGAGAGTCCTCCTACTTCTCTTCTACTCTGGTGCATTCTGACTGGCCACATGATCTGTACATGCATACACCATGCAGACACATCATATTGTTGATATCCAACACACCCTCGATGCAGCAAGCAACTGCACCCACCCCCTCACGCTCGACACCCCTCAAGGCATACCAAGGGTGGCACGGTGTTGGATGAAATCGACTGCAGGAAGAGCCTTGGTAAGAGTGTTGGCAATGTTGTCGTAGGACGGTATGCGAGGAGTGAAGATCTTCTTCTTGGCGATGCAGTCCCAGACGTGGTGGTATCCATTCTCAATGTGTTTAGCACATGAATGGAATGATTGGTCGCCAGCAAGAATGTGTGCTGTGTCATTATCACAGTGGATCAGGGATGGGCAATCAACGACTACGTGCATTCCATGCAAGAGCATCCGTAGCCAACATGCCTCCTTCGCTGCCTCCAGCATGGTGATGTACTCTGATTCTGTAGATGAGACAGATACTGTTTTCTGCTTACGCAAAGCCCAGGAGATGACGCTGGACCCGAGGGAGAAATTGTAGCCCATGATGGATTTTCGGTTGTTGGGAGAATTCGCGAAGTTGGTGTTGGTGTACCCACTGAGAGAGATGTCTCTGGTGCCACCCAGTACGAGGCCAAGGTTACATGTTCCTTTTAGATAGCGCACAATGCGGATGGCTGCATGCCAATGGACAGTGGTGTAGCAGTCGAGGTAGCCAGCCAATTTGTTAACCGCAAATGCAATGTTGGGCGCATGCCTATGGCGAGGTACATGAGGCAACCAATTAAGGCGCGGTACGGAGTGGAGGCCAGGTGGTCGATGTCAGCAGAACGAAGGGGAGGTTCACCGGCAGCAGGTTGGCACAGCTGTAGTTTGGTCTCCATGGGCATGGAAGCGGGGTCGGCGTCAGCCTGGTGGAACTGATGGATAATGCGGTCAATCAGCGCAGTCTGGGAGACGGAGACGGTGCAACGTTCCGACTCGCAGACAATACCAATGCCAAGGCAGAACCGGACTTGACCAAGGTTGGTGATCACCCATTTCTGGTGGAGCTCAGCCTTGAATAGCATATTTGCAGCAGGTGTACTCGCCGCACATAACATGTTGCCAATGTGAGTGGCCACAATGTTTGTCACATCACCAATGCACTGAACATAGACACACCATTCACAGAGCAGCCTCCAGAAACCCCACCCTACCATTGCTTCATGTGTGGTGTGGTTCCAGGTACGACCACTCTGCTTTAACCCATACAGACTCTTTAGCACCTTCCAAATGTGTGTCTCCTTCCCCGCCTCCTCGTAGTGTCTGGGTTGGCAGGCGTACTGGACTTCATCATTGGGAAGGTGTGCATTCAAGAATGCAGTCTTGACATTGATCTGCTGGATGTCCCACTGACAGGAAGCAGCGATGTGGAGCAGCGCACGGAATGATTCAAGGCGAGCGGTAGGTGACGTGGTGTTGGTGTAATCCCTGCCATAGATCTGGCAGTAACCCTTAATGCAGTAGCAGACTTTTGTGTTGGTGCACAGCACCTTCCATGTCGCATTTCCGAGTGTAAACAGGGCAGAGGTCAAGAATGGTTTTGTTTGGCAGTACATCCAAAGGAGGGATGAGCTCGTAGACCCCCATGTCTCTGAGCAATCCTAGCTCTTGTGTGTACCGGCAACCCACTCCACAGTGTTGAGGGAACTCATGGCCTGGGAATGGTTCTGCAGGTCATCAGGGAATTCAATGTCGATGGGTCTGTTGGTGAGAACAGCATGGACCTGCTGGAGCATGACGAGCTCTTCGCCTTCATTGTCCTCGGGCGTCTCAGCAATTGTTGCCTCAATGTCCGAGAGGATGCCCATCTCACCATTGTCATCATTGTCACCAGCGACATTGACATGGCAAGGGACCATGACACGGGAGGAGGTCGAGGGCCAGGAGGAGGAGGAGGGGGGGAAGGAGTAGAGGCGCATTGGGTTTTAACGCCTTGGTGGGGACAGGAGGTGCAGATATGGAAAGGCCCGGGTCGACCAGGGCTTCATCATCAGGCACAGAGTGTGGGAGCTCAGGCACAATGGGAGTTGGTTTGGCAGGCCTGGATGCGAGGGATTTGGGGATGGAGACTTTGGCGACGACATCACTCTCTATAAAACAGACATTAATAGAGTCGAACACTTTCCCATTCCACTGTTCCCAGCACCGATAAGACTTCAAGTGGGGGGTATACCTGATGAGAACAGTCTCGAGAGAACGCGCATATATCTTGGGATTGTGGCCCTCAACAAACACAAAAGTGTGACGGCCAATCTCCCAAAGGTGAGAGATGTTGGCCTTCTTGTTCTCGAAGCACTCATAAGGTGTCCATCCCCCTTGCAAATGAGAAGGTGAATGTCAAGAGTCGGTTACTCTCGGAGGCCGACGGAAGTCCGGGACGGTCTATCAAGATGAAGATGTGAAGTGAGCAATACGGATGGGGACTCTCTTGTGATAAAACTTCGTAGATAGATGTGAAGTCTGGACGGAGTCCGAATGGAGGTCCGAGGCGGGTGCCAACAAATGGAGCGGCTTGGCTTCAGCTCGTGTGCTGCGCCTTTCCCTACACCAAGGTCCGATTTCGAGAAGGGACAGATTGAGAGCGAGACAGAGATAGGGCACAATCTTAGTCGATATTCAAACTGATCTAAGTGAATACATAGTGAAAAAAAAAAAAAAAAAAAAAAAAAAAAAAAAAAAAAAAAAAAAAAAAAAAAAAAAAAAAAAAAAAAAAAAAAAAAAAAAAAAAAATAAGTGTAAGTACATGGTGATATATATATACTAAGTTTGGAGTCCGAGATATTTCCGCGCGAGACAATTAAAACAATAAACTAATTGTAGTATGTATGGGGATGAAGAATTTAGCAAGAACAATAAAGAGCCGGAGGTCCGAGACCTCCGTGGTGATGTGAAGAATCATGTGTGTGCATAATTGTTAAAGAGCATATGGTGGAACAATAAGAGCATTCACGACAATAAGAGCCAATGGCAAAATTGGGATTGACGAATAGTAAGTCCGACAGAGTCCGAGGGGTTGATGGATGTTCAACGGAAGTGATCGGGGTCCAATGGAACAGATCGTGACAGTGAACGAGCATGTAAGTATGCAGCCATGATGCAGAACTCATCTCAGAGGAACACCGGCGCGTTGCAGGAAACCTGCATCGCACAGGCCTTGTTGTTAACAGTGAGATGGAAACATCCACATTTTCCATTCTGGACAGAGGAATGCAGGGCCATGAAACAGTACTCGATGCTGTGTTCGCTGCACCAGGCAATGAACACAGTGGATTTTAATTCTCCATTGTCCATCTGGTATTTTCCAATGTGCTCGCTCGTCTGTCTTTGCCTCCACAATTAACTGCCAGGTCTTCAGGGATTTGAAAGCAGCAGCTTTATTAGGCAGCGGTGTACACCAGCCGCAACTAGAGTTGTCATTGATTATCTCCATTGTATAATAATTCCTGCTGTGCATGTTGGATATCAATGATACGACGTGTCTGCATGGTGTATGCACATACAGATCATGTGACCAGTCACGTAAATGTTACCTCACTGTGTTCCTTAGCAAGAGCCAGTGAGCTAAGTACAGTACAGGTTCCAATAGGTTTGAGCTTGCATTGTACATATACGAGCAGGACCTACACCTCAACAACCTCGCCAGATTTCTCACCTTCACAGTCACCTTCGCTCCTGAGACAATAACCAGCACTGCACACTCTTTACGATACTACACAATGTGCCACCCAAATAACGATGACTTTCCACCCTTCGTCCTCAAACCTGTTCATTCACTGTGTTTTAATGAGTCGAAATGGCACGAGTATTGTTTTGATTGGCACAGGTGGATGACGGATAGCAGGTGGATGCATCGGGGACGAAGAACACATTTTCCAGCATAAACTTGTCCATGACAATGGTACCGACGCCGGTTGTGTTAATCGAGCTTCCCTGGAAGCCACGGATGGAGTGGGGAGGGATGGGGTCGAATGTGGTGAAGTCTGAGTGGTATGGTGAGATGTGGACATTTGCCCAGTATCCGAGAAGAGTGTGTATGCACCCCCTCCGTTGGCAGTGTTCGTGGAGGGATCACATGTCCACTTCTTCCAGTTGAGGGATACGGTGAGCTCCTCCTCCACGATGAACATCTCCAATTTGTAGATGGTCGGAAGCGGGTCGGTGACGAGATTGACAAAGTTTGTGTTGAGGACAGGAGGGGTCGGGGTTACAATGGGAATGGGAGCCACCTCGAGGTAGTAATCTCACCCCGCTTCAGTTATGAAGGCATGGCCTGTGCAGTTGTGCTTCACGCCACCTGAACCAGTGCCATGCTGCTTAGCTGCATGTTGCGCTTCATCGGCCTCATCAATGCACTTTCCAGCCATTCCACCCCCTGTTCTCGTGCAGAAGGCCCAGGTGTGAGTCGCCTTGGAGGGGCAGCTTGGCGTGGTGCATGCCTCTCTGCTCCTCGAGTTGTTCGAGTAAGTGGTGTTGGCATTGGGTGTGCTCGGAGTCTTGAACGTGCCTTTGAGTCGAGCTGGGACGAGATGTGCGCAGAGTTGAGGTCAGGGGTCCTGAGGATTGCATCACGGAAGCCAGAAAACAGGGAAAGGGCATTGATCATCCCCCATGTGAGGAACACCTTGGCGTCCAGAGTGGTTGCAGCCCAGATGGTGTTGTTCAGCTCCTTCAGGTGTGTGGTGGTTGCGGTGATAGTGGCGGGCCCATTGTCGGAGTACCTGACCTCAAAGAACTCCTTCAAGAACTAGATCTGCGCAAGCAGCCCCCTCTTCTTGTGGCGGTCCTTCAAGGTTCGCTCGCCAGACATCCACAGCGGTCGCACACTTCGCGATGTGGTTGAGCTCTGGGGGCATGCAGACCATCTCGATGAAGGACCAGATGGCAACATCATTCATGTGCCATATGCTGTGGTCGCGAGGGAAGAGCAAGAATGAGGGCTGGGTGTGAGTTTGTTTGAGCCAGAGGAATGCACCACTGTGCATCCCCAGCATCAAGTGAACTCAGCTGGCCCAGACAGCGTAGTTACGTTTCGACTTGTCGAGGAAATCTGCTGCATACCATCCCATGGTATTGAGTGAGATGGATTTGAACCCTGGTGCGTTCTTGGAGACAAACTGGGATGCCGATTCAGGTGCAGTGGCACTGTACTGATCATCGAAGGAGGTTGAGGAAGGGAGCTGGGACGCCTGGAAGATGGGTTGGGCAACACACCCGGTGCTGGGGGAAGCGAAGAACAGGTTCGTGTATGGGAGATGAGAAGGGAATCACTGGAGGGGCGTCTCAGGTGCATTCTGGGATACAGGCATGTACAGAGGACCTGTCTGCTGGTAATCAGCCAGGGCAGGTGACGTAGGGCAGGCAATCACTGCGTTCAGCGGGCGCCTAGACGCTGATTTTCTGAGCGCATCTGAGGACTGCCTAGGGCCCTGACACCACTCTTTTGTCTAGGCATGTGCATCTAGTTGCGTGTAGAGGCCTAGACCATGCCTGTCTAGGCCTGTCTATGATTGCCGAGGCCTGCCGAGACAGCATAGGCAGGCCTCAGACACGCTCGGCAAATCGGTGTCTAGGCGCCCGCTGAACGCAGTGATTGCCCGCCCCACGTCACCTGCCCTGGCTGATTACCAACAGACAGGTCCTCTGTACATGCCTGTATCCCAGCATGCACCTGAGAGCCCCTCCAGTGATTCCCTTCTCATCTCCCATACACGAACCTGTTCTCAACACCACCTCCAGCAAAAACTTCTGAGGGCTCAGGGGGCATCTACTATGATGTGGTATGATGCCTGGCTTTTCCCAGGGCTTCAGCATAACATTTGAGGGTAGAACACAACTAAAATCACAAACCTCAACATCCAGTAACTCCCTCTCAATTGCTTCCTCTTCACATCCCTTAGTTATTTTACATAGTCATTAAAAAGCACTATAAGAATGATTTCCAGAAGATACTGGAGCAATTGGGTGCAGGGGAAAAAAAGAGAAAAGAAATCCAGACCCATTGGGCATTTCCAGACCTGTTGTACACCACCATTTTGGGGACCTGTGTCAAATCAATGTAAACGAGCCAGTATTGAAATGAGCCGCAAATGGACAACAAATCACCCTTGAGATGACGTCCAGCGAACAAGGCAAAATTCTCGCCATAACCACATCGAAATGGGGTGAGAGTGATCGCCTGATTTCGATGTCCAGCCGATATCAAAAGTGACCGAATGTGATGTATGATCGACAAAAATCTCTCAACGTCGAATCAACGTCCGCCTCTGGCTGAGCCTACATTGTCTCTCCAAGCGCATCCAGGGTCCTTCTGTGCCAACCTCCTGGAATCATCAAAAACCTCCAAGTCTGTCCATCACTGTACAGTTGCAGGACCAAACAGTACCAAAACACCAGCCATCTTTCTTCTGACTTCATTGCAGCTCCCCCCACTCCGTGCACAGCTGCATCCCGCTCAGTACCATCCAAGAACATTGTTCTCAACACATCCAAAGGACACTCCGAGGACTGCCATCATGGAACTATGAATGGCCACAACCGAGCCTCATGACCACTGGAGTGGATTGTGAGGTATGCAAAAGTCACCTTTTTACTACCTCCCTTTCCTTTCCTTCCCACCACCCTTTTTTGCTGTACACACCACCTTCAGCAACATGATTCCTACTCTCTCGTTGGTTATCCACCCTTTTCGTGTAATATGCAGCCCCCATGCCCGAGCCATTTCTTGTAGTTCCATTGTTGTAGTTATTGCATCCTACAAATTTAAATCAAATGACTTTATCTGAGCAACACACTGTTTGAGGCCAGCAATTTGGAAACTGGAGCAGAGCCCAGGGGCCAGCAAATGGGGAGGATTTGTGGAGAGTCGGGAGCCCCAGAGAGTGCCCTAATTTGGGTCAAATGCTGCTCGAGGTCACACCACCATTTTGTCAGCGACCTGGGTCCCAGGTCCTAGGTCCGGCCATCAATCAACATCAAATTGAAAACGAGCCAACATCAAATCGACGTCGGTGAGTGCCACCTCAAATCGATGTTGGATGCTCGGTGTTCCCCCATCAAAAATATGCCTCGGATCATTCCGAGCGGTCCGGCGGACCGCCGCTACTCTACCCGCGAGCGCCAGTGAGCGACTGCCCAATAACATCGGGAACGAGACTAGGGTTTTTGAGGTCCAAAACTCGCCAAAACGTGGGGTTTTTGAGGCCGAAATCTTGGGTTTTGCCCGGACAAGGCTTAGGTGGAGCTTCCCAGGGCCTGGTGTCAGTTAAGCAATTAAGGTTCTCAGATAATACATGTGTCAACAAAGCCGATACCCAAACCACGAAGCTGGCTTTCTTCGAGCTACAACGAGGGATCTTGATGGAATTGAAGTACCGGGGAGGTGGCGCCGTCCTCTGCCCAGGCATACACGAGTGAAATCGGATTTGGTCAGATTTTACAGTTTTCCCTTCATATCTGCATATACTGCCTCCAGCTCCTCCTTGGCCATCGGCTTCGCAGGCCATCCAACGACAAGACCTCCCTCAGCCGAGGGCTTTGGAATAACGTGGAAATGGACGTGGTCAACCTCCTGGAAGAGGACAAAACCCGTCAGAGGACCCAAATATAGCACACTCCAGGCATACCTGATGCGCAAGGCGTCCGTTGTTCTGGAGGATGTTATAGTTCTCCGCTCCCTGCGCAAGTGCGATCTTCTTTGCGACCGGCATGGCGTCCGCGAGGTACTCGTCGGGAAGCTCATGCATCTTCTGCGCGTGGTCTAGATTGCGCTGGATTAGCCCGATGCGAGAGCAGCAAGAATCTCGGACATTTAGGGATCACCAATGCATGGCCTTTGGAAAGCGGCCCAATGTCAAGGAAGGAGAAGCTGGGTGCGGGTCCGTGAGCGGATATGAATACTCAGAATGCAATTTACTCACGACAATTCCGTCTCGACCAGCTTGTAGCTGGGTATCTTGCCTGATAGCGGACATCGGACCTACAGATGTACATAGAATTACAAGACGCGCCTTCGATGATCTTACAGAATATACAGGATGCAAGACTCCTGTGGACAGTGAAGGCTACCTCAGTCAACGAAGGACGAAGACACATACTTTGCAGCCATGACTGAATTCAAGTCACAGTTGTCGCTGGCAAAGGAAGGTCGGGGTATGCCGGGCAGTTCAAAGTCCGATATCTCCGCTCCACATATACACTGGCAAGAAATCAAGTTGATGTGAGGTCAATGTGAGTCGACGTTTCTCAACGATTGCGTCAAGATACCATAGGGAAACAAACTAGGAGATTTCATAGCCAATTCATGGAGGTGCTGTTCAGTATTTCCACAAATTTATACAACTTCCAAGTTCAACTTCAGGTTCAACTGTCGCGGTTCACATTCTGAATACTCTATACCGGCTGTCTATATATTCTATCGTACGAGATCTAAAGATTATGGGACCTGAACCTCGTTCGTCCACTCCAGGGCCACTGCAACTCTTTGTGTACTCCAATATACCTTCTCCTCATCATTTAGCGTGTCGAGCTTCAAGACCCACGAAGCAAGATCTCCGTTAGTCCGGTACGCTTCCTTCCCTGTCGCACGACCGGCGTCCACAAATCCTGCCCCGGCATAGAGTTTTATGACCGGCAGATTATTAGGATGAATCAGCACGCGGAATCGCACTTTCACTGGCGCCGAAACCAATCCTAGCCTCGGGTCCATTGTTTGCGCCAAAGCGTAGTCCTTGGCCGCCTGTATCAGCTTCTTGCCGACACCTTGGCCGCGGTGTCCCGCAGACGCGAATACAGCCGTCATCTGCCACTTGGTCTCCGTGTTGTCGCTGCCCACACGGGGGCACCCGCCTCGGCAGGAAGCGCGTATTCACTCGCAGGGATGGGCCCACGCATGGTCGCAATGCCAACCCAGGTTCCTTCGAATACCCCGTCGCCGCCCTCTGTAGTCGCGTCGCTTATCGGTTCAGACACTGAAGACAGGGGATGCGCCACGCAGACGAGAACGACGGCATCGTCCCGCCAGACGCGCTTGCACCACTGCTGGGGAGTAAACTTGCTCTCGATCGCGTGCGAGGAGGGGAATGCTCCGGGGGATGTATGAGAGCCTCCAGTCGCGTCTGCGCGTATCGCTGGGCTAGCGAGAGTAAGTTAGGTGGTTGCGTAGAGGAGATTCGGGGGCAGGGAAGCGCGTGGGTCGCGTAGGTGTATTGTTGCACCATTATCGTTGGTTTGTGGATCCTCTCCTGGCCCTATTTATTCCAAACTGAAACCGTCTCGGGCAGAAGTCAGCAGCCGATGAGCGCAGTAAACAACTGATAGGAAATCACCGCAACAGGCAGTGCACTACAGAGTTTTCCCTTGAAACCGACTTGAAACATAAAGAAATAAGGAGAAGTTTGCTGCGGGCGCGAATGTTTGCGGATTGTTTACGGGCGCAAGTTCGGCTTGGGGCGCAGGGCTGAAGGAAAGGATAAGAACGTTTGAGAGAATCTGGCAGTGGCTTTATTTATTGATGGGGTTGACGGCAGCACATATCTTCCCACGTTGTATCTTCACCAACTTTGGCCATGGATTTTTCGCGCCGCGGGGACAGGAAAGTCAATGCACTTCGCCCGTTGAATGTGAATCTAGATGGACTTGCGAGAGTGGATGGATCTGCCCGCTTCGGCTTCGGTGGGTCCCGTTGATTTTTTTCACATGACAATTTTTTTAAAGTGTGCTTCAGGCGACGAAACAGTGGCGCTGGCATCCGTTTCTGGTCCGATAGAAGTCAGACTAGCCGCTGAACACCCATCTCTCTCCACCTTTGAAGTCCTAATTCGACCGCTCTCAAACGTACCCGCCACTCAATCCAAATCTTTGGGAGCAACCGTCCGCGCGGCTCTCATTCCCTCGTTGATCCTATCCCAAAATCCACGTACTCTCATACAGCTTGTAATCCAGGCACTTAGTCCTGCCCGTCCAAATTTCCAAAACGGACTTGTATCGGCGATGATAAATGCCAGTACTCTTGCGCTGCTCAACGCGGGGTCGATTCCGATGAAAGGCGTCGTCTGTGCTGTTGCCGTTGGCAAGATTAATTCGAGCCTTGCTGTTGACCCGAGCGACGATGAAGAGAGGGCCCTGGAAGCTAGTGGCTGCTTTGCATTTTTATTCGGCAACGGCCCCGACGACTCGAGATGTGTGTGGACTAATTGGAAATCGTCTGGATCGTTTGATGAAGCCGAGCTATCCAACGCCAAGAAGCTCGCATCTGTGCGGCTAAATCTGTTTGGTTACACTTTCAAACAATCATGGCTGGCCCGGCCGAGAAAATAGAAGACGACGATTCTATGGATGGGGATTGATCATGCGCTTTGTACTAGTCTTTGTTTGTCTCCCATACTCGTTTTCAACCGTGTTTGACATTTTTTTTAGTTGTGTTACGTCGAACATTGTACATTCTATCGTGATGAATACGGTTCTGCGTGCCTAACCCACGACCGAGTCCCCATCTTCATTTTATATTATTTCGTGAATTCCAAGACTAACAGTCTCGACTCGGCTCATTTTGTCACTTACACGGAGCTCATTCTCAAGTCACGCGATTTTCTCGGGACGAGCGTTTATGTACGGTTTAGGAAACCCGAGCACAAGTGACGTTCCAACTCCAAGCACAGATTTCTCCCTAACTGAAGCTTGCAATTATAGCACAATATTGTCTGACCATTCATCTAGGCTTCTTCATCGGCACGTCTGCACACTGTCAGATCCAGTCGATGAAGACTGGGAGGATTCTTTTACCTGTGAACTTCCCGATATCCAGACTCCCAGAGAGACTGAACGTATGTCTTGACTTACATTTTCGAGAACATCGAAGACGACGATTCTATGGGTGGGGATTAATCATGCGCTCTGTACTAGTCTTTGTATGTTTTCTGTGCTCCCGTGTCTGACATTTTTTTCAGTTGTATTATGTCGAAAACATGGCACATTCAATGGTTCTACTTTTCCTGATTCGCAACTAAGTATCTATCCTCATTATATGTTATTTCGCAAATTCCAAGTCTAACGGTCTCGACCCGGAGTACTTTCTTACTTACACTCTCACAATTTTCTCGTGCCGAGTGCCTTGGAAATCTGGACATAAGTGACGTTCAAGCTCCAAACACAGATCTCTCTCTAATTGAAGCTTGCAATTACAGCGCAATATTAGCTCGTGTCCAGCCGTTATAGTGCGGAAGTATTGACGAGCAAGCAGTAATACTTACTATAACGGCTGGTGGCACTTAGCCGCAACTGACAGATGGCAATTTCAAACTCCGACTATACCATATGGAAGTATCTCCGCAGAGAACATCGCATATTTCAATTCTTGGAGTCTCCTTGACACAGAATCTACTTGGAATGACTTTTGTATCATAAATAAGTATCCTCAATTTTTGAAGAATTTGCGAGGTATAGGCACCCAACAGGTAAAGCAATGCCTCGACAAGAAACAGGCACTCCTGCATCGGAATAGCCATTACAACTTACAGAGAGGTAAATTGGATCAAATATTGATATAACAGTTCATTGAGATAGATAGAGTTAATTATTGGCCGTAATGCATGAAAGTGTGAATAGGGCTTTCCATATATGGTATAGTCGGAGTTTGAAATCTCATCTGTCAACTTAAGTGCCACCAGCCGTTATAGTACACAATACCTGCTTGCTCGTCATTGTGCCGCTACTATAACGGCTGGACACGAGCTAGCGCAATATATTGTCTTAAATATTTATCTATGGCCGCTTCTAGGTTTTGCATTGACACGTCTACATACCATCCGGGCCCTGGCTGTTTCTTAACGGGACCGCGCCAGAATATACCTACCTACCTACCTACCATCCGATTAAGGTCCAGAGGATCCTCTGGCCTGTAAGCTTCTTCAAGTTCTTGGTATTTTGATTGCCCGGAGGGGCTTGCCTTTCCTTTTTTGCGTATAATGCTAAAGATTGAAACTCAGGCGCTCGAGACGTTTAACCTTGTCTCCGCTGTACTTATCTGATTCAAGGCAGGTGTTCGTACCTGTATGTTCATCTTTGTAGAAATAGCCTTGTTTGAACTTTTGTCGAAGGATCCCACGCTGTCGGGTTTCTCCTTGCTCTTTCTTTCGCTCATCCTCGATCGGTGCTCTCAAACCGAGATGTCCCGGTCTTCCTGCGCCAATATCAAAAGGCTTCGTTCTAGGCGCTTTCTGCAGCATTCGGCTGGCCGCGCCTCGACCCGGTTCCAAATTCCCATGACCGCCGTCTTATAAATCGTGTCATAAACATTGGTCTCTCGCCGTTCCATAGGCGTCGTCCACGACGTACAAAGTATCTCGCCTTGTAAAACGCTCTCTTCTTCTTCTGCCCTTCCTTCCCTCGCGCTACATGTCCGTTCACCGCACGATTGTGGTAGGCGGTGGTCTGGCCGGCTTGAGTGCCGCGCACACCCTGCTTGAGCGCGGAAGCACAGTTCTGCTGCTTGACAAGAAGCCCTCGTATGTCTGTCGCACCATTCGTGGATAGCCCGTTCACTTTGGAATAGACTCGGTGGGAACTCCGTCAAGGCCAGCTCTGGGATCAACGGCGCTGGTACCGCAACGCAGCAGGCGCACGAGGTACAAGACAGTGTAGAACTGTTGTAAGTTTCGTCCGCCGTTATCCCATGCACACAGCTAACCTACATCGGCCAGTTACTCCGACACGGCTGCTTCGGCAGGGCCAAATCTCGCCCGCCCCGACCTCATCACGGCGCTCACGTCCAATTCCGCTCCTGCGATCGCATGGCTCACAGGAAAGTTCGGCGTCGACCTCTCCCTTGTGTCCCGGCTCGGGGGCCACTCCGCCGCCCGGACCCATCGCGACAAGTCTGGTGCTCCGGGATGGGCCATCACCTCGCGCTCATGAAGATGCTGACGGCCGCTGCCGCCTCAGATGACGCCCGCATTGCGATAGTCAAGGGCGCGCGCGTAGTCAAGCTGCTGGAGGAGTCCGGTCGGGTAGCGGGCGTGGTGTACGAGGTGGGCGGCGAGACCGTCACTGAGCATGGGAGCGTCATACTCGCCACGGGGTACGTCTCCTGCCATCTCTCCATACTCCCCTTTCTCACGCGCCACACAGCGGCTACGCCGCGGACTTCTCCACCGGGGGCCTCCTCGCGAAGCACCGCCCCGAGCTGCTCGCGCTGTCCACGACGAATGGCGACCACGCGACGGGCGACGGGCCGCGCCTCGCGACCGCCTCACGCGCCCCGCGGGCCTGTGCGACCTCGACCAGGTGCAAGTGCACCCGACGGGCTTCGTCGACCCCGCGAGCCCCGCCGCGAAGACGAAGTTCCTCGCCGCGGAGGCGCTGCGCGGCGTCGGCGGGCTGCTGCTCGACGCGCACGGCGCGCGCTTTGTGAACGAGGTCGACCGCCGGGACGTGGTGACGGCGGCTATGCAGGAGGCGGCGGGCCCGGTGCGGCTCGTGCTGAATGCGCAGGCGGCGGGCGAGGTCAAGTCGCATTGTGCGTGCTTCGGTTTTTCCTGCTATGCGTCTACGGTCTGAGCTGCTGGTGTTGCGACGCAGGCGATTTCTATACCTCGAAGGGTCTGATGAAGCGGTATGCGAATGCGGCAGAGTTCGCTGAAGATGCGGGCATTCCACTGGCACAAATCGAGTCCACGTTTGCGAGCCACAGTGCGTACGCTGCTGGCTCAGAGAAGGATCCTTTTGGGAAACGTGGGTCGCCTTCAGTTCCCATCCCACCTGCATCCTGACAGACAATCCTTAACAGCAATATTCCACAACGCCATATATATGGCCGACGGGACGTTGCATGTCGCAATAATCACTCCCGTGGTGCACTACGTCCGTCTCACAACCTCATCCTCGATGCGTTTCTGATTTTTATCCGTGACAGACGATGGGCGGAATCATCGTCGATGCGCATGCACGAGTCCTCGATGACACATCTGCGCCGATTGCGGGGCTTTTCGCGGCGGGTGAGGTGATCGGGGGCGTTCACGGGCGCAACCGCCTTGCTGGCTCGTCGCTACTGGAGGCGGTCGTGTTTGGGAGATTGGCAGGGGAGAGCGCAAGTGTGGCAGCGTAGTTTTCGGTTTATCCTTTCGCCGATTGTAATCTTGTATTTCTGAGGAGAAATTTTGTATTCTGTTCAAAAATAAGATGCGCCTCTAACATAATTTTTCCTGGCCCAGTGACACTTCAATGCGTACAGCTGATTCTTATTTACTGACGAGTCGTTTACTTATTGAGGAAGGAATTCCATAGCAATTTGTGGGATCGGTCTCTTGGAGGAGAAAAAAGCTCCCACAAAGAGTTCAAATTGAAATTTAAATTGTCAAGTCTTCTTTACACCAGCGAAGAGCGAAAGGATTGGTAAAAGACCTGCAGAGCAGTGTGTTGACCCCTGTTGACCACGAGAACGATCACGTGAGCTTCTGACGCGATCTTTGTCCCTGCTTGTCCCGTTCGTTTATAAGAACGTGCAACTGGTTCCCACCCTTCTCAATCTCCTACCACCACCATCTCCCTCGTTCCAATGGCCAAAACTGCGACAGGTCCGTATCTTTTCGTGCTCTTTTGCCGATGTGTCTCATCTTGTTTCTTCCTCTAGTGACCAAGACCAAGACCGCAACCAAGGACGCGAACACCAAGACCAGGGCAAAGAAGAGCGACGGTATGTGCTCCCCTTGACGTGTTGCTATGGTCTCCTCATTCTGTCCCACTATTCAGATGGCGCCGAGAAGAAGAAGCGCGAACCGTCCGCCTACAACGTCTTCGTCTCCAAGAACCTGAAAAAGTGGAACGAGGAACATCCCAATGACAAGAAGGGTGGCATGGCTGCTGTACGTTACTCCACGTTACTCCCCTGTTGTCCTCACCTCCTTCATCTTAGGTTGCCGCATTATGGGCCGATGCTCCCGAGAACCCCAAGCGCGGGCAGCCCGTCACAAAACGTGCCCCGCCCAAGGCGAAGAAGGAGAAAGACGACGACGCGAAGAAAGCTCCCAAGTCCAAGCCCAAAGCCAAGGCCTCTGCCAAGGCGAAGAAGGAGTCCGAGTCTGAGCAGGAAGAGGATGACGACGATGAGGAGGAGAAGGAGAACGAGATCGCCACGAGCGACGATTGAGGTACGCGTCCGCGTCGTCACTTTCAGCATTGTCTTAGGTCATCGTCTCTTGCTCAGCTCCTCTCCATTGCACTCGCCGCGCTATTATGTGCGTTTACGACCTGCCTGCTTCATGTAGCCCTCCCCTCGTTGTGTGTACACTGCCCATATCATTATTGTCTGTACCCTGTACTCTTTCATTGTTATCATAACTGGTCTTTTCGTATAGATATTTTTGAATGATACCCCATTGCTGCGAGCACATCCACCAGACTGGTTTCCGATGCCCATCGGCTGGTGTTTCCATGCTTTTCATTTGCTCTTATCACCGAGAGTTCTGTCTGCGCATATATTCGTCTTGTCCACGCCACTTTGACGTTGGTGTCGCATCCTTCGTAGCTCTGGCGTTGTTCTGTTTTCGTTTCGTGATACTGTTCTGTCTCGTTTCGAACGGCCTGTGGCAACTGACAGTACATGCGCGCATACACCCTGTGGTATTTGTCGCAGTGCTCTCTCCTCCGTTCTTAGCACGCAAGCACACTCGCATCTGAGTGAAAATTGCCTGTGTCATAATCCCTGTGGTGCAGTCGGTCTCAGTTGTTGTCTTTTGTTCTTGTACTGCATAGTATCTGATCTTCGTGTTCATTTTCTTTTTTCTGTTTCGTCGATCGTCGTCTTCGCCGTCGCGGCTGTCCTTCATGTCCTGGTCGCATGACGATTATTAGATCTTTTCGTTTCTTGAACGATGAGGATGTCTTTTTTTTCAACTCGTCCTCTATTTTATTCCTTGCTGTGAACGGCTTCACTTGTCCATGGACTTTCGCGACATGCCCGCGACCTTACATACCGCGTCAACATTGCGATACTCATTGGCCTTCCTCCAGACCTGCTCTTTGCCATCCTGTATCGCGAAGGTTCCTACGTTACTCGAATCGCAAGCTGGCTTACTCGCTTGACTCACCCTTCAGCTTGAACACGGCTTTTATCCTCGCCCAGATATCCTTCACTCTGCTGCGTCTTTTTCCTCCCACCTCCGTCGCCGACTGGGGTTTGTGTCACCCTGATTAACTGCCACAGGCACTGTGGAAGGGGCGGATGCCTGGCGCGGCGCTGAACTCTTGGGTGCTGTGTGCCCCTGGCCGAAGGAAACAACCGGCTGCACACTCGTCTCAACACGTCGACCCAGCCCCGTTGGCCCGTATTTATCGTGCAGACTCGCAAACGCAGCTGCATAGTCCTTTTGCGGCGGCCGGTAGGACACTGCTAGCGCGGTCGTGGAGTCGATCGAGGTGTTCGACGGATTTGCGGCACTGCTGATCATGGGCGCAGAAAAAAGAAAAATAACGAGTTTTCTGAGCGCCTGAGGTGCCTGTTGGTTTTATACCGCCCGCTTGGCGTCATCTAAATAAGTGCGGATCGCCGGACAAGACTTCCGGTTTTCACGATAACCGTCGCGTGGTGCTATGTCCAAAGATCCAAATTCAACGTCGAGGCAAGGTCCCAATTGCAACTACACCGCTTAATGTCCCTAGGAAGGAGGAACGCAGAATTCCTCGTGCTCATATGCAGAGATGCATACCCCGCAGTGCGACTCAGAAGACTGAAGGATGGAGCCCAGCAGACTCATGCGCCTGGCTCTATTGTCTTGGATATTTCTTACAATGGCTGAACAAGCCAGCGACTGAACCCTCTTCGGGCAGAGGATCTCGAGCCTTGAGCCTCCGCGAGCCTGGGTACTGCATTCCCTGTTTATTTTTGAATGTAGTGGCCACTATTAACGCTATCTCCACCTCCGATGTCCCTTTCCACCTTATTTAGCACCTTCGGAGCGCCCCCGATCTTCACTCGTACAGTGCCATGTGCTCACCTCGTTCCTTCCTCGTTTCATTGATCCCGCTCTGCGTTATTCGCAAAAATTCCCGGTGATCCTGAGTACACCCTTACTCTCAATAAAGGAAGAACGCGCTGAGATTGGAACAGCGCTCATGTATCTCTCGTCTACCTTACGGAAATAACAGAATCCCGAAGTTAGATTGCTCAGAATCAGCGCCATTATCGACAGATCAATCACGGACATGCTCCGTCTGTGGGGAAATTTCCTGCTGTTCTGTTCGGGGCCGTAACTCTGAGAGTGCAATAGAGTCTTGTTCGGAAGACTTTCTGGCTCGATTGAATTGACTCCGCAGACGTGAAGACTGGAGAGAGGGTAGAACACGGAAAGGCACGGATCACCGGCTGCACAGGACTTGATATTCTTAAAAGAATATTTGGAGCGATCTTTCGGGCTATCCAATTGGACATGCACTCCATCGCTCTGCAACACCTGGTGCCTGGAAATTTAGTCTCTTTTTCTTGTCTGTTCTTTCATTATCGTTATCTAATCTCATCACCTTTGATCCTAGTCTCGGTCCGGACTTCCGTCTTTCCACGACAACAACTTTGGTCCATCGGTCAAGAGTGGGGAGCTCGACACACAGAGCTGACCATCACACTCCAAACAGCCTGCAGAAAGCGTCTTCCTACTTTCTGCGCTCTCGGCGCGCTGTCGAGTGACTGCTTATCTTGGTCGTCCTATCGCGAAATTGTCGCGAAACATAGGGCTTTTATCTAACGCTGTGAGAACGCGCACCCACAGCACACACCAAAGCCTTCGCTTAACATTCGCTCCCGAAATGACATTTCCCCGACATTCCACGACGCGCAGCTTGCGCGTGGCCATGGCTGCGCTCGCTGAGCACGTCATGCGTAGCACCTGCGACCCACACAATTCGGTCCGTCTGACTCCAGCGCATATGAGCATTCTTATTCCGAGCCGGCCAAGCCTTTCTCTTCGCGGGAGGCACCTGTTCAGTTTTTATCTCGCAGCACCTTGCGCAGCATGGCGCAGATCCTGGACCCAATGCCATCTCCTGGGTCCGGACATAATGGAAGCCATCAGGAGACCCAATGCCATAATAGGTGCTCAATGGGGCGGATAATTTTAAGACGCCGCCATCCGTATCGAAACATTGCCATGGAGCTGCGGGCTCATAAAAAGGTTTACCAGGAACGAGCAAGGGAGGAGGGAGGGAGGGAGGTGTACTACTGGGGTGGTCCCTAAGAGTCTGTCAAGAGAGACTACATACGGACTCCTACCTCTCACAGCGAAATAAATTATGCGACGGGATTGCTCCCACCAATGCTGCTCCAATGTTTTACATTTCGTTCGCCACCCTGCCCTGAATAAGCAATAACTGCGTGTCTGTGGGGCGGCGCGGCCGGGATATATGACGGTCTCGTCTATTCATCGTGGGGAGTCGGGTATAATGGCAATCGCGACCGCGAGGCGCGAAATCCAAGGAAGTCGATCATTTGTCAACGCCTGCACGAATAGATCGGTTGTGGTCAACAGCAGAAGCGAGAGTCAGAAGCACCTTTTTGCTTGTAGCGCAACAGTCTCTTCAGCTTGGACCGCTTGCTAGTGTCCGCCTTTCCCCCTCTCCTCTCGCGTCTCTCTGACTCGGCTGCACTGCTGACGACGATGACGCGATGTTCGATGCTTCGTCAGCCGGTGGTTCGGAAGACGTAGCTTCAGACGGGTTAGGCGGTGCGAGGGGCGGGCTCATGTGAAGGGGGGAGGTTGGCTGTCTTCGCGACGATAAGCTGGCCGGTCCAGCGTTGTTCATGACTTTTTTCTTTTTCTTCAGAGCGGCACGCGCGGGAAAGTCGCCGCTCATGCCATACTGCGCCTGCAGCGTCGCAAACGCTGCAGCGTAATCCTTTTGCGGCGGGCGGTACGCGGCTGTCAGCGCTGTGGTCGATGTCACTGTGTTTACGGAGTTCACGGAAGTGGAGGAGGACGAGTTTAGGCTGGTCATCGTGGGCGAGGTCATGGTGCGATGGGGCATGCGGGTTTAGACAGTAAAACCTCCTGCGTTTAAAAGCGGTTGGACATCCCCGTGCGCTTAAGCGTGTGCTTATTCCATTGTTAACCGACTGACTCATCAGACAAGATCAACATACAAAACGCTCCCAAATCGCGGATCCCGATCCGCAGCGGGAGGACCAAACACAAACCCGCAACGCGTGCAGGTAGTTTGGAACGCTAAAAGATTTCTCACCCCTTTGCCAAAATTTCAGTCGACGTCGTTGACCTTCTGACCATAAAGAATGGAAGTTGCAAACGGCAGTAGAATATAAATCTTACTGTATTTTTTCATTCAATTCGACAGGGGTGTGACGTGTGACCTCTTGAAATCGGCGTGACAAACACCCAAAATTTCGACGAAAATTTCGCAAAATTGGCGATTTCTGGTGGTTGTGACACAGAGTCAAGTCAACAACTGCCTCCGTGACGCGTTACGGGGAACCAAAGTAGGACCCGGGATAATCCCCATAAAGGCCTGATTTTTGTGTACCCAAAATGTCAGGACTGATTTGGTCAAAAAATGTCAGGAAACAAACAGGCCTAGACCCCAAATTTGGCCGAAAATGTCAGGAAACACGCATCAGGCCAGATTTTCGGCCCATTTGGGGGGCTCCCAGGGCCATTTTTCGAATTTTTTTCTTCCGCTGGCGCGGTCATGTCAGGATTTTGACCAGGCCTTCACGCCAAAAACAACATTTTGTCAGGATTTTCAACAGCCCTGGAGGCCAAAATCTCAAAAATTTGTCAGGAATCGCATCAGGCCTCCTCACCTATTCTCCCAGGTCCTACCAAAGTTCGACATCGACAGATACCCCTGTGATGTGTGACTGTCGAACGAACTGAACGACAAAATACAGTGCCTGCGGGCGCAGCGAATAAATCGATGAGGACGGCAATTCGAATGACCCGTGATGATATGCGGAGTCGCTGCGGACCAGGAACGAGCACTAAGCGCTGAGCCCTGCGGAGCCCAGCTTTGTCCTGGCTTCTAACGCCACATGATTTTAGAGTTACTCCGGAGTCGCGATCAAAATAGAAAATAAGAAATAAGAAATAGGGGACAAGTGGCTAAGTGGAAATGCCATGAGTCCTAGCCGGAAAAGACCGGCTGCCACCGATTATGTAATAGCGTGATGTGATGGCCGTGGGTTCGAATCCCACACAACCACCGGCAATTATTTGGCCAGTTAATTTCGGCAAATCGGACACCCTCGACGGCATGATGGTGAAATTCCATACTGGATCATACACCACACCCAGATGGAGGATCAGGGAATGCTTCTGCAGACTTTGTACCCTTACTACAAACATCCCCAAAAAAAAAAAAAAAAAAAAAAAAAAAAAAAAAAAAAAAAAAAAAAGAAATAAGAAATAGATTTCCGTGATGTGATCAAGATGTGTTACCCATGTGATGCGTGACTACCCCCGCCTCCCACGCTTTTCGCTTGCGCCAGCGGCGCTGGCCCAGCGCCGCTCCATGTCTCCCGTCGCAATCCCGCCCCGCAACAGCCCGACCTGGACTTGGAGTTGGGTCTCCGATCCCAACGACAAACACCCGGGTTCTTCCAGCCCATCCGACACTCACCACTCATCCCCTGTCCTCGGGGGTCGTTATTGGGCGCGGGCATCACCACGGAGAGCACAGAGATGCGGCGGGATTGCGGCGGGAAACGACGAGGACAGGCGCGAGCGAAAGCGTGGGAGGCATCACATGGGTATCACATCTTGATCACATCACGGAAATCTATTTCTTATTTCTTATTTTCTATTTTGATCGCGACTCCGGAGTAACTCTTAACAATAAATGTTCTTTGAATCCTATCAGATGTCAGGACCACAAAGGTCGCGTATCGCGCTTATCTGATTAGACTCGCAACCAGTACGTTTTAGGTAAGCATCTTTGATCACGGGCAAGGGATCAAGCTTCCTAAAAAGGACCCCTGATAATACCCTTGGATCCCAGATCCCGGTTCGGACAAATTTTCGTCGATTTGGACCTTAAACCTAGGTCCGTTTCGGACAAAAATGGGGGGTCCGACGACGACAGCCTAGGTCCCAGTTCGGACAAAATCTTCGGGCCCTGGGCACCTTTACCCGCGGGATCTGTGTTACCCTCGTAGCCTACTTGGTGTGGTTACTTACTTTCCTTATCATGTAATATTTTCCCGTCTTTTTGCGCGTTCGAGCCCAGGCAAGCGCAATTTTTTGCCTTCAATCGCCTTCCTTTTTCAGATTTATTTGCATTCACCACATAAATATAAATACCTTTTTTTCGTCATCTTCTCGCACTCGCCGGGCGCTCAGAGTCAGCATGGCCACCATCGTGGTCGACAATGAAAAATAATTTATTGCGGACGACCCTTTCTCAATTCAATACCGCTATGACACTATTTAGAAAGCAGGGCAAAAAGGCGCCAGCGGCAGAGGGTGATTCTGGTGAGGAGGCAGAAGAAATTCTTGGCACGGAACCAGGTGTTCTTTATACACTTTAGATTGTAAAAAACGCTTTTTTGGGGCGCCTGTAGGCCATATACGACGTGCGGAGCAAAATAAACGGATTTTTGGAGGCTAGTACCGGTTCGGACAAAATTTGGCCCATCCGGACAAAATTTGTTCGGACAAAAATGGGCCGATCGGGTCTGGTCGGGATCTAGCCTCCAAAGGGATTATCAGGGGTCCTTCCTAAAACGACTTGAACATTTGGTCGCGGTTTTCGATGAACCCGCCAAATGTGAGTGGGGACTTAGGATTTGAGAGCCCCAAACCTTCAGAAAAGGTGTAAAAAGTCATATAGACAAAGTTGTGTCTTTTCGAATTCTAAGTTGAATAAGACCGACTTTTTTTTCTGGGTCATATATAAGTGCTTGATGTCGCCAACTGGTCCGTGCGCAGGCGACGATGAGCACCTTTCACCAAAGTTGAAAAACAAGTTAGGCTCAATCGACATAGAACTTCAAAATATCCCGCTTTCCCTATATGACTTTTTACACTTTTTCTGAAGATTAACCCCTCTGAGATTCTCTGTCCCGGCTCACATTTGGCGGGTCCACCCAAAAAGGCGACCAGATATCCCACCCGCTTCGCCAACCGTGAAAAGCGCAGCCACGTGATGGCGAAGCGGATGGTCACGAGCCTATTATCTGATAGTCAAATTTATGAGCATGGTCACGTGTCCGAGGAGCATCAGCGTGACCGGACCGAGCGCCGAACCCATTCTCTTCCATCGATCTCGACATGAGTGTACGCTTGCCTCCCCCGTCTAGCCTACCTGCAGAGGACGCCGATGACAGTGAAAACGACAGCGTTTTTAGCGGAGACGATGACGAGGAGGAAGAAACCTGGGATGACTGGGTCTCCGACTCCATGGAACACCGACCATGCAGGTCCCTATTTGAGGAGAAAGTCCTTTCATCCGTGGAAGAAACCTTGGCGTACGACAAGAAAATATACGGATTTGATCTGAACGCTTTTTGCTCCAAGTTGTGTGCGTGGATCTGCTTCCAGGTTCAAAACTCGCTGTAACTCTGTTTACCAGCTCTTGATACTCACGGACGAATCCGCCTCATCAATTTCATCAGGAAAATTGTAAGTAAAGTCTTGAAATCTCTCCCTCTAGGTTATAAACCTTCCTTCCAGAATCCTACTCCAGCTGTCGTTGAGGTGTTAACTGGAACGGAGGAAATATTTTCCTCCGATGAATATCTTCGTCCTGCGTTAGAGGACGATCCTTTCCTGCGTGGGTACCCCATTCTTTTAATGAACCCCAAATGTTCACCGATTTATAGAAGTTCAGCCGGATGACTGGTCCGACTCGGATGCAGAAGATGCTGATCCAACGAAGCGAATTATAACCTTGGAAAAACGCCTGCTGGAGGCAAAGCAAGATCTCGCGGACTACCGTGCTCTTGTCAGCAAACAGCTGGATCTCCCCGGTCTCGTGGCAGCTGTTAATGAACCCGCTCCTATCGGGGCCTCCGCTCCCGTGCGAGACGATGACTCGCATTACTTTCAGAGCTACGAAGCTAATGGCAAGTCCCTTATTTTTTCCTTGCATCTATCCCTTTCTGAACGGCTATTACAGACATCCACGCTGTCATGATACAAGATAAAGTGCGAACCTCGACGTACGCCGACTTCATCTTGACAAACCCAACGCTCTTCCGCGACGCCGTCGTCCTGGACGTCGGCTGCGGGACGGGAATCTTGTCCCTTTTCGCCGCAAAATCAGGGGCGAAACGTGTATTCGCGGTCGACGCGAGTGGTATTGCAGAAAATGCCGAGAAGATCGTCAAGGTTAACGGGCTCGACCACGTTATCACCGTTATACGGGGCAAGGTTGAGGATATCGTCCTCCCAGATGGTATTCAGCAAGTGGATATCATCATATCCGAGTGGATGGGATACGCACTGCTCTACGAGTCGATGCTTGACTCGGTCCTCCGTGCGCGAGACCGTTTCTTGCGGCCGGAGGGCGTGATGGCTCCGAGCCAGTGCAAAATGATGTTAGCATTATGCGATGGGAGCGAGGTTTCCAAAGAACGCGTCGACTTTTGGAACGATGTATATGTACGTGTATCTGTTCCCATCTCTTCGCTCTATCTCAAACTGTAGTTCAGGCTTAGACCTTTCAACGATGGCCAAAGAACTGCACGACGAGGCAATTGTTGACGTAGTGGGGCCAGATACGCTGCTCAGTGATCCGTATGTCGTGAAAGTAAGCAGCTACCATCGACATTTTCAAAAGAATTCTCATGGTTTCGCCAGGATTTGCATCTTGGGGACATCACTCCCCGTCAGCTCGACTTCTCTGCGCCGTTCAACCTGGTCTCGACAGCGGAGCGGCGTCGGAAAGTCAACTCCTTCATCCTTTACTTCGATACCTTCTTCACCGTTCATGGGGGCCCCGTTCCAGCAACGACTGAGGTCAAGGTCATCAAAGAAAACGACGTTGTCCTTGCGGAAATTTGGCCCGTCGGTGGGAGAGCTGCGGCTCAGCGCCGGGTCAGTCTCGGCAAGGAGAAGGAGAAGATCACCAGTTTCAGCACTGGGCCGCAAAGCATCCCGACGCATTGGAAGCAGACACTGTTCCTTCTTCGCGAACCCATCATCGTGGAGGAAGGTATATTGTCCTCGATCCGTCCCTGAATCACCACGACTGACGAGCTTTGCGTAGGTTCGATTGTCACCGGGAACTTTCATTGCGTCAAAAGCCAAACCAACTCCAGAGAATTGGATGTCGAGATTCACTATTCAGTGAAGACACAAGAGGCAGCAATGCGGGCGACACCGTAGTACAGATGTACAAAGTACGTTGAGTGCATCTCGACATGCACTGTGTATGCTACCTACTTCGCGCGATATAAACTACTTTTCTTGGGCCGCGTACGTCGTGCGGAGCCGCGACTTCACGTACTCCCCGGTCGTAATAGCCTCGTACTTGCGAGGCCGTTCCGGAGAGACACAACTTGGGATCGGCCGTCAAACACGATAGTTCAGGGCGCAATGAGCACGGCGGGAAACGTCCCAATACCTCAAGAATAATACCGTCATCCACACCAAAGAAAAGCGGGATAGAATAGCGATCAGCGCCGCTGCGATTGATCGCTCGGCGTGTGGTGGGTTTAAAAACATCGTCTGCATGCTTTCAGTTCCCTGGTTAGAAAAGTTGGGGATATCCTACGCACTCGTCCACCGAGCTAGTTGGTCTGCGACCTCGTACTGTCAGTACGCAGGACAACCAGAATGGAATGCCATGCTGACTTGATCACCAGCGTCCCAGGAATCGGAGGCACGTCGGTCCATTCGTTGGCAGAATTGAGAACTTGAAGGGCTTGAATGTCGGTGACTACAGAACCAGATTCTAGTGAAGCAAGACCACTGGCTATGTGACCTTGAGCACCTACTATAGAAGAAGCCGACGTTCATGCAGGCGTCTTTGATCTCTGTGGCCAAGGCCCTCCGAAGATCCGGATCAGTGCTCGACGCATTCTGCATGTCGCTAAGGACTCGAGCGTTTTAGACCGGAAATATGATGGCAGACGGATGCACTGCACATAATTGGGAGGCGAGTGAAGGCACACCTTTGCTCTTCGATCTCTGAGTCCATAAGGAATTTCTTGTGGTGTAAGCGAGGGTTCCAAGATGGAGGTTTTATAAACCCATGGATGCTCCACAACTCGAGTGCGGTCATGTCTGAGAACCATTCATGCTCCGAGGCTGCTTTCTGGGAAATTAGTATGCCTAAGAGTAATTACATGACCATAGTATTGTGAGTCGTTGAGCGTGTCAGTCCGATAGACGGTCAGAGTAAGAATGTCCTCTCAACTCCACTGGCACCCCAATATTAGTAAATCAGGTTCTTGCGTCGCTGTGTTTCAAGTTTCGATGTAACAGACTTAGGCAACTTCTGGGAAAAGATAAGGCAGATTGGGGGCCAGCCAAAAGTCACGACTCTCTAGGACTCGCCGCCCGAACTCCTGAGTACGATTTACCGCAAAAAAGGACAGTGGATTGGGAATCATTTAGTGTCCATACGTCGCCTGCAACCTCGATTTGACATATTCCCCCGCTGTGATGACTTCGTACTTCGCCGGCCGCTCTGCTGACACGCAGTTTGGGATGGGCTATCGGCTGGTCAACAAATATCGTTGAATGATTGTAGAGACAGCACCCACTTCGAGCCGCACATCATAGTCTGTCCCAAAGAACAGCGGGATTGAGTACCGGCGCACGCCGCTGCGGTTGATCGCGCGGTGGACCGTGGACGTGAACACGTCGTCTTGGCGAGAGTTAGGTCTCAGCGGATTAAACAGGCGTGCCAGCGCTTACTCGTCCAGCGCGCGAATTGGTCCCCGAGGCTTTGTAAATGAACGCTCAGAAAGATATATGGAATGAAATACGACGTGACCAACTTAATCACCAAGGTTCCCTCAATTGCCGGAGCGTTGATCCACTCTTTAGAGGAGTTGAGGACCTGCAGCGCCTGGACGCCAGGTTGTTGCCAGAGGATTGTGAAACACTAGTAAGATTAAAGACTTTATTAGCAGATCATATTGCGAAGAGATTTGGGGTGGTATTGACCTCCCAGCTGCAGCAATGCCCGTCAGCAACAGCTAGAAGCAAGTTTCGTCACTGACTCTGTATGAGCGCCGATACCAATGACCCGGTCGTCTACCTCCCCGACTTGAGGAGGGTAGTGCAGGAGCCGCATCAAAGCCGCCGAATTCTTCGTCTACATGACCCCAGAGTTGTGAATAGATACAGTAGAGTAGGATGCGAAAAGAAATAACTTTATCGTCGAAGAAGCCCGCAGGCAAGTCCAGCGCCAGGGCAAAGAGCGGGAACAGCAGTTTCCCGAGATTCAAAGCGCGGTGGCTACATCGCATGTTCACGCCAGAGCCCAAGTAGAAAAGCAGTTACCAGACTCAACTAGTACTCCAACGCAGCACGACGAAATTCGGGGAGCTGCGCCGGCCAGATGTTCGCCCCGGCCATTAATGTGCTGACCTTACCAGAGTCGGATATCTTCGCAGCGTTGTCAGGTTCGATCTCCTCAAGCCCAAATTCGAAACCCTCCTGGAGGTCCCCGCCATTGTTGGGGTCGTTGTTCCCTGACAGAATGGGGCTGTACCCCTTGAAATTCGGCGTTTTCGTGTTCTCGATCTGCATCACAGAAACAATCAGTGACAGAAAATTTACCGAAGCGAGATTTAAGTGAGGAGAGTGGGAAGCAAATTGAATTAACCTCGAGCTTCGCCTCCAAAGGCAGATCGAAGAAATTGTGCATCATGGCGAGCGTGTGTTCGATCATCTCCTCCGGGATACCGTGGTTCTTCACTGGTCCCAAGAAAAAAAAGAATCAAGGCCGAATTTTGAGGAATGGAATGGGCACTTGATGAGCAACGGCGCACCATAGAAGAACCCGACATGGACGCACGCATGCTTGATCTCGTCCACCAAGGCGCGTCGAACAGCCGGGTCTGTGCTCGCGATATTCGAAAGATCGCTGGAGCGAAATTGCTCTCAGAGTTAGCAGAGGCAGGTGGGCCGAGCCTACATTACGGGAACGGCCCTGAACGGCGCTACATGGCGGAGAAAAGCGGAAGGTCGGACTTTGAATATGACCGGCATTGTCCGACGTTGGCGTGGCTGTGCAGCAGGCTGAAATGGGAAGTGCCTCGTTCTTCTTTGGTCCATCCGTCTTCGCTTCCCTTTCAACTTGAACCATAGCCCAACATCGCCGTCTTTATTTGAACCTTCGGCTATCTTCCCATGGACTTCTCCGCTGTCAATGCGAACGTAACCGTCGACGACTTTGACAGTGTCCTCTCGTACCCCGACCAAGCTGCCTGGCAGACGCCCGACCCATCCAGCTCGTCGTTCATCGCGAACACCAGCCAATGGCTCATGGGAACATACCATTCGACTACCGTACAAAACGCTACATTGAGCTTCAACTTCACCGGTGCGCCATACTCTTTTATTCTTATATTTTCGCCGTTTCTCTTACCCTGCATCTCATAGGCCCCGCGATCTACGCCTTTGGCGCCTCGGGCCCGCAATATGGGTCGTACGAGGTCGTATTGGACGGCGATTCGACAACGAAGAGCGCATACGCCTCCAATAACGCGTCGGCACCGTATCTCCTGTACGGCACGGACAGCCTCGCGTACGCCGCCCACACGCTCGTCCTGCGGAATTTGGGCAAGCAGGGGTCAGATGCGGGTGGTGACGCTTTTCTGTTTGACTTTCTGCGGGCCACGGCGCAGCTGGCGCCGGCTGGGTGCGAATCCACTCGCCTATACTTGACCGGTCTACTTATATCCTGCAGGGCGACGGTCTCGAACACGACGCTCGAGGAAACGGACGCGTCCCTGACGTACACCGGCACCTGGGGCTCGAACAAGTCGCCCAACTTCAGCGGTGGCGGGTCGTCCTTCACGCAGGCGGACAACGCGAGCGTGTCTCTCTCATTTCACGGCAAGCACACACACATGCAAACGCGCTTGAGATACCCTACTGACCGATTGCAGGCTCCGCGATATATGTCTTCGGCGACAAGAAGAACGACCACGGGCTGTACCGCACCGTGCTCGACGGCGGGGCGCAGGTGTACGACGGGATCTCGGGGTGCGGCGGCGCGTTCGGGATGACGTGCGAGCGGATGAAGCCCACGCTCGCGTTCTTCGCGTCCAACCTCGACAGCGCGCTGCACAACCTGACGATCACGAACCTCGCGGGCGTAAACAAGTCGTTTTTCGGTGCGTCTTACGCGTGTTTGCTTGGTTGCTTGCTTACTCGATCCCCGTAGATCTGGACAGCATCGTGCTGAGCGTGCCGACGGTATACGCGCCGCGCCAGCTGGTTAACTCATCCACATCCACATCCCCATCGTCTAGCGCGAGCGCGAGCGCGGGTGCATCGCCGAGCGGGAGCCCGAACGACGCGCACCCTTTATTGGGAACGTTCAATCCGCTGCTGCTGCTTGTCCTTGGCACGATATGGGTTTGGCGCTTGCGGCCACGCGTGCTGTGATTCCGGAACACAGCCAAATGGACTTCTAGCATATATATCGACTCCTTTAAGGCTCGAATAATCAGTACTCTTGGATCGCCAGGATTTTGCCACGCGATGATGATTTGCGTTTGCTTTCAGGTGCTCGGAGGTGCGCTGGGCATTACCTGCCAAGGACTTCGGGCCGAACAAACTGTCTCTACCCGGTACACGACAACCTCCACAAAGTTGACAATTACAAAACCCCATTATCCGACAGCTGGAAATTAACACCGTACCTGCAGTCGATGACGGCTTGTTTAACTTGATAATACCAAGCTTAGAGGAACAGCAAACTTCTATTTCTTGCACATGCATTGAAATCTGGACGTGATTTGTGGCTTTCCTCCGGCTGGGTCTTAGCTCCGTCAGAGTTAACGGGCCTAATTTCTGCCGTTGCAACTTGGTTGCAACACTTCCTAAGCCGTTGGTGATAACTTGTGAGACTTGAGGTAAGTAGTTGTGCTCCAGGTTACGGGCAGCAATATAAATCACCAACGAAGCTCGCGCCCAATGACATTCTAGACAAGCATTCCAGACAAGACTCTGTTGACAGCAGAATCTGAGAAGCTTTCATTGCGCGCGGAGCCCGAACTGTTGGGACTCCGTCTTCTAATCACATCCTGATGTACCGTACTGCTGAGTCCGAGAACCACGAAAAAATATAGAAGGCGGTTCTTGCTTGCGACAATCTGATGTTGAAGCTTTGAAGTCCGCTATTTATCTCGTCACGATTCAAGGACCCTGTCAGTGGTAGCCTGGTTACCCCCGATGCTGAGCGTCCACGCGAAAACTCTTGCGCAAGACGGTCACTAGTCTTCGTTAGTCTCTCCTCGTGCCACTGTGTCTCCACGGATGGTTAAACAACTCGGCGCTGCATAATCAATCTCAGTCCCGATCAGGTCTATTGACAGCTGTAGATCTTCAGTTACCATCCATCTGCATTTTTCTCTGTCAGTGTCATCATCGGCTGCCAGCTGTGGGATATATATGTAGATGGTAAGCAATCCCTAGAACGCCTTCAGGCGCAGGGCGCCCTTCTCACTGCGCTCTCCTTTCAGCCCAGCATGAAGAACCACTTTGTCCAGGTCGTTGATCGGGCTCGCCAAATGTCGTCGCTGGGCCGCATCAACAAGCGCTCAAGAAGTGGCAGCGTTACCGCCTCTCAGCTTTCCTGCGTTCCCATGGAGCTTTGGCTGAAAATTTTCTCCTATCTTACCACTCCTTGGGATATCAAGGCCGCCACACTCACTTGCCTCGTCTTTCGCCAGCTCGCTCAGCCCCTACTATTCACAAAAATATGCACACACCCGCCCCCACCATCCATGGCGCTCCTGGGTACCGGTACCCAAACGAACAAGTACAGACGACGTACTTCGCAGCGATTAGAGTTTTTTCTGTCCCCCCTTATAGCACCGGCCGTGCGCGAGTGCTGGATTGACCCCCCGTCTCCAGAGGACGACGACCTCCCCACGGATGTCCTCATCAACGCCATCTTCGACGGTTTGCGTAAGCTGCCGAATTTAAAGGTGCTTGGATGTCGATCCATCCGCCTGACGCCAAAGAGATTGGCCGTCCTACAGCGTCTTACATTGACGACCCTCACACTCGAGTCGTGTCCCAGCGACCTCGTGGACTTTACCCGGCTTCCCGCAGTTCCACTCTCCTACGTGACATTCAAATACCATGGCCCCGTGTCACAAGATATAATCCTCCCCCCTCTTCTCTCCTTATTCCTCTCGCCACGACATCTGCAGCGACTTTCCGCGACTTCTACGGATATTCTTCCCGTGATTGTTCGGAGCCGTCCATTTGCGCGACTTACCATTCTGGAGATTCCCATTCCCTGCCTGCAACACGACCTCCTCATTCCCGCGCTAACCCATTGCCCCGCAGTCGAGCGCGTCACGCTGCACACGCTCGACTCCGAAGGCCCTCTCCCCCGCGCCGACGCCCTCGCTTCCCTCCCCGCCGAGATCCTCCCCAACCTCAACTTCTACCGTGGGCCGCGCAACTACGCGCTGCTCTTCGCATCCGGGCGCCCGATGAAGACCGTCGAGATCTCCGTGCCGTGCAAGGCGCACCGCCTACTGCGCACGCTCGGGAGGCTGAACTGCACGCTCGACTACGTCTCCTTCCGCATCGACGGGCCCATCCCTGCGACGCTCCTCGCGTCCGTGCACGCGCTCTTCCCGACGTTGCGCACGCTGAGCGTCAACGACCCCGCCGTGACGACAGGCGAGCTGCAGACGCTGTTCGCGGAGACCCCGCCGCAGCCCGCGGTGCGCCTGTTCCGCATCCGCGTCGAGGGGCGCGACAAGTACCATCTGTGGATTCCGCCGATGGAGGAGGCCGCGGACGCCATGGCATGCTTTAAGAAGACGCTCGCGGACTTTGAGAGGGTGTATCCGAACCTGCTGACGCTCAAGTTCCACTACGGTCTCGAGGACGGCGCTGTTGTGTGGAGACGTAGCAACTCCAGTCAGAAGTTCATTCAGGTGACATAGGTTTGAAGCGGAGGGCTTCCATTCTTTTCTTTATTTTTCGGAATTCCAACCTTCATTCATTCAAGGCATTGTGTTATATACCATTCGTGTATTTTTAGACTTGGATTGTACTGTGCAGGGCAAATTTTACCGCACGGATGTATCTCTTCTTCAATCATTTCAATCATAACGCAGAGGTTAAACACAGCATGTACACGAGCTGAGCGTTCAGGTGTAACTCGTATCCACCCAACTTGTGTAAGAGCTCCCCAAGATGCTGGAAATCGTGTACCCAGCATTCGATGTGAGCTTCGTCGAGAAGGACGCACGCGTGCCCGAGGCGCCCGCACCTGCATCAATGAAAAATCAGCCATGCCACATTATGAGGTATTGTAGTCGTACCGGTGCTGTCGTACTCGGCAAACAGGACGTCCGCAGTGTTGGGACTGGAGGTAGACCAGATCGACCACCCGGCGCTGTTGATTTGGCCGCCGAGCGTGCAAGACGTGTATACGACGCTAGAAACAATCAGACGCCAAGAGATAGCGCCGAAATTCAACTCACTGGGCGTACTCAGTCCACGGGCGACCCAGGTACACCTGGCCCGTCAGCGCTGAGGTTGCCTTGGAACTGATGGTGACCTTGGAGTTGTTGATGACGTCTGGACAGTGGAAAAGCAGATGTCAGAAAAATCAACATAAGATGGGAAGGGTCCACGCGTCAGTCTCACAGATGCCGTCTGTTGAACTCGATGGGCCGTCTGCGGTGATGCTTCCTGCTGCGACCGAGGCGATGACGCTCCGCGTGAAGAAGGCGCGCGCATGCTGGCCCCAGATGAAGTCTACCGCGCCCTCAATGTAGCAGACGCCGTAAAATTGGTTTCCCGTTTCAGCAAGGAGGGTATCTTGGTATCTGTACAACTGTGAATATCACGCGTGTTACTTTGACAGATGCCAACATACCCATAGAATCCGCACTGGAGGGTTCAATAGTCAGTTTCAAATAGACAAAGAGCTAGAAAGAAGATTCCTACGCCGTAGTAGCCTTGGTTTGTTCCGTACGCGCTCAGAGCCAATGCTTGTGAGCCTACGCCATACTAGGATTGGATCGACGATTAAATTTCTGGATAAAGGACAAGTGAGTACACTCACCGTATTTTTCACGTTCACATTATACATCGCGAAATCATCCTTGTGCACGCGCAAAGTACCACTTGGATCGTCGCTTCCGGCTTGCGCCGCCGAGTCCGAAAAGGTGATGGTGACAGAGTTATCGAGGTAGCTGGTGTTGTCTGTCGTAGAGCCATAGATCTTCGGGGGGCGTATGAGTGAACAAGAAATAAAATAACATGGGCGGTAAATTGCGCACAGTCAACTGGCCGGTTCGAGTGATGTACACCTGTTCCGTGTATGTTCCTAATCGAAAATAAGCCTCAGCCAAGCCTACACACGCCAAGAAACAACCGTGGCAGTACCTGGATATATGAAGATCACCTTTGCCGAACCATCACTTGGAAGCGAGTTCACGGCAGCCTGGATAGTGCTATACTCTCCGCTCAAGGTTCCCGATCCGCGAACCACCACTGCGCCAGAGGGCGGCGTGGTGCGAGAAACGCGTTTCTCAAGCGGAGTGGCCCCTCCGCACAGGATGACCGAGAAGATGTAGGCCGCAAACGCAAGAAAAAATCGCCCTAGTGTTGCTTGTGGATGCATTGGAAAATCCAACGCCAGGGCGTCCCTCAGCTCAAAGCTTTTATACGACAATGTTCAGGATCAGCCGAGGCGTACGCCCGGGCCGGGAGATTTTTTCGGTAGAACTTGTTCGATAGTTGTGATATCTAAAAATAGAATGTAGTCTCAGAAGAATAGAGCATCTCACATGGGACCAGATATATACATGCATATAGCGCCGTGTCTACAATACCAGCGGGAATAAACATGTCATGAGACGGAATTCAATCCATGTGCGCGCGTCCCGAGCTCGGCTCCGGATTGTATATAGGAGAGTTGCTTGAGCAACGGGGCCAGAGGATGGTCCGGTCAGCAAGCGTTATAAAGACCGAGTGGCACAATTTAAGTCATGCGAGACCTCTCTTGATGGAATAAATGATGTAAGAAGCTCGAATCTCCACGACAGATCGCAAGCATGCCTAATATTCAAGAGCAGAACCTGACATCGGTATAGTCAAGTGCCAAGCCTGGCGGGCCGGCGGCAACGAACACAAGTTCATCCGAGGCTCGCGTTTCATTATGCAGAGACCCTGCAGAAATCTAGCAGAACCCTCCCGAATTATACACATCAGATGTCGAGTGTCCAAGGTCGCTCGGTTTACATCGATGATACCAAAGACGAGATGAATGCGATCAGCGAGCCTGAGGGTCAGCAACTTGTTTCTTACTGGAATCTTCAAGTTCTCACTACTCACTCTCTTTCCAGGCTAGCGAAATTTCTTCGCAGCGTGCCTCCAATTCGTGTTCATCAACTGTTCGGGTCTTGGAATGCGTCTAAGCACGGTTAAGTTTGGGAAAAAAGACGCGAGCAGCTTGGAGCAGAGAAGTGCATAGGACGCCATAGGAGACAAGTCCAGAGATGGGCCTGGGTGTCACGCTTCGTCGCCGCGTACCAGTGGTATCACCCACCCAAAGATCCACTGGCAAGTCGGAAGGCCATGACGAGGACTACAGTGCAAGTCACCACTTCTCTGCACGTGTTTTTCACAGTCACAGAAATTTTTGTAATTTTTCCTGATTTTCTGAGCCACGAAACCGGCCAAAAGAATGTGATTGAGCACAAAAACTCATTTTTCCCACGGTGTTTCACTTTTTTCGAGGTCGGAAAAAAATAAATTGTCCCCTGGTGGGTTTTCTGGCCATGATCAAGTTCAACACATCCAGAAGTGTCCTAGATGTGTTCACCCTTGCATTCAGAGATGCCCTTGGGTACCTGTGAGTGGTCAGGCGCTCGGCCGTCTCCGAAATGCACGTGACCGTTAACCCTACCCGATATGGAATCTGATGCCATCATTAGGGTTTGTTTCACTTTTCTGAGGGTGAAAAAGTCAAATCTTTATTGAGCAACTAATCAAGCACAAGCTGGGTTCTTTCATGTTACTTTAAGTGTTCCAGGTGTTTTCAGGCCAACCCAAGATGAGGGCATAATGTTATAGCGACTTGAAAGTTTTGACTTGTTTACTGCCAAAAGCGGAACCGTGATGTGATGACATGCACTGTATATCCGAGTCGGAAGTTGATCCCTGGTAAGAATCAGCGAAAAAAAAGTCAGAAAAAATGACTCAAGCCCCAATTCTTGTGCCCCAGACTCGTGAAGAGCAAGAACCAAAGGTGAATGTGGTTGGGGACGAATTGGATGTCAAAAGCGACGCGGCCATGTGATCTTGGCTCGATCATGTGATCTTGGCGCGTTCGAATGAAACTTCCAAGTCCAACCCAACTAAAGATAACTTAGAGACTTAAGGAATGAATAAAAATACGGGAAGAGCTATGAGATGATCTCTGACTCAAAAAATTTAACACTTGGTCCTAATGCTCACAATCCTCGTTGTTCCTGCACTCCTTCGTGAATGCTTGATGTTGTGGGCCAACGAAAAACAGAGTAACATTTCAGAAAGAATGAGGCTGTTTCTCATGTCAGTTTAACTAGGTAGGTACTTCGGCAGGGTCTTGCTATAAAACAGCTGGGGTGCATTCAGAGAGGGACCACCCATCTTGCTGTGACAAAGAAGGCAGACATCATGCTTACTAACAGGCCCACGTACGCAGGGCTGCATCAACATGAAAAATATGCACTTTGTGAACATTTACACTTCGACGAAACACATTCAAAACAGGTAGGCTAGCAAGTAAGAAACAGGCACGAGGTGAAAAACAGATCAGGAAGATAAATCTGGGCTAAAATTCTTTATTGACGTTGAAGTTGTCACCAGTGGATCCGGATGCATGGAATTACGGATATTGGATCTGCCAAAAGATCGAAATGCGGCCGACATCTTTCGGCAGGTCACTGAGCGTAAGCTGGGGAGTGTCAGTATATTGTTCATTTCTTCCTGGAGAATATTGAGCTCGACTCACATGCACATAATTGGGGTAGTGAACCTCTCCTTCGTAGTTGATGTCCCATACCTTGTGCGACTCCGGATCCTCAATCTATTTGGTGAGAGTGTCACATACAGTGTACACAAACAAGAAGAGAAGGGCGTACAACATAGCATGGATACCCCACAGACTTGACCACAAACTCAGCTGGCTTCTGACTTTTAATCTTCACACGTGAAGGAAGCGGATGAGCTCTGACACACAATCAGGCAGTAGTATCAGGACGCACATACATGATCACATGTCCCATTCCAGCATTCCAGAATGTTGACTTGCCATCCCTTGTTTCACGGATGTCCCACTGCAGTGATACAAAAGTTTCAGCAGGGCTTGTGCTTAGAATGACAATGCCAGCACCACGTACAAAGATATTATCACCACGTCCTCCAGTCCTGCGGAAATCAACAAGGGCCTGGCCATCTGGGGCCGTGAAGAGTAGGCTGCCCTGGGACTCGACATTTCTGATCGTGGAGTGTCCCTACAGACATGATTTTAGAGGGATTAATCAATGATTGTTGAAATGTGGCATTAATATTCCACTGGTCCAAAAGCCTGATCGATTTCAGCTGTCATCAAACCTTCCTGGGACTAGATGAAGGCGGTGGTTGAGCACTGAAAACAAGGCAAAGGGTGGCAAATTTACAGGACAAGATGTGATGTGCCGAGCTGGCTGATGCCAGACATTTTGAGGTGCAGCGTTGCCGACAGTTAGGGATGGACACGGGTACGGGTTCGGGTATAGAACGGTAGACCCAGACCCGAACCCGGAAAACCCGAACCCGAACCCGCGGGTTTACGGGTTGCTCACGGGTCGTCAGCTAGCCCATGCCGACTGTGATGCAAGCCTCGGCACCTCACGGCATGGGATTTTAAGTAAGAATGTCGATGTTCCAGGTAAGTTCTGACTCCATAGGGTGTCCCACGCACAGTTTTCCGCCCAAAAAACCCGCTTCATTCATGTTTTTACGCCTATTTTGTACCGTGTGCCTGTATTGTCATGGGTACCCGCGGGTTCGGGTCTGGAAAACTGCTGACCCGCGACCCGTACCCGCCCGACCCGACCCGAAAACCCGACAGGTTCACCCGAACCCGTGTCCTTCACTACCGACAGTCAATGTGCGGACTGCAACCACAGTGAGAAGCTTGGGAAACATTATGAACTAGACTTGGTTTGCAGTGAATTGGAGACTTAAGTGGATCTGAGGATTAAGAGCTTAATCCTTTAATCCTCTATTTTATAGACTGTTGGACATTGTATACGTGCATTTCGCCCCGGTGTTGGACCTGAATGAAGTGGCGCCGGTACTTAGCATCTGTCGTAGGCAACAAGAAGTAGACAGGAAACTGGCAGTGTAGTACACAAGTTCTTGGATAAATTGGTGTCAAGCCCGCTGAAACCAGGGTGTCCCCATGGGGGCGAGGTACGGACAGACGTAGATAGAGCGGAAACGAGCAACCTCCTGAATATAGTATCCTTGGACAGAAAATGGAGGCAAGGTGGTTAAATTGATAACCAAGAGCAGTCATTTGTCATTTAAACTGGACAGAGATTGGAGTAGAAAATCGGGATACGTCGCGGATTATAGTCCAAAATCTGAAGGTTGTTGAAGACAGAATGTACTCTTGACATCCAGTTGAATTTCAGACGGAGTTCCAAAGTGTATCCAATTTGTTCGACCTCAACAAGTCATCAGTGCTGTTGTAAGATATTCCTTAGCTCCTGAGTGTATTTGGAACCAACTCATATCCTAACTGGAGGATCAAAATATGGAGTAATGCGGGTGAGAGCTCTCGAGAAAGGCCATAAAGAGTCGCAGAGCCAGTGGCACAGATTTTCAATCCCATTGAGAAACTGGATGTTGTTGTTGCCATTGAACAAGAGCCGGTTTGTTTATGGAAAGAGGAAGCTATGCGGTGCTGGTGTCATTGTGGTGGGAATTGTCAAGGCTACTTATCACCGACACCTTTGGGCTCATGTGAAATTGTTGTGAATGTGTCTGTGGCTATACACTGGCCTGTGACAATCCGGTAAAATTTTCCAATTTCCTTGCCTATTTGGGCCAAAATAGTCCACTGGTACCAAATAGGTTCAGTAGGGGCATGGACCAATCTGTGGATGGTTCAAACTCTGCTGAGGCCTCTTTTTTTATCCACAGATTGGTACAAATGAAAAAAGAAAATTTTGGTGAGACAGAACCAGAAGGAAAAAACAATAATCTGAGGACACAAATGATCTCAGAATCATATATATACTGTGCATGACCCACAATCGGGTCAGACATAGCACCAGGTCAAACAAGAATAACATCTGTTTCAGCCACATTTCAGCAATTATGAGTCATACAATGTGACTGTACACATATGATACATAGTTGGATGGGAATTTGAGAAGCTCATCGCAATACCGGCTGCACAGTGGGCATCATAAAACAGGTCATCACCGAAAATTGCCTATTTGGGATGCATAGGAAGACCCTCTTTGCTCCAGCTCGCCTCCGTCGACCTCATTGGGCACCATAATTGCATGGTAAAAACAGGAAAGCCCACTCAATATTTCAGTATAGTTTTTGTATTATTTTGATGACTGCAAGGATTTTACGGTGCACACCAATAGTTGAGGTAGCTGAGCGCCACCATCCCTTTTCCTCCCCAAATATCTTTGCCAATATTACCGATATTTTCGAACCCTTCTAGAATACTCATCTGTCTACTATTCACATAGTAACATATATTAGCCATAATTTTTACGATGACACACTAAAGCTACACATTCCGTTTCACCTCTACATTCTCCCACTTTTCAGACAAACCACCAACTTCTTGCTTGCTTGACTGTTCCAATGTCCCTTGATGGTACATACACCCGTTTTTACGTGCTTTCAAGCATTACTGACACTCAGGGCCTAGCAGGAACTCTTGAGGGGAAGAACAAGCCTGTTCTATCAGTTAGAATTGACAAAGATGTCAAAAAGTGCGTTTCTTGGCTCTCTGAATAGGTCCAGTACTCAAAGTGCCATATAGAAATGATGTTCTTACCCCTGTGGACATTGTATCCACGAATTTGCACTCAGTTCTTGGAGAAACCACCTCACCGTCCGATTTCAGCAGTCTTCCATCTCTCCCACACTATGGATGAAGATGTATTGGAGCCTGCTACTCTGACCGAGGAAGAGCGCTTGGAGAGAATCAGAGAGATAATGGACTGTGCTGAGGAAGTCACTGAGGCATGGGATGTTTTGGCAGCTCAGAGGGCCATGTTTATCACTGCCAGTCTGGAGATTCCTGCTCACTGTACTCAAAATTTTTATGGCCTCCTTGAACTGAATGTCATGTCTTATACAGTAGATTAGCACAATTTCTAGTGCCTCACATAAGATAATTGAGACTGAATAAGATTTGGGGTACAGAACATGTCCAAAACTTAGAGGGATTGATTTGATATGTCCACCAACCAAACCACATGCGTCAAATGCTGATGGCCATTGTCAATTTTGGGCTCTATTGTACTAGGCTCAATAGGCAACTGCTTGAATGTTAGGGAGATAGTTTCGGCAACTTTGAGAGGCATGATACCATCCTGCTTTCTCCCCATTGCACATACTGGCAAGAAACCAGTCAAAGACAAGATCCAGGCTGCTGCAGATGAAAGACATGCCCTGGACTGCCTGCTATAATGGCAGAGGGACTCGAGTTGCCAGTCATGCAGAACAACAAAAGCTAACTCCAGCACAGGAGAATGTGTTGAAGGAGTGGATCAAAGTTATGGGCCGCCAAGGAGTTCCCCTGACTATGACTGCCATCGCTGAGTATGCAGCATCCATCGTCGGAGAGGAAGTTTCTGTGGGCTGGGCACAAAATTTTCGTAAGAGGCATCCAGATTTCAAAGCACACTGTACTACTTCTCCTGAAAGCTGCTGTGCAAGGTGCTTAAATTGGGTGCTTGTTTCAGAATACTTTGATATTCTGGGCAAGCTGCTTGCCAAATATAACATCCCACCAGAGAACATCTATAATATGGATGAGAAAGGTATTCAACTGGGTGTTGGGACTCAGAATATGGTGCTTGTCGACTGAGACCAGCACACAGTTTACCATGTCGAGGACAGGAACTGAGAGCTCGTGACAGTGATAGAGACCGCATGTGCGGATGGCAGTGCTCTGCACCCTTCTGTCATCTATAAAGGGAAGACACGGGATTCGAATGGGGCTGCAACAATCCATGCAAAGCAAGGTGCATCATTTTACTTATCTTTCATGCACCATTTTTAATTGAAAAATGATACATTTCAGCATCTCATATTCACCAAAGGGATGGACAGATAATGAGCTGGGATATATCTGTCTCAAGAAGGATTTTGAGCCTGAGACTGCTGCGTGGAATATCTCAAATGGGTGGCACATTCTTATTCTGGATGGCCACAATTCACACTATAAATTCTGCTCCTTTGCTCAGCTTCATAGGATCATTGTCCTTTGCCTGGTAGCACATACCACCCACCGTTGACAGCCTAACGACATTGGTGTCTTTGGACCCTTGGCAGCATCATGGAAATCTCAGGTCATGCAAACTTCATGTCAATTCAAGAAGATCACAAAGTACAATCTTCTATCATATTATCATCTGGCTCGTGAGAAGGTATTCTCTGCATCCACAATCCGGGCTGCCTTTCGCAAAACAGGCATCCACCCATATGACCCTAATGTCATCGAGGATGAAGCATACAAGCCTGCCAAAAATACTACAACACAGAGTACGCAGCCCGATTTCCAGCTCTGTTGGAACCCAACCCCAACCCTGCTCCAGATTCGAATGTGAATAGTGCAGTACCAACACGTCCGAATACTCCATCACCTACTCCATTGTCATCCACACCATCATTGTCTACTCCAAGTTTTTACTCCCTTGTTGGCCTTCCCACTATGTTCCCACCGAATGCAACCTGCCTGGCGCTCCTTGAAAACAACAGAGATCTCGCTGGGTATGCGTTGAATTGTCAGGCCCAGATGGAAGCCGATTATGCAGCGAGAATGGCAGGCTGTGCGAGGAGCTCTTCGCAAAGAAAAATAGGCCAGCCAAGCAGTGTGTCGGGGGTGCTGGTGCACGGCATATGACATCAGAGGAGACATTGGGTGAGCTGGCCTTTATTGATTGGAAGTCGGGGATTGTAACGGTGCACACAGAGTTCCACACCCATGAACATGGGAAGGCTGCCAAGGCAGTGTACGATGGAGCCTGGAAAGAGAGAATGGATGGGTGGAAGTGTGTGGAAAAAGAAGTGGCTGTCACTCAGAGGGCTGTCGAACACGAAGGGAAGTGGGCCGAGGCAGAAGCAGAGAAGGCAAGGAAGAGGGTTGAAGCAGATGACGAGAGGGCAAAGAAAAGGCTGTGGCAGCTGAGAAGAAAGCAGCATTAGACGCAGAAAAGGCACAGAAAAAGGTAGACACGAATGCAGAAAGGGCGCAGAAGAAGATAGAAGCAGAGGAAGAGAAGGCAAGGAAGAAGGAGGCCACTGCCGCAGTGAAGGCATCGAAGGCAGCTGCCGCCGCCGTGAAGAAAGGAGGGGCAAAGAGGAAGCAGGTTGACAATCATCAAGAGGACAAGGAGAACACACCTCCACTTCTATACACCCTGGACACACCACCTGCTCGGAAAAGTCCAAGGCCCCATCCAAGGCCACTCTATCATGGGGCTGCATGCAATCTAGCAGAAGAAACAGATGGAGTGGCCTCAAACACACCATCTCAAGCTATCCTGGGGGCATTTGGTGGTGAACTGACCTATTACAAAGCAGTTATTGACCCCAGTCTCATCTAGGGAGTAAATATATGATATTCCATTAGATTAATAGAGATTCTATGGTCCCAGGGGTTGTAGCGAGCCAGAACGAGCAAGAAAGCAGTCGAGGATGGGAGTGTCTAAGGTTCACCAGGGGTAAGGGTATACCTCCCAAGGTACAAGGTAAGGTATGGGGAAGGTAGAGGTAGAGGTTGCCGCCTTGATACCTTTGGGCAACCCTTGTCCAACCTCCAGAGGTACAGATGATGATGATGAAATCCGTATGTTTATAGTAGCGCTCAGGCCGTTTACGGCCTATGTGGCTACTTTGCGATCCTATCCTACAATGTACGTGGTAGTGTAGTAGACTTCCCCGCGTCTCTCCCAAAGCCAAGGATAGTGAGTACAAAAGTGCCCATACAAAGTAGGTCCTCAAATGCATGTATGTTGGTAGTGTAGTGGACTTCCTCGCGTCTCCCGAAACCGAGGATAGTGAGTACAAAAGTGCCCATGCAGACAAGGGTGGGTGGAAAGCAATGAGATCGTGGTGCATGTGTGCAGGGATCATGAGGATTACCGGTTGTTGAAATTGGGGGGGTGTGTGGTGGCATGTTCCGCTAGGATGTGCCGAAAGGGACGAAAAATGGTCCCGAAGATGAAAGAAAGAGGATGGCATGGGTGGCATGGATGGTAGAGGATTGCATATGCATAGTGGAACACGCCGGGCCCGGTGGCCGAGTCTTGAGTAGGGTGGGCCTCAGACACAGGACAACTGCGTCAAAGGCTCATGAACTTGGGTTTGGTGTACGTGATGAGTGGCACAAAGAGCGGCAACACTCCCCCACTATCCTGCATCCGTTTCGATCCCAGTTCCTGCTCACAGGAGGGGCTGAGAGAGATCTGAGGCCCAGAAGGCCACGGAGGATGTGACTTGGGTGGAAGCGAGGGAAGTTGCGAGTGCCACCCAAATTGATGGTGGTGGTTTGAGATCAAGAGTGCTTATCCAGAGGTACAGAGGTAGCCAGGGGTATGGTAAATATATGTATGTAGCACAGTTTCAGATGTAAGTTCTGTGTTTTTGGACACAGATATGCCATTTGTCCAAGGCCCATTAATGAATATACATATCTGTCTTAATTTCACCCTTGTAACTATCCCATCCAGGTGACACTCTCAATCACCTTACCAATGTTCAAAAATTATATTGACATTGAAAGCCTTATCATAAGGCTGAGATAGGTAGTCAACCTCAGAATAGTTACAAACTGGTATGTTTGAACATCTAAATGTCCATATTACCTGCATTATGGCTTGATTGTTCACAAAACCTGCTCTCAAAGGTACAGGTAAGGGTCTAAGGGCTGTACCTCCAAGGTTTTAGAGGTAAGGTAGAGGTATACCTCCCCAGAGGTCAGGGGTTTCGGAGGTAAGGGTAGAGGTCAGGGCATTTGTACCTCTACCTCTACCCCTGGTGAACCTTAGGAGTGTCCGTAATTGCTGAGAGATGACTGTTTTCGATTATTTCAGCAACTCTTTTGTAAAATAATAGATCGAGCAGTTTTCTCTTTCCCAATAAATATAGGCTCTGGTATACTAATTAAAAACTCATTTGCCCTGAGGACTGCGCTTACAGAATGTCTTAAAGTGGCCGCAACACAGAGATATTTATCAAAAGATCACGCGTGATCTGGTAGTGGGTCATACACAGTACCCTTCAACCAAGGAATTACAAGCTGCATCTAAGAAGTTGCCATCCCAGTCGTCCGCGCTATAGTCCGTGGGAATCATCCGTATCCGGCCCGTATCCGTGCAAAACGCCATCCATGGATTGGATGTTCATCCGATAACTTAAGGCCAAGGACAGCTGGCAAATACCGACGCGTTCTCCGAATCTTCCTGGCTTCTCTGCGAGACCTTGGTGAGACCGCAGCGGAACTTTACTTACTTACTTATTTAATTACCTAAGTATCTACCCTGTAAGAATTTTACACGAGTCGATGATCTGGCGCTAGTATCCTATAGTTCCTTGGTTATCTTGGTCTCATTCTTCTATTTATTCTGAAGATGTAGTTTAAGTTAGTATGAACACCGAGAGGCGATCTTATTCCATCAGGTTCGCCTCACAACAAGGTTGGAGTTAATTTGGAGTTGATGAACAAGGTAGACAGCCCAGCCCTGCCGCGTGACTAGGAGGACAATTAGTGTCATCTATTGAAATCTGGTACCGAAAACTTTACAACGTACCAAGGGAGTAATATGAGGGATGTTGGTCTTGTCTGGTCTACTGCTTGTTGTCACTTGCCAGTGAGTTTCTGTCATACCCAGGGCATTCTACAAAATCTATTCAAAGCAGAGGTAAGGAAAAACGGATACTGGAATACAGTGGGTGTAGACGTGCATGTGCGAAAGGTGGAACTTCAAGCAACATTACCACGTCGTCGATTCAACGCCTCCGCTGCCGTCTTTCTTGCCTTTCTCGTCATCTACAACGGCAACCTGCCCGCCGCTCTTTTCTGGGTCCTTCTTCTGTGGCGTCGTCGTGCCCCCAGTCTCTAGATCCTTCCCCTCCTTTTCCCTCTTTCTGGAGTCCACGACACTTTTACGAGCCTCCCAGCCGCCCTGGAACCCAAACCACGTGTACTGATCGCAGTGTGGACCGCGCAGCATGATAATGGCCAGGATCCACACGTACAGCCCTAGGTTAAGGATGGCGGCGGCGCGCCAGCCATATGCGGTGAAGACGTGTGTGCCGGCGGCGGTGCCCATTAGCTGCCCCACGAAGAGCTGAACGAATGGATAAGTTGAGTGACCTGGAAGGCACGCAACACTAATCTCACCGAAAGGACGAAGACGGCGTTCAACCGTGCTCGTGCGGCTGCCGATATGCTGCACAATATCTAAGAACGACATCGAGGCTCAGACAATATACGGAGTCTTACCTGAACACCGAGGTGGCCAACGACATCTGGAGCATCTGTCGGAAGACGTCCAGGCCCATGATGGCGACGACGACCGCCGCGATGTTCGTGTCCCCCGCGCCGACCTGGATCGCCTGGAAGCACAGCAGCAGGAGCACCGACACCAGCGAGGCGTACCACGGGATCAGCTTGTCGATGAGACGGCCCACGACAGGCCCGCACGCGACGCCGAAGATCCCGATAAGCCCAAAGAGGCCTATCACCAGTCTGCGACGCACATCAGCGATATGGCGGGCATCCCAGAAGAGGAGAAGCGCACGTCGAGTAGAAGTACGGCGGGCCGCCGAGGAGGAAGGTGAGCGTCACCCAGAAGTTCGTGAAGCACGCGCAGGACGCCAGGTTGATCAGACACGCCTGGATGAGGATCGGCTCTGTGTATGCGAATTTGGTCATGGTGCAGAGGATGCCCCAGAACGATATGTCTGTGTTTTTGGCGGGGTAGTCCGGGATGACGAAGTAGCTGGCAAACAGAACGAGGTATTGCACCCCGATAGCAAAGTAATATCTGTCATTTGGGTGAGACTAAACATTGCCGAAAATAGAAAATACTCACACCACGCGCCATGACGTGAACTGCGTAATTATACCTGCAAGCACGCGAGCCACGAGTATTCCGAATAGCAGACCAGAGAAAACGACTGAGAGGGCGGCTGCCCGTCGCTCTGGCGGCGCTAGGTCAGCGGCAAGAGGCTGAACGGACAAACGTCAGCCAATAATTTTTCTCGGCAGATGGATAGCACAACTATCAGTATTTGAGGCGTCACGGAGACCACCCCGACGAGAAAAGAAAGGGTCTCGAATACGATGAGATTTGGGGTCACAGCAAGCCCGATTGTGAGGGTGGCTGAGATGACGGCGAGAAATATGATCAGCTGGCGTCGCCGAACAAGGTCACCCAGTGGCGATATAAACAGGATTCCCGTGGCATATCTGATTTTGCGAATGAGTGTCAAGGGTAAAGCATGGAGAATATTTCGGTCACCCGGCTTGTAAAAGGGTGGGGATGCTTGGAAACACTTGAGCGAATTTTCTGTACACTATACGACGCACCTACCGAGACACCTCGTCGTATGAAACGCCGAAAGACTCGGAAAATTGAACTGGATGGATTTAGACACAACAGCGGAGATGAACAGTTTGAGACCCTACTCAGCAGGGGTTGGCAATAATACAGATTAGCGACAACTTGGGTAGATTCATAAGAGATCTGGGCGTTGTAGCCAAGGAAAGGACGTACTAAACGTGCTGGCAAAGCCGAATAATACATTCAACACTATTCCGAAATGGAACGGTTTTTTCGGGTCATATCGGAGTCGTCGTGGTATAGGAATGAAGCCAAAGTCGTGAGTCATTGAGTCTTCGCGCCCACTGTCGGAATCCACGCTGGAGTCGAGCATTGCAGTGGGCGAGGTGGTGTCACTGAGCAGGGAACGGGCGGCCGTCTATTCCGTCCGCGGCGTCGGCTTTATGGCTGATTCCGGCATCTCGTGGAGGTGGCATCGATGCCGAGCGATGGCCATCACAGACTCGAAACTCGGACACCATATAAAGACAACCTCCTATCACCTCAGCCTTACTGGTTTGCTTATTCCTGTACCAAAATACGGTACATGACCTCCTGTATTCATATGAGCACGGTCTGACAGATTTATTTTGCATTCTGCACCTATACTATTAGAGACCCCTTAGTTGGCCACCCTACTTAGTTGGCCACTTGACTCCTATAAGACCAGGGCTTCATAATTATGACTGGGCATAATGTATAAACAGAATACGACCTCCAACGAATGTTCAGACCAAATTTCAGCCGAAAGTGATGGGTTGATCGGGAGCTACGGCATCGCGGATCGGGATCCGAAGCGTGGGGACATCAATTTCTTATCAATCGGACCACTCGCCTCATTTGCCATCGCCATTTCTCCACCATTTCTTCCTCGATCCACGACTTTGGGGGCTCGTTCGGATCCCCCGATGCTGGCCTTCCATCTGAAGAGATACTGGATGGCAACTGACTGAACTATCACTCTTAACACACCCGGGAAAAGCACGACTTCATTTGTAGGTCAGTCATGCTGGCACCGTCACGGTCCACGACACCGCTATGCCATCGGTCTGGAACCTTACACAGGACTTCTCAATATACAATCCTTCATTCCGAGACCCTTTTCGAGATTTTATCCAATGACCTCTGATTGCTCTGGAGGTCATTGTCCAAAATCACCCAATTTCAGTCGTGCTGATAGTCGGATTTTTTGGAGGAGATGTCAGCAACTTGGAATGGAGTTGGGCATCCAGGTACGTCCAAATACTTCCCATTAAGTAGCCTGGATCCTAATTTGGCCCATCACGGCCTTTTTCTGAGTAGCAGAACACTCATTCATCCCGCGACCCCAATTTCGAGGTTTCCTGTCGATCGCAAGCGTGTATTCTGCCCATTTCTATACATCATATCTACACCATAACTGTTTTAAAATAGTGAATATAACCTGTATATATGATTCTGGGTGCAGGCCACCGCCATTTGAGAGCTCAATACATTAGTTGACGGGGTGGCCAACTAACCTGTTTGGCTATGCTGGACTGCCGGTCAAAATAAATTCCTTATGCACTCAAATCTTCGAGTATTTCGGTGCTGGCAGACTACCCAGTGGAGTATGAGAGGATGGGGGGGCTGAAATATACACTGTGGGAAATGGCCCTCGGACTGCTAAGTAAAATAGATGAATTGCTAGATAGTGATACCTGTTAACAGTAATACTGAGAGTGAGTGAATATAAGAAAAGTATTAATTCTTGGATGGCCCAAAAACTCGGCCTTATATACTACAGAGAATAATGTACTAGAATATTCTACATACTACAAGTGAGTTAAAGTCCTTTCTACTTTAGTCAGCTTGTACTCAGCGGTCCTCGGGATGACTGGAGTTGCTGAGTAAGCCCAACTCACAACAATACCAGTGAATAAAAGAGATCGGAACATTGCTCCAAATACCTTTAAACAAGTGGAGAGCCTCAAGCCTAGGTATAGTGCTGCTAATCATTTTGATCGTCAACTCATTGTGATCACAAACTCATTTCATTGTGCTGTCTTCACCTTTGCCTTTGCCGACTAGCTTCAAACTTTAAGAAACAGTGTTGCTGCAAATTTGGGGTTGATCTAGCTTTTCACCTCAAAAGAATTCATAGCACCACAGCTCTTCAGACAAGAAATCCAGGAATTTTGTATGGTATGCGGCTTCGTATCTTCTGTCCTCTGTATTATTTTCAGATTTGTTGAACCAGAGAGTCTTCTGGAATCTTTTACTTAGTATTATTGCAAACTGATGGTGGTGAGAGCACAATTCACTCATGTTACAAACATAGTGTAACTTCCATCTTACTTCCCAACTTCTGTGCATCTACCTACCACCCAACCATGACACCTGGTTGAAAGCCACTTGACCTCGACATCAACCTAACACACTGTCAAGAAAGTCTGCAACTCTACAGCAAGAAGTTACGAGTCCTAAGTTTACTTAGGTAATCGTTCTTAGTCATTGGTTTACCGCGACTTTTGGGTGTCACTTTAAGTACATCCTGAATTTTGTATCCCCGTGGGATGATGGGGAAGCGTCTTTTCGCACCGCATTTTGCACCGCCGCATGCATGCTTGGTCATTCCTGTCACCTTAAGCTTTGAGCTTCTTTTCCCTCGGCTGCCCAGCTGCATGACTCAGCTCCGATTTACACTGAATGAGGCTTTCTCTACGTCCATACCACACATAGGTCCCGGTTGCCTGAATTTCCAGCTTGGACCCAAGTTCAAGAGTTGTGTCGCATTGCATACATATTTAAATTTGAATTATCAGTCGAATTAATCTTGAGTCATCAAGGGAAAGTCATTCTTTGTTGCTTGGTGAGATTTATGGGGAGGTTGAAAATATGGTAAATTTGTAAATTCTCAGAGACGAAACGACAGCTGAGCTTTGAGCGTTGAGCACTTAGCTTCCAATTGTTGCCAATAGGTTCAAGCAACCTCTGTTTTGTCTTGTTGTATCGATATTGGCAACGCGTTGTGTCACGTGTTTCTGATCTACACCTTGCCAACATCCTTATGTAATACGTCACGGGTCACAAAGTCACGCTCGATGATGAGCAAAATAACTCCATGCCCACACCACTTAGGTGGAATTTCCTTATCCTTATAAGAATGTTAGTTAGGGCCTTAAATAAGAGTTATTATGAAGCAGATTTGCTGAAAAACTATTTGCTGAAAAGTGATTAGGCCAACATATTTTTACCATGACCCCATTTTTTATTGCTTCTATGCACTTTTCCAGTGGTAAAATTTGGCCGCTCACATAACTGCAGAGCCAAATCACCATTTTCCATCCTGTCCCTTCTGCTGCTGTTGCTGGGTTGTAAATTATGTGAATGTTGCAACTGTAAAATATTCCTTAGACATACATGGCTGACTTTGAAGGGCATAAGTCTTGTTTATTCTGGCCACAGGCTGCTCTGGTGACTTGTCTTGGAAGGCCCTTGAGGGCACCAAAAAATGACTGTCAACAATGATATATAGAATTGCCTTCTCAATGATCCTAAATATGTCCAACCATATTCAGGAGATTCCAGAGATTTTAAGGCATGGAACAAGTCCAGGTCACCCATGAGTCATTGCAGGTGAACTGTGGGAAAACCCACGGGTTTACTGACTCGTGGGTTCGGGTACTTGTGCCTGCAGGTTGTCATGGGTATGGATTTCAATATTTTTTGTGCAAACCTGCAGGTATTTGACAATTTTTTTAGTGAGTTGAGGGCTCTTAATTGCTACCAGAGCAGCTTTTGCAAGGTTTTAAGCTGCTTAGATCCCCTTGTAAGCCAAATAAATAATTCCATGTCACTCAAGAAGGGATTCAAGAAAAAACCTGCAGGTACTCACAAGTATTTGGAGGTTTCCCTAAACTCGCAAGTACTCAGATGACTCACAGTTTTTCTACCCACGGATCTGAGTTTGGCATTTTTCATCGCAGGTACTCGTGGTCATGGATCAAAGTCACTTGCGAGTGGACTCATTCCATGCCCTAGGAGATTTCTGGATTGAGATCATCACTTTCTGCACAGGTTTTAGCGAGTAACACACACCTTTGGGAGGCCAAGAAGTACCCTTTAGATTATATTTTATCTAAGAACACTGTCTCTTAGCCAATCTGGCCCTATAATTTTTTAAAATGTTGTGTGCAGGGCAATTTGGCTGTTGGAAAATATTTTAAAGAAGCTTACATAAGGGTGCTGGTGTTCCACTCTCTGTCTTAGTAGGTGAGTGGTGTTTGTATATGGTGGTCCAAATGCACTTTTATTATTTCCCTATATATTTAAACTTTTCAACTTTCCGCTATCTAAATCAGTCCTTTGAGTGATTTCCTGCTACTTTCTCAAGTCCCACAAATGTTCAATATATGTAGTGGGAAAAGTGAAATTTCTGCTACATACATTCGGAATTCCCGCTACCAATATAACTGGTTGGCTAACTTCCGCTACTAATTTTGGCTGACTTGAATCCCACTACATATATATTCGTGAAACTCACTTCTGTTACATATACATTCAAAAAATCATTTAAATCATTTTTTTCAAACTATCTATTTACAGCTTTTACTTCTAGTTCTAAGTACTCCACAGCCCGTCAATTGCCTGGTGACTCACCCTGCACCTGCCAATTGAGTCATCTGTACAAATTCAGTCCCACCCAAGAAATTCTCGTACCCTGAGGTTCCGCATCGATGGGACTGCAGCTGCTGCTCGATGCACTACTACCAAGCAGATGCCAGTCTAGGCGCGATCACGGATGACCATAAGCTAGCTTTGAAAATGGATCAGCATGGGCAGGGTAAAGATTAGGGAAGTCAGACATACCACAGGTGTATGTGCTGGGCACATGCCGCTCCTGCACCAGTCCAGACATCAGCGGACACAGGTAAATAGGACCCTCCTCCAATCATAGATGCTCATTGCGGGCACACAGATGCTGTACAGGTCCACCCCGCTCGCTGCTGGCATTAACAGCATCCAGGATGTTTGGGAGGCAGGCAAGCTACTCCTGAAGCCACACATACTGTATACCCCTTGCCTTGATGCAGATGACTTTGTGCCACAATTGAGTCTGTGCAGTGGTGGTGTTTCCAGTGCAAAAGGCCTCCACCCAATTCCACCTCTGGTGCCTGACTTCATGGCAGACCAGCTACACATGACTGCCTGCACTTTTGTGCTCAATTCTGCACACTACTCCACTTGCTGTATGCCTGCCTTACGTCAGTGTCATCCGCAAGCCGCCCTGCTGCCTCATATGCCAACTCAGAAATATGCAGCTGCAGGTGCTAACGGGTCAATCTCTTAGCGCTTGCTTACCTGTGTCTCTAGTGTGTCGCATGCCTGAGCACTCATACCCAAATGAACACTGACCAGAACATACTATTCAGAATATGTGAGCCTTGTGTGAGCAAGTCCACCTGCATTCTCGGAGTGGAGAGCCTGTGCAGTGCCTGGCAGGAGTCAGTGTGGGTGGTGTCTGTAAAGCAATCCAATGAGGGGTGGAAGCAAGCATGATGTGGGTGGTGTATGGTCTGAGTCAAGTACATCATGGTTATTGCCACAGTGGAAAAGCTGGGATGTGTTACAAATTACTCAGCAGGTGGTGAGGACAATGCTGGGCTACAGCAAGGCACCTTTGGAGCAGCATGCATGCCCTGCACAGAGCCGAAGAGCGCTTCCTGCCTCATTGCATCTCTGCCCCTGCATGGCACAGAGGGATGTGCAGGCATTGAGCAAGGCACAGGTTCATGCATTGCAAGCCAAACATGGGCAGCATGCCACATCTGTGCTTGCTTATCACCCTCAGTGGGCATGGCCAAAGTGCAGGCAGGTGTGGACTCAGTATCAGTGTTGGCTGCAACTGCCTGCCTGCATCTGAATGCTTCCCCATGGCAAACCCCACCAGTTACCAGGCACCACATCCAACTCTATCAGCTGCTGCCCTGACCTGCACTTGTGTTTCCAGTGGAGGCAGCCACCCTGCCATGCGTGCCAGCATGAGGAACTCTGGAACCGCTGGTGTTCAAGTTTGCTGTTTGGGTCAAGAGCAGGTAACATGAAGCACCATGTCTGCAGTGTAACACAAGATGGCATCACTTCACCTGGGCCTTGACTGTCCCATATCACTTGGTGTGTACACAGTGGTGTGCACACACTTCCTGAATCACATAGTCAGTGCCATGATGAAGGCAGCTGAGACATGTACACCTAGGGTGGACAGGCCTAGCCTGCTGGTACATCTTGGCCTGCAGGCAAGGCAGCGGTGTGATGGGGACTGCGGTTCTACTGGATGCAGGGTAGTATTTGCAAGTAAAGTAGTGTTTGTCCTCTAGAGGAATGGATTTTACAGCCTTAAGTTGAGATGGAGGACTAGAGTCTTGTGCTAGTCAAGAATCTCCTGTGTCTGTTTGAATGATAGTTAGTTGGTTAATGTGATACTTATGGTACATCTGATGGGGGTCCGGAGTTCCCAATAATATTGTTTTGCACTACTGATCCATGGTGGAATCATCTCCACTTGCATAGGAAGCACTAGGTCACCCTTTAAGACCCGTATCCTTCACCGGATATGTCAATATGATTCTGTGGCCTTCTCGGAAGATAGACAGTGAATTCCATTCTACAGGCAGAGCTGATAAAAAGCCTCTGTCATGATGCAGGTTCATTTTGTAAGCCCCTAAGGATGTGTGGTTTTATGGATTTAATGGAATGGACACTGTCTGTCTGCTTTGAAAGCAAGTGGAAGAATGATGTCCGCAGGCCTCTGATCACATTTCACAGTACTGTGAATGGTTAAACGTAGAAGGTGGATTCTTCAACAGATTATGTGAAGAATGTGGATGGCTCCTTGGAGGGTCTGCACACTTCGAAATGCTAATATTGTTGATAGGTTACGAAGCAGAGAATGGATCTGGGTAGTTGATTTGTTTTCCACTCAGTCATTTGGTGTCAGAATGGATCTGTAGCAAGGACTGGCGCCATACTGGAGCTCTTCTGGAGCTTTACAGCATAAAATCTGTTGGTAGGCAGTACCCCTTGGAATGTGGAGAGGACTGAAGAAGTTGTGAAGTGTTTAAGGGACAACACTTCTGGGGTTTTATTCTTGTTCAGAATGGAGAATGAGTAAAGAAGAGAGCCCCTTGTGACCAGTGAACTCCATAGATTGGCAGGTTCCTACTACTTTGCTCTAGTCTAGGACTGTAGCAGAAAGCAGGGGAGTTCAGAGATGCTTTCTCCAGATACAGTGGTGGTATTTATACTGTTTCTAAAAGTCCATGTGATTTTCCCTCATTCCGACAACTCCATTCATCTTTCTGACGATTGGGAACAAGTCCCCCTCTTCCCGTTCTCCTTCTTCTTAGTTGTGCGGAATCATCATATGAGCTCGCAGACTGAGTTCCTAGTATGCAGAATGACTCTGCGAGCCAGCAGACTGCGTATATCTTTGTCAGACATGTCAGAGATGGTTGTGAAATGTGTTTCTTGTAGATGGAGTGACTCTGCAAGCGCACAGATTGTTGGTTGGAATTGGTCGTGGATGGTCACGGAACGTGGCAGAGTGATCCTGGGGCCAGCGGACAGTGTAATTGTTGATCGGACTTGGTCGTAGACAGTCATGGGACGTGGTGGAGTGATCCTGGAGCCAGCAGTAATTGTTGATCGGACTTGGTTGTAGACAGTTGCAGAGCGTGGCAGAGTGACTCTGGAGCCAGCAGACAGTGCAATTCTTGGTCAGACCTGGTCATATATGGTCGCAGAGCATGGTGGAGTGACTCTGGAGCCAGCAGACAGTGTAATTATTGGTTGGACCTGGTTGCAGATGATCACGGACTCTGGAGCCAGCAGACAGTGCAATTCTTGGTTGGACTTGGTTGTAGACAGTCGCAGAGCATGGCGGAGTGACTCTGGAGCCAGTGGATGGTGTAATTGTTGGTCGGACTTGGTCGCAGAGTGTGGCAGAGTGACTCTGGAGCCAGAGGACAATGTAATTCTTGGTTGGACTTGGTTGTATATGATTGCGGAATGCTTGTGTGGCAGACTAAGTGTTGGTGTCTTGTGTATCGGTGGGCAAACATAGTGCAGCCTCACAGCGGTTTGAACCTGGGCCATGCTCAACTGCGCTTGCAAGGCTCCAATAGTCTGCCAATATCACTCCTCATGCACAGCACTCTGTGCAAAGGACACAGGCAAGTTTCCAACTTGTGCATGAGAATGCTGCACTCATCTCATCTCATGAGAAGGACCCAGTGATCCATCAAAACTGCTGCCACAGGATGCAGGACAAGCTGATGTCAGCAGTCCTAACTTATCACCATTTCACCTCTAACACCCAATTTCTTTTTAAAAAGGGCTTGTACATGGAAAAATGGGCCATGTTTCAGAGTGACGGATTCCTGTTCCAGGCTTTGATTTGAGGCCCTGAGGACCCACAACTGATGGACTCGTACTGCCATGCGCAGCAATGGCCTCAAAACCAAGTACATTGCATGATGACTATCTGCATGTTCTTATTTCCATGTCAGAAACTGGGAAAAGGTTCAGATCAAAGCTCAACTACATATGCAGTGGTTTGTGCCTGACTGCGTTCAATTATACATTCTCATTACATGCCCTTGACAGCCTCTGCACAACAGGCTCTGAAGCAGCGGCCTGAATTTGCCAATGCTGTGGACTTGACTCTGCAGGAAAACAATGTCAGAAGTTTGTACCCCACTCTTCTGCGTCTTATGAATTCAGCTCAATGGGATCTCTGTAGCAACCGTGAGGCTATTCAAGCTGCAGATACAGTGCAGTGAGCGAGGTATGTAAGATTTGGTGGGTATGCAAACTTATATTCATACTACATAAATGCGATGGCCAGGAGGTTTTTCATGCAAATACCAACAAGACAAACTTGACCAGATCTCTATTAAAATACCGCTACTCTGTCTTATGAACCTCAAAACCGCGGCTGGGTAGGAACCTGTCGCTTGGTATGATTTCGAAGAATCTTTGGAAGATCCCGTGCGCGCGCATCACGCCAAGCGAAGTCCATCAGGTGGACCTTCTTTGCAAATTGTAATGGCCGGGCCGCCTCCATAAATTCTGTCGCATGGTGCACTGAAGCGGCGTGTCTTCAACCTTCAATGTTGCTCAAGTCGCTGCTCGCGGTGGCCACCGTGCTCCCAGGGTGCCTCTCATCGTTGCCTCTCGATACCCGCGCCCCCGCCTCAGCGTCCCTCGACCGGTCACACGCCAACTCGTCGTATCTGGAAACTTTGTCCGCAAAACAACGCGACCTCTTTAACCATGTCATGGAGGCCCTGGATGATGACTTTGCTCTGCCGTTTTTGGTGAGGTTTTGCAAACAACGTAAGGTCGTTCCACTGACATCGATGCTCAGTTTGACAGCCCCAGATACTCCGCGTGGTATGCGGTTGGACTGTTGGCGCGCAATGCACAAGGAGACGCGGCGACTGCGTCCTCAATAATAAAAGACGTGTACGTTTCCTCCTTCTAGTTGGTGCGTTAACAGTAACTCCCCGTAGTATTTCCTACCAGGTATGTCCGTCAAGACTATCCATGTCTCTTGCTGACCGCCTTTCCAGTATACCGACCCCACCAAAAACTGGTTTGGCACGTACAAAAGTGAGACGAACCCGTCAATTCGCTATACACGTTTCTGAATGACTGGACCTAGACGAACCCACCGCGCCTGATCCCGGCCCTGTTTATCCTCCTATGGTATGTACTTTCCTTCACATAATTGCTCCTGCACATCTTACGTCGACCTCTTTCAGCTGTACACCTCTTATGATCTGAACACCGGGCTTTTCGTCTGCACGTCGTTTATCATCATAATGGAGGAGTTCCAGCACCTTCTCGCTCCGAGCTTGGTAACCCTCATGAAGAAGAGCATGTATAACGCAACCGTCGGTGACGGCTATCGAGTCGGGGGGTTCAATGGCGACGGGTACAAAGCCGGATCGTTTGTGGGAGATAATCGTGAGTCCTGTTCAACTAACAAGCGAGCCCATTGAATTCAGTGCCGAGTTCTAGTCTACCCCGTATATAGCAATCCATGGTGCGTTATCAAACTCGTCCCTTGTGGCAAGTTCTTATACCTGAACAAAGGTACATGCGCATCATGTCGGCGACCTATGTCGGAAACATGATGGGCGACAAGAACATGTCGTATTGGGGTGACCAATGGGCAGACGACGCGATCGCCAACTTTGATTTGTACGATACCCTCGCTGAGGTGAAGCAAACATTCGCATCGATAAAACCGTTTCTCTGACAGTCATTCACATCTCAGTTCAACTCCGGCACCTACACCGGCGTGACGCTTTACGCCCTCTCCCTGTGGGGCTACATGCCAAAGAACTCGACAATCGCCACGCACGCAAAAAATATCATTACGAAAACCTGGACATCCATTGCTAGTTTCTATAACCCAACCTTGCACACCCTCGGCGGTCCATTTGACCGCGCGTACGGTTATGATTTGGTACCAGGTCTTCCTGATGTGTTCACCCACTACTGACATGGGAAATTGTTGCAGCGATTCTACTACGGGATCCTTGGTGGAATGATGTGCGTTTCCTTCACTTGTGTTTCCTACTACGAAAATAAATGACCTTTCATCCAGCGCCGGATTGATTGGCGGCATCGAAGACGGAACAGCTCCCATCCCACTCCCTATCGACGGATCGGCGCATTTCGGGGACGCCGTCGCGAACGTCATGTAAGTATTCTCTTTCCTCCTCCCGCCATTTCTAACCCTGCTGACCGACATTAAAGGACCCCCTAATCGCGAAATTTAACGACCCGTACGTCCCCGCGACCGTGGTCGCGCAGCTCAAGGGGCTCTCGGGGACCGGGCACGCATACTCCGCGCAAGCGGTGTCGCCGCCCTTCGACAACCCCGCGTATCCGCGCAACTACACGTCGTGGACCGGCCACGGCCTGAGCATCGGCGGCATCCAGTCGGACCAAGGAGTCGTCGGCGGCCCCGCGACGAACCAGGCTGCGTACGTCCCGGCCTCGATTATCTGGCAGTCTGGCAGCACGACCGCGTGGTTTAACGTCAGTCGCTGTTTGGTTGTTTCCTGCGTTGGGTTGGGCTGGCATTGATTTTCCTGCGTTCATAGATGTACCCGACCAGCGGAAGCATCTCCGCCGTCGCCTCGTCCACGGGGCTCATCATCTCGTACCCCCCCTCGCAGGCGTTCCCGAACAACACGGCGACGTCCACGATCATGACATTCCTGTTCTCCGGAAATTACGACTTGAATCTGGGAGCTGACTTCCTCGCCAATGGGACGGGCGAGCTGCCGGCCTGCGCCTCAATGTGTCTGGGAACGTTGCTGCGAACGGGACGAGGTCGTTCGTTTATGGCACGGGGAACATCAACGACCTGCCGTACTATAACCTTACCTATTCCTTCCCGAACATGGGCGGGGCGGTGCCGGAGATCGTGATTCAGGTTGACAAGATTTAAATGTGCGAGAACTGAAATATATCCTTGGCAATGTCTCTGGGGTTTGCCTGAATATTCGTAGAGCTGGATTGCGTTGAAGAACAAATACAAGAAGCACGTATTACATGGGATGATGATCCACAATTACAGTCCAATGACGTGCGCACTCGCTGGCGAAACCGTTACCTCCCACTCCAGCGACAGATTGATCTTCCCCTGCGGCGGCACCGTGCAGATCCAGTTCAGCTTCCGGTCCAAACCCAGCGACTCCACCTCACAGTCCGACTCATCCACCCCATCCCACTGCGCGAGCACGCCCTTCGTGACGTTCACGAGCTGCGGCTTCGTATTCGCCGGCGCAGCCTTGATGCTGCTCACAGACTCGGTTGGGAGGTTCAGCGCGGGGTTCACGAGCTTCACCTCGATCTGCGAGTTCTGCGACGCGGGAATCTGGTCGATGATCTTGAGGCGCTCGACGTGATGGATTTGGTGTTGAAGATTGCGATGCGCTGCGTGAAGACGTAGTTCGCGGTCTTGGTGTAGAACCCGGACTGCGAGAGCTTCTTGATGACGGGATGGTAGGTGATTCGGATGGAAGGGTCGAGGCTGGGCGTCATCGTGTCAGCACGGGTAATTGCAAGGATGTGAGAAACGCGTACCCGAGAGGACAGTCGAAGCTTTCTTGCGGGCTCACAGGAGGGACCTGAGACCGCGAAATGAAGCTCCCGTCAACATAAACGCTTGCCGTGCCGCACAACAGCGTGTATTCCGACGCGTTCGTGATGCGTGCCTGGCCATTCGAAGCATGAGCAACCCAATATCCTTATCGGAGTCAGGCCAGAATACACACGTTGAGATGCGCCTTTGCGTCCATCTTCGGCACAGACACCCATGACATCGCCGCCTTCAGCGCCAACTGTACAATGGTGAAATTGTGTGCCTCGGCGTCGCTCGGGATCGACACGAGACCGGGGACACGGAACGTCGCGCTGACATTTCCCTTCGACGTTACCACGGCACCGCTATAATCCATCTCCGATTCGAGGCCCTCATCATGGGAGGAAAGGAGGGCGGCACTACGCCGGGTCATGGTCACCAGTGGTGATGGCGGGCCCCTAGTTAGACTCAGCGAGCCCGATTTTTTGGGGCGCGAGTAGTGCATTTGCTGGATCTGGAGATTCCACGGGGAAAGGGTGGGCACGCCGAGCCCGAATGTCGGAGTGGAGGTTTCGAGCTGCAGTGGCACGTCTTCCCAGGACTGGAGGGAATTCAGGGACAAGGCGAACGGTGATACTAGGAAGACTTGCCTCTCCCGTACTCTGCGTTATTGCGGCCTTGTAAATGAGCGTTATAGGGTCCTGCTTAGCCTCCATGTCCACCCGAATATCGTAGAACGCTTTCCACGTCGCGCGCGGGACCGCTGGAGGAAAATTTAGAGATAGATGGAAAAGAGGGGGCGTTAGAGTCACCATAGATTAACGCAATCTCGACGTTCCCCGCCGTTTCAGCAAACACACCAATCGAAGCCTTCACGCGCAAGATGTCGTTCTCCTGCGGAGTCGCAATCCGCGCTCTCTCGAATGTGATCTCGGTGTCGATTGACTTCAGCTGTGCGTTCAGTTCCATTTTCTTGGTGTCTAGCTTCTCTCCAGCAGCGTCATAATTTTCTATCACGTTCTCGAGCTTTGAGACTTCGAGGTGCTCGACGGTGAGGGAGTCGAGGTACTGTTGAAGAGACGCAATGCATTTCTCACAGCGGGCGAGGGCGTTGGCGGTCACCTCCCTCTTCTTCAGCAGGGTCTCTAGCTCGGGGAGCTGGTAGGGGTATAGACCCCTTTGGGAGAGGAGACCGTCACATCATGGATGGTTGCTGCGCCGCGACCTTCGACCCTAACAGCAATCTCTGTCAACCCACGTTCCCGAATGTACCAAGGTGCACAGAGTACACTCACCGGAGCGATTCCGGCTCCAAGACATTCGGAAGCCCCGAGATACTTACCTGGTTTTGTCCCGTCTTGACCGCGAACTTGTACAACCGCGTAATCTCAGCGCGACTCGAGTACAAACTGACCCCGACGATCTTGCTGTCCACAACCGACTGCAGCTCGATGACGCTTGCAGGTTCAAAAGCAGGGGGGCATCGGTAGTCATGGTTGGGTACGAGGAAGAGGAGGCTTTCAACTGCTGTGCAATGCTGTCGACTTTAAATACGATTGATCGACGCAGCCGGTACAGCCCTGTTGAAATGATGGACACATTACTATACGAAGTTACTTATGACTTGTCAGCCATGTCACTGACGGAAGCGAAGATTGTCCAATGTAAGTCATTCGCTCCTGTATTGCAAATATTCCAAGCAATTCTTACATGAAACTTACATGACTATTCAATGTCCAGAGCTGATCGAAGTTAACAGCACCGCAAAGTGACAGGGGTATGGTATTTTTATCGTCGTTTAATCCGAGCGACTTGCTGTGGTTTGACGACTAACAAGATCGCGACCGCTTATATTCGGTCGCAAGCTTTTTCCAGATTTGGTGATGTAGTTTGGGGTTTCGATCATGTGCCGGCCAGCCGACCTGTGCCACTGCCTTGCCGAGTACCTAAATGGACATGATGATCACTAAGTGGACGTGGGAAGACCAGACGCATGTGCTGGAAACCCTCGGATCATCCCGGCGCTGCCGCCGGGGCACAGAGGACGCATACTGTACGGAAGTGTCGGTAGGCGACGGTCACGGTCACGGAGGATTCGCCCAAGTCGCGGCGGGTCGCGGTCACGATGGCCGCCGTCGCTAATAGGATACCGTGACAATGAAAAAAAATTGTAAAAGTCCCCAAAAAAATTGCCAGCTCGCGAGACGGCTTGGGGGATTTTTCACGTGGCATTTACGTGTCAAAGGTGAAAGGGAGCCAAAGAAATACACCATTTTATTTTATAGGACGGCATGCCACTGTCAAAATAACTATTGCCTAAATGAACATTATTCGGGGCCACCACAGCGCCCATTGTGCTTGACCGTATGATGGTCGCCCAAATTGGCGACTGTCACGGTCACCAGGGTGCTCGTCGTGTCGCCTCCGGTCCCCACGCCCTGTCATGGTCGTCGGAGTGTCGCCTACCTACACTTCCGTACAGTAGAGGGCGAACACGTGCACGGTGCACACTGATCTAGAGTGGAGACTGCATGGTATGCAGCGCATGCTGCTCAACAGTGGGTGACAGGGTCACGGGGGAGCTCACAGCAGGACGGCGGCAATGCGGCAACAGGTGCTTGAGCCAGGAGATAAAATGTAAGAGATATTGGCTGGCTATGGCCCCACATCGGGTAGGGTCATGTGGTGGCCTGAAATGGACACTTACACAAGCGTCCCAGACTTCGATGTATGAAGTTGGAAGTTGCGACTTGTGAGTGCGGACTTTGAATTTACCGGAAACTACGGACTTGGGACTATAAATTGGTTGAAATGTTGAGACTTGAGAGCAAGACTATGAATAAACAACAAGGAAGGAGGTCATACAGGGGCTTCGACCATAAAATACATGCAGCAACTGGCTGGCAAGAGGAATGAATTACATCTGTAGAAATCACCATCTCTGCTTGTGCAGGCTGTGCCGCAACACTGGCGCTGCAGCACCGGTGCCAGCAGCAGTGAGGGTGAATTTGCAAGGCCAATATAGGGAGCTGAGAGGTAGTTGAGTACTGCTTCCATACTCGTGCCTGGACAACAAAGATACAAATATAGGGCAGGATCTATACAACTCGAAACACACAGTGGTACATGAACAAGATGATGATTGGAGAAAAAGACATTGAATAATGATACAACATACAGATGCATACACAGAGGGCAGAAGATGATAAGACAGTGCATAAAAAATGACCCAGACCTGAATCCTCCCTCACTTGGTCATCATGACAGAGGAGGATTTCATCACCGACTTGGTGCCTGCAGTGCTGGGTTAAATGATGCAGAGGATCAGATCCACACAACACACCTTACTGCGGGAATAAACTGTGAACATCCTTCAGAGCCAACAAAAAGAAGCCACGTGGCAGTGGTTGTAGGTTAAGTACAAAAGACATTGGGCACAGCCACGAGTTGGTGATTGAATATTGAATAACAGGCCTTTGCCAAACATTGCCTGACACCCTTACTTTCTAGGTTTGGAGCAAGCCTGCGCAGCTCCGACCCCATCAGCAAAACTGCAATTTCATCTTTGAGATCTTACATCTTTGAGACTCATCTTTGGGCGTCTTTGTCTTGGGAAGAGAATCTTTGATCTTTGAATTGGTATCTTAGGGTGTCTTTGTCTTGTCGGTGACATCCCAAGTCTTTGGCAACTATCTGGTCATATTGTCATCATTTTGGTTTGTGTATAATGTTTTGGGGGGAAGTCACATAGATTTTCAAATGGTTTGCTACCACAAGTCTTGCGAAGTGACGGATAGATATGAACCGAGAATTGAGTGAAAACTCAGTGAAACCATACCAAAAAAACTGAGAAGACAATTTCACAAATTGGAGGCCCACTGGTGGTCACAAACTCAGAGTGGACATGCATTGCTAACAGTGTATGCAAGAGCTTTGGTAGTGGTAACTTTGATCCAGGACGGACTTGTCGGATTTGATATTGACAAGTTGTTCAAACTCCGCTTGATGAGGCATGTTATGGCGGATGGTGTGATTTGACGGCATCAAATGGTTAGTTGCTCTCTCCCTCCCTCATCTTCCCTTGCCCTCCGCCCTCTGCTCTGGTTCCCCTCTGTCTCGCCTGGCATCACTAGTCTGATACAAGACCCCCGTCAAGATGTCTAGTCCTTTCCCTGCCTGCGCCTTTTCCTATGCTGCCTCGCATTCTCCGTCATCTGTGGATCCTCCCTTTGCATTTTGTGCTCTCTATTGTCCTCCTCTAGTGCTGTGTCACATGTTCCGTGTTGTGGCTCTCCCCTCGTGCTGCATTGTGTTTTTATGCCGCATGTGGCTCTCCTCTCATCGTGCATGTCTGCACTGGAAGCTGCTTGTGGCAAACATCCCTTTTTTTGGTCTCTAACCCTCCAGTTTATCTTCTCCCTGCCTTCCACCCTTCCAAATTCGAAGCACAAGAAGCTCTGCGATGGGTAAGCATCATCACCGATGGGCATTGTGATGGCTGCCTGATACTTATATAGATCCTTATTCATAAGTCGTTTGGTGTGGTTCGCAGTCTGGAGAGATCCTTGGCAACAGTGAGTTCAGCCCACACCGTCCTTCATCCTACTTACCAATAGCACCAATCCTCATCACAGACAGTGTGCATCTGATGTGGCTTTCCACGTCTGCTGTGCAATCTTCGTGATGTGATGGCCCTGCATCGCCCACAAGCATTCATGCTGTGACCGCCGGTGATCCACGTGCAGCCCAATTCCTTTATGTGCTGTCCCGACCAGGGCTAATGTTCCTGGTGTGCTCCCATTTTCTTTCCACCAATGACTGGAGCTAATGTGGTTCCAGATTATGCTTAATCCTTATCTTACATAGCTGATTTGCATGCACCACTCCGAAATCTGTTGTATCCACGCTATTTACTACTCAATAAATATATATCCTTATTGCTCATATGACCATCTTTGAGTGATCTTGAAGTAAGAACTGCCAATGCATGTACAAGATGACTGGTGTCTTTGAATTCTTGGACAAGATGGAAGTCTTGTCCAAGACAATTGAATCTACTTTGGAAAGATGTGACATCTTGGCCCAAAATTCGTCTTTGGCGTCTTTTGTGTCTTGCCCAAGCCGCCAAAGACGCGAAAGACAAATCTACAGTTTTACTGATGCCAGTGAGCTGGGCCCTTCGCTGAAGGTGCTTGCTTCAAACTCCATCAAACAGAGGACTTGCAAATCACTTCAGAGCAACCTCAATCTTTGCTCAAATCCTCAGGTATAAACTGGAGGTTTGAGGCAGTATCAATGGGTAGGCCAAAGTGCGTCTACATGTGCAATTGAGCTACCTGTTGTCTTTCAATCCACATGTAGATCACTTCTTGCATTTTTATAAATCATCAGCTCTAAGTCTAGGAAGGCTTTTTCTGGATAGCTTCTTGCTGTAATTTTTTAAAATTCACTTTGAATAAAGCTACAACAAATTTTTAATAATTTAGAGCAAGATGTGGTGGATACCTAGGCCTTGCGAGGCCGCAAACCTGTGCTGTCACACCATGTCACACTCATCACCTTGGCCTCGATGCATCTTGTACTCACCCATGACACAACTCTGGCACTTTTTGAACACACAATAAGCATACTAAAGGAATGAATTGTGTGTCAAAACGAAAAAGCTGAGGCTCAGAGCTTCAAAAATAACTTGATTTTTGCTCACTACCCGAATACACTACTTCTTTTGCAGGGATGCAAGACATGCCCTGTACAACCAAAAATTTACCAAGATATGATTTATTTCATAGAACGAGTTGTTTGGATGTCTATCCTGGCTATTTGTGGTCCGTTTAAAGCTGTCATATACATTTTGCTGCTGAACCTCTTGCTTGACACTATTGCGTGGTTCTTCCACCTATCCAATCTCACTGATGCATCTGGCACCCATTCTTGAGCCACAAGAGTGGATTTCCATCTGAAATACAATTTTAGAGCTTGTATCTGAGGGGGGAGTGAATATTTCACGCGCCAGTGTGATGAGGATTCATAGGTCACATGGCGTCACAAGGTACGCGATTTTGGTGATTTTCAGGAATCAATGTGATATAACTTCGGACATGGGCCACAGGCTCCCTTAACGTAACGTGCAATGCAAAGATATATATGGGAGGTCTCTGTCCCTGGCAGGGTGGATTTTTGAGTTAAAAAATAAATATCTGTGGGGCACCTCAAAAAAAGAGTGAAATAGTCCACTTTTGAGAGGCTTCAAACTCAATGAATATGAAGGCAAATGTTACAAAGTCTTGGTGACTGTTGTAGCCAGATTGACAATCTCAAAGTTTCACCAATTGACTCAGGGGCAAAGAGGCGCAATACGGCTGCAGAGAGTGATTCCTAGGTCCTCCATTTGACAGAGTTTGAAGCAAGCCCCTTCTGATGAAGGCATGTTTGGTCTGTTTGTTCGGTATTTGCCTCTCTTTGTCCTGCTCTGGCATCCATGGCATTGTCAGAACGGGGCTTGTTCGAACCTACTTAATTTCCAATTTTGAGTCTCCACCATGTTCTCCTACTTCTTGGCCATCCTGCAAGACGCCTCACCTGCTTGGAAGATCATATTTCTTATGATGAAGCAGCCATAGGATTGCCCATGTTTCTCATGGGTTGCCCAAAATCAACCGTGTGGGACAGTCGGCAAGCAAACATGCAAAATATGGGGCTAACAATACTTTTCTATCGGCAGACCTGCAGAAGGAGCAGGTGAGTCTTTTTTCTCGACTGAGGCAGCTCCTATTTGGTTCCTCAACTTGTGTGGCACGGAAACAAGTATTTTAGGCAGGGGAAGCTTGGGCTTGCAATGGTGAGTGAACAGTGCTCATACACTCTACTTGAAAATTTTAGATGTTATTTTAACAGGGGATGTACTTCATCAGCATGACTATGCTTTCCCTTCCCACTACGTACCTCAATTGTGCAGCGGTTTCGCTCAAGCAGCAAATGTGCACAAAGAATTATCATCTTTGCGATACTCTGTGCTGAATCACTCCTCCTGTATTCAGGTTCCTTACCAATGTGCTCCGCACCCGGGCCATGGAGGAGCTCCTCTCGCCTGTGACAAAAGCCAAGGCATTGTACCGGCGTGCCATGGCTACTCGTTTGCTTGATCACAAGGGAAACTTTTGAGGAAGTCCATGGATGGTGAGACCCAGTGAGAATGCCCTCGAGTCGGATCGAGGGAGAGAGAGCCGGCCAGATGGCAATCAAATTTGATCGAGTGGGATCGAGTCGCTCCGAGCTTGTCATATCTCTTCTCTGTACCTCTCGATATCCCTCATTGAAAATGTCTGGTATTTTCAGTGCTGGCGGGTCATCTCAGAATATTCCGGCGTGCGTCAATCTCTTTGTCATCAACACATCAAAACGACAAAAAACCTCGACCTCGATGTCTGTCTGGGATGCACCTACTGGTCTCTTGTCGCCTCCGCAGCCTGAGCGGGTTCCTGGGGAACGACCCACCGATTTACGCCCACCAAGCCGTGGGTTCGTTACGATTGCCTCGGCTGCGACGAAATTTGACTGAGAACCGCTCATGTGATGGCAGGTGGACGGCGCGCCCCGGGCACGGCAAGGACGGGTTCGAGCGCAAGGGCAAGTTCAAGAAGGCGAGCAACATGAACTACGGGCTTGGTGCGTCCCCGTCCTTTGCGTACACGGACGAAAGAAAGGGGCTGACATGGCGCGCAGCGCTGTCGCTGAAGCTCGAGCGGCACCTCGCGGCGCTCGAGGCGGCGGGCGTGACGGAGGACGACGGCGAGTGCCTCGAGGACAAGGCGATGCGCCTCGCGGTCGAGGAGACGTTCGCGGAGAGCGGCGGGCGCCACCGCCCGTGGGCGTGCAACGGGAAGAGCCTGCGCGTCGGCGAGATTATTTTGATTATCGACTCGGACACGATCGTGCCGGAGGTGCGTTTTCTCCTGGCGCCCTTTGTGGTTTCTGACGCGGTGCTCGGTAGGACTGCTTCCGCGACGCCGCGCGCGAGATGTACGAGAGCCCGGATCTGGCGATCATCCAGCACGAGTCGGGTGAGCCCTCCGTCGCGCTCCATGCTATACAAAGCGTGCTGACGCGCCGCAGACGTGATGCAGGTCGCGAACCACTACTTCGAGAACGGGATCACGCACTTCACGCGGCGGATCAACAAGTGCATCTCGTACGGGTGCGCGAACGGCGAGGTCGCGCCGTTCGTCGGGCACAACGCGTTCCTGCGCTGGAGCGCCGTGCAGGACACCGCGTTCGACGACCCGGACGACGGGAAGCGCAAGCAGTGGAGCGAGAGCAACGTGTCGGAGGACTTTGACCTCGCGCTGCGCCTGCTCAGTCCCGAGGAGGTTGCACAGGAGCCCTGGAAAAGCAGTATGTGTAACCATATTATATTTTAACCTGTCTTGACTGTCTTCCTGGGTGCCAGTGCGATACCACGCGACACTTTTGCAGCATACTGTTGACTGTGAACGGGCCTACTACAAAGCATATGCCGAAAAACTCGAACATACCCTCGAGAGAGTGTGGGGAGAACATCGCTTCCTCTATGAACAGCTCCAGAAGTCGCAGCAAGCACTCTTGGCGCTGCGCGAGCAGGTTTCTGCATCGGGGGGGGGAAAAATTGGAGATATTAGATCGGGTGGACTGTTTAACTTGAAGCCGATGAAGAGGTTGAGAGCGAAGATTGTACTATTCCCCTGTCCTCTGTGATGCTAGGTACATAGTGTGTAATTTATTTCGGTCCTGTTACTCCTCTGAGTCTCCAAGAAGTTCCTCTAAACCCACCCGCTCCATAGCTTGAGTCCAGGCTTCTCCATCAAATACCAGCGGTCTACTTCAGTCCCATCGTGGAACCGGGTCTTGTAGTGCTCGTCGGGGGCCATCATAACCACGGACTTGATTGACTTTGCATCGACAACTCGGACTCCGGCATCGCGAGATGTTGTATGGTGTAGTAGGTATTCGAAGAAGCCGCCAGAAGCCCAGGGTGTGGAGGGCCGTATAACGACACCATTGCGACCGGTTTAGGTGCCATGTTTTCGTTGAGACGGAGCAGCATGTAGAAGAGAATTTCTCCACATACGAACTTCCATTAACTTCGAGCTATGTAGGGATTAATTAATTAGTACAAAATTTTGAACGAGCAACAGAAAGTTACCTTGACATTTCGGGACGTTCGAAGATCCTCCAATGCCTTAGGCTCTCCTTCCAGTGAGATCGAGCGATTTGTCCATTGGGTAGGCGTAGGCGCGCCCACCGGATGACACTGGATGACTCTGCTGTCAAAACCCCGCCATGGCTCTGGAGGTAGGCAATGATTGCATTCTTCTCAGCCACTCGAACTGGACGAGAACTGGTATCCATCGCACGAAGCAAAGCATACCCGTCACCAAGATCTCGAGCGCCCGGGGTAAGGGATTTTCGGGTGGCTCGAGATCTGGGATCATAGCTTTCAACGCATTGACCTGGCAACACCGAATTCCGCGCTGGGCCAGATTGGCGAACGCATTGGAATGCTGTTTGATTTCTTCTCCAAGATTTCCGATCATGCGCTCCATTCCCCACTGTGAATATATAATTCCCGGACCGACACGGACTGTCTCGGGTGCAAAATGCGAGGTTGTGTGGATACTGGGACGTACAAAGTGAATGCGGTCGATGCGGCGCTGCACATACAGGTTTTCAAAACCATCCGAAAATTCTGTGAGAACTCGATGGGCTGCAGCAACTTCTACGGGGAATATTTCCTCTTGCATCAGGATGCGAATTCCCTGCACGGATTTGCAGTAGTTCATCCAGAACTCATCTGGAAGAAGATTGTAAAGAAGGGCTGGTCCGAGGCCGAAGAAATAGAGCAAAATTCCCAGGCTTTGTAGCCACTCGATATTTTCTCTGCTGGGTTACGTGGGGGACGGTCGAAGGAGCCGGGGATGTATGGTGTTGTCTGGGCCACCAGTTTTCCTGCCCAAAATTGTTCGTTTATTCCGTGCACTGGGATATAGCGAAACTCACCATGCTCCTTCCACACTCTCGCATCTTGCAACACGGCCCATGGCCAGCTCACAATATTTGTGCTATCGGTGCGGTCGCAGTCAAATGTTCCACGCCAAAGAGGAATAAAAAGATCAGGCAAATTGAGACCTGGGAGGTGCATAATGTCGAGGGCGAATAAGCCTGGCACCCCCAAAATCCGGTCCTGATGAATCCCACTGAAAATGGTGGGCTTGCAAATTCCGGTTTCGAGCCGCCGTTTCTCGTATTGGGTTTTATTGCGTGATTGCAAAACATAGAGAAGGTTTTTGTTGTACCTCTCTGTTGCTTCCGAAGAAGTGAATGGCTTTAAAAGTGTGTTCAAGTCGACATCCCATGATCGCAACCAGCCACAGTGAACGAGTCCGGAAGCATGCGAGCGGGGTAATAATGGGTCCCACCCGGCTTGTGACGTCCAATGAGAGGGCAATATAGGCGGCAGGAGTACTTACCATGATGGCCTACACATCCATTCAATGCAGCCATGCCCGGCCCGTCTGCACTACCAAGCCCAGAAAGAGTCGGGATACAAAATTCGAAGGCTCTCGGCATCCCAGATGCGCAGGCCCTCCTTCTGCAGCGCTGCGACGTGGTGCAACCCAGAGTAGATGAAACTATCAAGGATTTTGGGTTTCTGTGGGCCCGAGATGAAACCACCGGGAAGAATGTGTCGCTTTTTATATCGTAGTTCGGGGGGAAGATCGAGGATTACCCAGATATAAATCCAGCAATCTGAGGCCTTGTTGCGATACAGCTGCGCACCGTCAATTGAGAAGACGAGGACCATGTCATCCAAGGTGATTTTACCCTCCCGAACGGCCTGGATATAATCATACCCATCAAAAAAGTCGCGGTATGGGGAGGTCCGCTGGCCATTCTGTGCTCGAAGTTCTTCGAGAATCGCCTCAGTGCATCGGTTCCGATAGCGCATATCATGGGCGCTTCCGGGCGTCCTCCAAAGCGCCTGAAGCTGGGGACCGATGGGAATGGTGTGAAACTGTTTGCGCGGCACCTTTGCCGCACGGTTCGGCTCATACCGAGGTTCACCGCAAAGCACGCAACCATCCAGGCGAGCGAATGGTCCAGTGTAGCCGATACAGGAGTTTATGCACATGTCATGCACAATCGAAGTAACACCGCTGAGCTCTGTGACGAGCTTTTTGACACGATGGTAGGTCAAAATATCGTCTTCCGGATGACGCCGAAGGATTGCGAGACGGACACTGTTATATGTTTCCTCGGAAGCGTTGCTGACAGATAAGAAGATGTCCAGAGAGAGGCGATGGTCAGGATTGTCAAGGGTCAACGGTGTCTGTGGTGGATTCCGCAGTTGTTCCAAGAGGTCGGGAGGGAGAGGTTCATCGTCATTATCAAGGGAAGCAGCTCGCAGGCACTCGATAAATTTGTTGGCAATATTGATGTCGCTAATGGGGGAAACAAAACCAGGCGGCAGATTCGAGTCGGTATCGTCTTCTGGGGATGTGGACCGTCGATCGGGAGGTGGCCCCGGATTTACCTGCTCATCATCATCGCGCCGTGGAGGGAAGTGTAGATTGTCAGGTTCATCCTCATTCTCCGCTCGTTACTTTTCCCGGGCCCTGGGGTATTAGATCCATCGTGCCCTGTCGGTGCAGGTCCAGTAAAATCATCAAAGGCATTTTGAATGAATCCTGGAGATGGCTGGAGAATTTAAATTAGCTTCTCAGAGCCAGAAGTGTATCTAAATGCAATGAATTTACCGATCTTCGAAGGCCTGGAGATAGATCCGAGTTGGAGGTTGCGCGGGCACGCTTACGGGCTGCATCAGAATTTTGATTTGTATCCACGTCGGGTTCTTCATCCATTTGTGAAGCCGATCGGACGGATACTGCTGAGGGAGCTGCTGCAGCATCACTCGTACTGGGTACCGAAGCATTCGTGAATTCAGAGGAGATGAGCACCGCAGCATCTTCGCGTAGGTGTTTGTTCTTCGTGGAATAGGCCGTGGCTTTCCGGGACCGGATGGACCGCCACAGCGTTTGGTACAGTAGCACATAACCTGGCCGGGAGCCAGAGGGCCATCTCGTTGGATTCAGCAAGCGCGGGATGGCCTGTATGAACGTGATTGCGTCTACACGTTGTAGCGTACTCGAGTCACGAGTCAGATGTTTCGTGACTCTTTTTTTTCGGGGACACCCACTTCCTATGGGCGACTACGACTACACATGTATGTCAGGTCGTTCCAGCCCAGCAAGCTCCCCTTGTATGACGACTCTCTCCTGGGATCCTCTGGCGACATCCAACAGGCTCAGCATACCGGAATTCCAGCATGGATGCACTCTGCCTCTGCTTCTACATTGACGATTCCATCCTCATCAGGTCCTTTCGTACAGGGCCCCCGGGGCCAGACGCTGGAGCAGGCAAATTGCGTACTCCGTGGAGAGAACACTGCGCTCAAGTACGTGCTTCTCTGTCTGATTTTGCGTGCACGACTGACAGCTATGGTAGGGCCGCCTATCATGAGCTCGTGGAGGCCCTCCCTGCTCTTCTCGCAGTCACCTCGAATCCATTCAATCTACCCGTTCCCGATGATCTCAGGATTCCCGTCATTCCACTGCCCGAACTGTCCCAGAAGAACTATCCGCTCGTGAAATGGTGGCACCGGCAGATTTCCTTCGTCAGGCAGGCAAAGAGGGTGTATCCAACAGCAGTGCTCCGAATCCTCGTGGTGGAACCCTAGTTTCGCAGGGAGTCAACGTCAGCGCCCGATACATCCAGGACAAAAACGGGAAGGTCGTCGATGGCTTCCACGTTACCGCCATGGGCAAAACCGCTGCCAGCATTTGGTTTCAATTTGTCGAAGGGAAGAGAGCCCCGAAGAGATGGGGGGAGGCCACTGCCGATGTCCTCGCGGCATACAACGATAAGATGTGTCGAAAATACCCCGAGTTACGTTTATGCGCTGAGAATTGGAAAGCTCAGCAGATCGCGACCCTCAACTATTCGTCATGGTACAAGACACATGGTCCCAAGATGCACAGTCCACCAGACTCGGATGAGGGAACCGTTGCTACCAACACCTCGACCACAAAAGGCAAGGCCACGAAGGGGAAGCAACGCCGCGACTCCGGCGCAGCGTCCTCCACCCACGAAGTCTGGAAGAAGATTAAACTGGATGATGCGGACCTACATGTACGTCGTCCAAAATTAACACCACTGTTTTTACTAACTCCCCTCATCGTTTTTGACCAGGTTATGAACCCTCTGTGAGTAGCTCATCGCCATGCCCTTCGCCTTCTTACTATCTTGATATAGATGGCAACCGCCTCCGGCAGCGCCATCTGATAATGTGCCTGATTCGCCAGCGATCCCCACACCGTACGTTCTGCTTGCCTCTACTTTCCATCCTAATGTGTGAATGACAGGCCCGAGACGACGGGGATCCAGGCGAGCTGTCGGGGACATCATCCGAGGTCACCGTCACTGGTCCCGCGGTCCCTCTTGTGATCCCCGCTGACACTCCGGCCGCTCTGGACGCAAGCACACTCCAGGTAACGGGTGCTGCGGCTGCAGCAGAGACTTCTCTTGCTCTGCCAGATGCAGCTTTGCATGCAGCTCTAATCCAGACGGCCTTCCCGCCCCAAGCGCCGGCAGCTTCGATGCCATCACAAGTCCTGGCAGCTCCGGGAGCTGTTGTCGCGTCGTCGTCGGCCGCCGTCGACAGGGGCATCGCTGGCCGTGAACCAAAAATGACCGCACGACTAGCCTCACACCGCGGTATGTCCTAATTTGATCTGCCCCCCCTGCAAATGTGCTCAAATTTCTGTAGTAACCTTTGTGCCCGTGAGTGGATCTCCAAGTATCACGGCACACGGCCGGCCTTTACCGCGTTCTGGAACAACATCGTTCAGAACGAGTCCGAGGAGGAGGAGGTATGTCATATATCCTTTGTGAGCTTGGCTGACTCCCATCCAGCGCTGGAACAAGAGATCCGTAGAGGCTAAAGCCAGCGCCCAAAGAAATGTATGTCTTATCTGTCGGCTTACATTCATTCAGCTGATTTGTACTCCCTAGTCGGCTCTGGCCACTGCGTGAAGGCGGTGTGGGGACCCACCCAGTCCCAGCAAGAAGAGTGAACACTGGAGGACGGGGGGCGGGGCGGGATCGGGGTGGGGCCTAGTATATTATTAAATATATTTAATATTTGTCAAATCTACTGCCTCGTTGTCCCTCGCTCTCTCTCGAAAAAATCAGTGATTAAATTTGTTTCAATATTGATAATATGGATATTCCCTCGATGTGCCTCAATGATACATCGAGGGAGATCGAGACATGCTCAAAATGATCGAGGGAGAATGAGCCGCTCGATCAGACTCTTTCTCCCTCGATCCGGCTCGAAGGCATTCTCACTGGGTTTGAAACTCAGTAGCCACTGCCAAAGCCTGCCGAAGTGCATTCGAGAGTAGGAAAAGCCTCCTACAAGCTCCCTAGAGCCAAAATCCAAACCTAGGCCTTTCAAAGTTGCTATTTTTCGCTTCCTACTCATTTTCCTCCTGTGTCCCTTTTTTGTCAAATCTCCCGCCAAATCCGTGAATACGGAGCAAATAGGGACCCAAACAGGAAAGTAAAAAGGGTCAACTTCGAATGACACTAATACTTCTCAGTGTTCCAGATGAAAGCCACTGCAGCTATATCAGCAGTGACTTGATTGAGGACAACACTGAAGGCTCCAACAAAGGTGTTCTTGCCGATCCTGAATTTTTAAATTTGCTCAACAAATCAAGAATACCACCACATGAATTAATCCTCAGAGTCAGTGCCACATGCCAGCTAACTCGGAGCTTTGACACTTCCCTCAGACTCATGAGGGACACACAAGTCATTGTTCGCAATCTATTCTGCTATACTGTTAAAGTGGAAATGGCTTCTTACATTGTAGCGGGCAAAGTGGTTCTAGACCCGGTATGTGCGAAACTGGAACTAGAAAGCCGAAATATTAATCATATAAACCTTCCAGATATGTCTTCACATCCCCCACATCAGTATCCACTTCCATCTCAAGGTTCGAATTTCGTTGTCCATCGCAAACAAGTGCCACTGGATCTTTGCTATGCCACAACTTTCAATGGTTGCCAAGGCTTGACTGTTCAAAAACTTGGGCTTAATTTGCGCAGATCTGTCTGTTCCCTCAACTTCTCATGATGGAGATATCAGCTTACGTGGGCGAGCTTATGCGAGCCTCCCCATATGTATGCGTAAGCCACGTCACACTTTTCTCTTATCCATTTGCTACCTGCATACACTCTGTGTAGTCCAAATGTCAATCCACTGGCTGCTTGTGTTGTTCCTCTGCTCTGCATTGTGTGCACCACCACCTCTCAGCTCTACAAGTTGTACTCTGCAACGACTCGCATACCTGACTCCATCAGCAACTTGACAAGTTTCCTTTTCGTGTCTTTTTCGTCTTTTTAAAGAACCAAAAGTGAAAAAAGCGCCAAAAGACCAAAAAGAACTTTCTTCTTTTCTACGCTATGTCCACTTTCTTGGAAAAGGGCTAAAGAGACAAAAAAGGACATGAAAAGAACGCACAGAAGTTCAGATAAAAGAACACTGCAGGCATAAATCTCGGGCCAAAAAAGCATATATTCACAGCATACAACATACAACATACATCAAACATACAATATACATAGGATAAACATAAATAAGCGCAAAAAAGCGCAGAGAACGAAGGAGAATACGCTGACCATACACTGACCATCTGCAACCCGTATGCCCAGCATGGTAGGGAGGCGCAAGTATATCAGCAGCGTGCGGTCGCGCACAACTTCGGCTGTGTTGGTTGCGGCTCATGCGTATTACCTGTTGTGGGCAGGTCAGTCGGGGCAAGGCGCGAGCTCGAGGAACACACCTTGGTTGCGAACCATCGAGCCACTCTGTAGGCAATCCTCCACAACGTGAAAATGGGATTTGGACCCAGCGCGCACGCAAACGGGCGCGGTTGGTCGAGAGGGAGCGCAAGGGAGGCGAACCCGAGAGGAGGCGGGAATCGGGAGATGTTTTGCCTCCACTATTGTGGAAGCATCGACGGGGCGGGTGTTGGGTGACACGTTGATAGGTGGGGCGACCGGCCTCATCAAAAGGAATGATATCTGATGATCAGCAGCGAAGCAAAATGGACGTTACAATGGACACACCAAATTTCCGTTAGTATGCATACTACAGCATGAAAAGCCAGGGTTGGGGCGCGCACAACGAGGTGCGGTTGAGGAGCCAGAGCGAAGGGAGACGAACGCGACAGACATGGCTCTCCACGCCATTGATAGAAGATCTCGCATAGCGCCAACGAAGGTGCGGCCAGGTTTTGAATACAATCGAGGGAGCTTGAAGAGAAGCAAGAGATTTATTCACTTGAGGAGCTTGAGGGAGTAAGAGACGTGTCTTGATAGTAGGGATTGGAAACGGCTTGACACAAGGCAGCGGAGTGCGTAGGACCTTGAGGTGTCCTGTGGTTTGCAGCCGGCTTGAGGGACAAAGATATGGAGCCTCGGATTTGAGGGCTTGAGGTAGTCTGGGACCGGGAGAGAGTCGAACGGGGGAGGCGGGAACTCGGGGAGCGGTGTGGTCAAGAGCAAGAGATGGTTGACTTCCATCAAATGATCAACAGGATGGCGGTGCATGCACGGACCATGCACGTGCTGATGGCTGGACTTGACTTTTTTCGCGACTCGAGACCAAGTCGCGACTCTGGAACACGTCAATTTGCGGCCCTAGCCCAAGCTCAATTTTTCAATTCTGAACTCACATGCCTCGGGAATCCCTCAGCTCTGGCGTAAGCGGTGGAGGAGCCTCTTCAAAGAGCCTCCGTACTACTTGACCATTGCTTGCCAGCTGCTTTGCTGTTCTATTTCTTCCTGCAGGTGGAGTTGCGGGGCGATGGATATTAGAATCCGCGACAATTTTATACCTCGTGCAGTCGGACAGTGGAAAAGTCGAAAAGTGCAAAAAGGTGAAAAAGGATTTGTGTAACTCAAAAAGACTTAGAAAAAGACATGGAAAAAGAGAAAAGAAGAAAAAGATCTCAAAATTCGGGGGAAAAGAACTTGTCAAGTTGCTGATGTCCGACAACATATTGATCCCAAAGCACAAAGGAGACTCTTCAAAATGCACGACTAAGATTGTCCGGGACTAATTATTATTGTAATTGTTTTATTCGAAGTAAATTTGACAATCTCTTTTGACTCGGGCTTCGCTTCTTGAACCACTGCGAAGCGGTCCGGCAGCCACTTGTTGAGGATTCAGATCAGTTCAAATTGACAACTTCACGAATACGAGGCCTGTTCTGTCTTCAGCCACGAAATACGGATTGAAAATATTTCGGAGACCGATCGCAAGGGTTTTTTTTTCTCACTTGTATACTTGAATGCTTAGCGCTCAGCGTTCCGTTTTCAGTTTTACATTGCAAAAAAGGTATCTGCCAAGAACAAGAGACGCGTTCAAGATTCAAAACTCCGGCTCAGCCTTTTAGGGGAAAGACTTCTCATGTCAGGAATCCACTGGCAGATACGTCGAGAAACTCGTCTTCCCATTGACAAGTTTGTCTGTATCGCCCGTCGGGCGACTGAGCTCAAGAATCGCATCATTCTTAAGTAGACAGAGTACCCGCTCATATACCTGCCCCAAGCCTCAAGGTGAACTAAATATCGCCGAAAATCATTCTCATCATTCAATTACATGGCCCACTATGGTTGGGAAATTTGGGGAACTTGAGCTCATTGTTCGATATCAGACCCGCAGTGCTAGGAACAAACGACGTATGAGCCTCAACCTTTTTTACGATGATTATCCGGGTCCCAACTTTTCGCCGCATGTTCACAGCGTCCTGGCGTCAGGGTGTACACCTGTTTATGACCTTCAATTCTCGGCATCTTTATACGATCTTCACTGATCCACGCGGCAAACTCACAGAGCATCGTGTAAACAGAGTTTACTAAGCATAACAAGAACCATGGCTGCATCGGACGAAAGTAATTCAACTGCTCGCGCATGTTTATTTACGGGCCTAACCTTATCTCAGTCTCCTCCCTGCGCTGTCTGCCGATCTCCGCAGATCAGACAATACCGCTTCGCCATTCCGTCTTGTGGCCCAACGCACCAGTATCTCATGTCCTGCTGCCTGAAGACGCCTCTGGATGGCACTACGGTGCTTTTATCGAGTCGCGCCAGGATCCGGTTGCAGTAATATCTTTGTTCGTGGAGGCCGTTCCCATCGATAACGCGCTCGATGGGGCGGATGGTACCGACGAACAAAGGAGAGCCATACGGTTCAGAAAATTTGGTTGTGACCCTGCATATCAGGTTCCCCTATCCGTCGCCATCCTATGTGCCGGAAAATGATTTTTGTCGACAGGGTCGCGGGATTGGTACCAACCTGCTGTTGCACGTTATTTCTGTCGCCAGTTTTGAGTTTCAAGGTAGGCTTCTTTGGTGCGACGCGCGACAGGCCATGCAGGGCTGGTATGAACGACGTGGACTCGAGGCTTTCGGGGATATCTTTTGGAAAGGGCCAGTGCAATATATCCGAATGAAGATCGACATCGATACCGTGTAATTTCGCAACCTGTTGTTGTTTGGTAAGTTCAATTTTTTTCGGCTAAAGTGCTTGAGACTCATTGTTGCGGTCCTCTGTCAGATGACAACCAGGGGGTCTGGCTTGCCGCAGCTCGTTAATGATCCAATAGACTTCGTGATCCGGGCGCTTCTATCACTCCTCGTTGGCCTTCGTTAGCACGTTTAAACCGGCAGAATAGAACATGCGTGGGGGGGATCACTGAGCCGTGATGGCGTGCGTCCAATCATGTATATTCTACACCATAATCGGGTGGGTGGGCGCTGCGAGAAGGCCGTTGTGTCCTGTGGCCTTGTGCGGCGATTAAACAATCGTACGAAGCGTTCGTGGAGGCAGAAATTAATGTGTCAGGGAACTGCAAAACATTTGAATGGGGATACTCAAGATGCAACTGGTTGTCACCTCTCGTCCTTATCCTCCACGTTCCCTTGCTTTTCCGAACATAAAGAGACATACCTTTGTGATAATGGGATGTTCGGGCCGAACTGGCCGTTGTCTTGTCCTCGTCATCAATGAAATGCATGTTGAGCTCCGACTGGTCGCGATGGAGTCCGGCAAAAACATATGTTACCATGCGGACTAACGTCATCTGCAAGCGCCGGAAATAGTATAAAAAAGCCTCAATCCGAGAAGTTAAACTCGACCAATTTTCCTTCCCTACTCATTCTGAACCGGTTTCCCACTTCCTTACCGTATGTCTTTCCCCTCCCCCCTTCCCCCAGACCCTCTGTGCCCCCAGACCAATGTGTATGGCTTAATGGTTTCGAATGTCTCTATCCTCACTATTTTCGCCGTGAATCATAGGCCGTAATGCTGCGTGGCTCAATTTGGGCGCAATGCAACGGTCTATGTTCATAGCCAAAATAGTAGGATAGAGCATTGCCGTCTCCGTTGCTTCAGACATATTGATGGGCGTCTACATTCCTGCCTTGAATGCAGGCGCATTTCTCGCCTTTGCATGTTTTCATTCCTTGAAATCGGTTCCACCGTGAAACGAGCCGGACACTTTTCATTGATTTTTCTAACTCGCTGCACTACGTATCTGTGATTGCGCGCGGTATCTGCGTGTGCCGGCCCAAATCGCAGAGCACACGAACATTGTATTTATACTACTGCTCATGTGCGAGCTAAAACCCGAGCTAAAGCCCAATCAAAGCCCAATGCATTCCCGAAAATTAGCGCCTGCGTGGACTAGGTCGATCTCGAGCAGCCAAGGCTTGCTATTTTCCAGATGCAGGAGCTTCGCATTCCGAATTAAAGACTTCACTATCTGAAGAAACATGACATCCCCGGCGATCACAAGCACTGGCAGAAGAATGTTGACATTTTTACTCGCTCACCGCTCCCACGACAGGACGGGACGAGTGGATTCCCCGCCCACGCCCCCTTGGAATTCATCCAGCGCCGTCACTATCTCTAGGCTCTTCGGTCTCAGCAACAGTGCGGGGGTTGCGTTCTTCGCTCAAATAGGACAGGGCTGGACGGGGTATTCGCCGCGAAATGTCTGTTATAAGCGGCCTGCCGGCGCCCCGCGGCGCATTGATAGATCTTCAGGCGCCTGCTGTTAGTACCGGGCTACGGTGTCGATATCCCGGCCGGCGGATAGGTGTGCTGCGGGCCCGCGATAGAACTGCCTTGTGCTTGGGGATGACCAGCTGACCTCTTCCTCCTGGCTGGCCTCCTCCTGCTGGCCTGCCCTGCTGGCCTCCTCCTCCTGGCCTACCGGTAGGCCCTGCTGTACTGCGTCCGCGGGGGACGTCATCGATGCACAGTGGTGCCGTGGCAAGGCACCGAGTGGGCTGGAGTGGGAATAGTCATCTGCGATGGGCCAATAGGTGCCGCAGATCGCACAATCCCGGTGCGCATGGAGGTGGGGGTGCATGGAGGCGGTTGGGGGGGCGCATGAAGGTGGGGCGTGGGCACCCAGAGTCGGGAGCACCCGAGCCCCATGCCGCCCCAAAATACATGGCTGGGGGATCAGATGTTAGGGCCACCCACCTGATATTCCTCACTGTCCAGGAAAGACAATATAGTAGAGCGGGTGCCCGTGTTGATCCTCGGCGGTCCAGACTGAGTCTCAAATTTGAAGCTGCAGAGCACACGTGGTGATCGATGGACGTCAATTGCGGGCATCCACAATGCCTGCCCTCGCGCAGCATCTACGACCATGGGTTGTGGGAGGTGGCCAGGACCATTAGGGATTAATTTGGGCAATGTGATCCGGAAAGTAACCAATATATGCGACACGTTGGCCGCGTTCGCCGTATATAGGATGCGATGTGGGAGAATGAGACCAAAACGTGAACGTCCCAGCCACCGGGTATAGCCTCGAAAGAAGCCAGGGCAATCTAGAGTAGCGATGGGGCAACAAAGGGCAGACACAACCTTCGCGACACTCGCTATTCTTTAGCCCATCGGTTAGGCTGCCCACTTGGGTATGCGGAAACGACAACCGTGGCGTTTGGGGGATGGGCGGGGAAATTCCGGGGACGAGTGTCCAGCACACAGGACCGACCATGCATCGGCGTGCGCCTAGATCCGATATGGAATCAATGTTCCGCGCACAAGGCGCCGACGATGTCATCAGCAGCAGTCAGTTTCAAATTCGACTTCGCCAGCTCCGTCAGGACCCAGGGTGTTGGCATCAAGATCTGCAGTATAAAGAACGGGCGCCGTGCCACTAGAAGATCGTTCGTAAGCTTTTTGAACTAGAATCAAAGACCTTATGAATTTCCGAGGTGTTTTCTACACTCAGATAGGGCAAACCGAGTTTGACCAAAGCCGCGATGTTGGTGGTCCCAGCATCTAGGCCCTCTGGGTTCCTTGAGGTTGGACTAAGAATGGCGACAGACACTCGGGACACGCGCACGGCCTAGCGCGAAGTAATAAAATAAAATAAAAACTGACTGGTTGAAATCCGAAAAGCACTGATATGCAGAGACCGTGGACTCGACGATCGACATCGACAAAGTCGGTGGTGCATTTCGCCTCAGTTTTCGGGTCGGTTCGAATGTTCAGCGTCGCCTACGCAAGAAATTGTGCAGCCACTTGGAAGTTACATCTAGTCACTGCAGTCAACTGGCCAATTTTCTTGTCTATGTTAGTCAGTGTCACTGTCACAGTGGACGTTTGTGGACATCTGAACACGTGCCTAATGTGACCTAAGGCTAGATCCGGGGTCTAGGCCCCTATCGTTCTCCAATGCAGTGCCACCGCATCCACCTGCAATTCGCGACCAAGCGTACTGACGCATACGTGAAGGGCCAGAATTGAGTAATGAACTGACAGAAGGAACCCTAGCTGTGCAGGGATCTGGTGAGTTGAAAGAGAGCTGAAGTAATGTGGAACCCAAGGTGAATGTATTGTGGATATAGGTTAAGGTTGGCCTAGGATATTTTGTCAGGATAACTGTCGTGAAGGGCATAGGCTTGTGGAGGTCAGAGATAATGCTACAGGTCTCTTCTCAAAGAGACTCGACGAGGAAAGGTTAGAGTTGTGGTGTGTGTGCAAGGTTAAGATGATTGATTACATAATGCAAGAATACATGCAGAATGAGAGAAGTCTGGCATCTTCACTTGGAGGTATAGGTTTCTCAGAATAAAAAATCTCTTTTTATTTTGGGAACAGAACTGCAAAATTTCCACAAAATTATTTTCATCCTTGCCACAGTGAAGTTTGACTATACTGCGGGGTTTTTTTTTTTTCGAATTTAACTGTGTCACTGGGCCACTGACAGACAGGCAAGTGAGACAAGCGAGAAATATGTACGAGTACATCAGTAGTATTCACCAGCTCTCAATCTTTTAGGCACAGAGAAAATTCTTTAACCTGTCAAGAAGCTGGAGTCAATTTAATTCTTGGTTCCGGATTTAGGAACCAAGTCTGAAAATCGTCTGTCCGTCCAACAAAATCATGGCTTAGTAATCCTGTGCTCTTTTCACGTCACGTGCATCGAGCTCCTGGCATGTTGTTGTCTCGTACAATTTCCATTGGGTCCAAGGAGAGGAGGACACTCAAAAATGAAGATTTTGAAAGTGTGCCTATGGTGGAGTGGTTAAAATGGCAGTTGGCAGCAGTATGCGGTAAGCTAAGCAGCATTGGCTTGAGACAGCCAATCACCTTCTTTGTACCAGAGTCTTTTACCTGAGTATTGTGTTCCTGAGTGTTATTTTTGTCAGCACTACTGTACTATTTCGACCAAGTCTTCAGCCTATGTCACACATCACCCTAGGTCTTCACTTTTGCAAGTCTTCATTCCTCGGCAATCAGGCCAACATTACCGTATATGGAAGTCCGGCGGATGCCGGAACGGAAATTTTGGCGTTTTTAGGCCTATTTGAGCCTCAAAAACCCGCTGTCACTGTCACCGAGACCAAAAGTCTTCAGTTCAGAGGGTCCTGTCATGCGTCACCTGAAGACTTGGTCGAAATAGTACAGTAGTGTTGCAGGAAATAACCTTCTGAAATTTACACTTGAAAATTAACAAGGTAAATTACTGGCTAATTTACCATGGTGCTGGAGGGGTAAGAAAAGGGTGTAAATTACTGTACTATTACGTTCAATTTGACAGTCACGCATCATGCACCCCCCTGTTGGTGTCAAATTTGGTATGTGGTCACATGTCATGGAGGGGACTGTTGAATCCACCTGGTGGTTCATTCCAATGGGGGTTCGCCAAAAAGGTTGAATTTGCCAAACTTTCGTGTTGATTGTTGAAAATTTTCGGTGGTTGTTGAACTGTCAAATTGGTTGAGCGAGTCATGTGTCACACCCCCTGTTGAATTGAATGCAATAGTACAGTAGGGTCAAATTGACCCCAGCCCTGAGGAAAAATTAGCCCTGAATCCATGAATTTTTCGAGATATAATCTGACCTGGGTGTACCTCAGCAAATGAGAATCCGCCCTTTCAAGGGATAGAAATATATTAACTAGATGTTGGGGTGCGATCCCTGTGACAAAAAAAGAACACTGGTCCCACTTTTAAGCAGTCTTTCTCAGTGGACTTTTTTCAAGCAGTAAAACAACCCAGGACACCAATGTCAGCCACCTCTGGAGCTCAAGGACACCTCGGGAACCTGAAATATTATTTTTCAGGAACCGGTCAAATAGGGTGTATTTACACGGTAAATTAGGTCAAATAGGACTGCTCCAAAGCTCAGAGGTAAATCACCCCGGCCAAGCTCCAGCGTACTTCCCACAACACTAGGACTCAAAACAAAAGCAATGTCGGGAAATACACAAGAAAGGGAAAATAAGACCAAACAAGAGGCCCCAGAGGAGGAGCCAAGTTTGTCTGGAGGGCTATAGTATGGAAGGAGTTGTAAAGAACAGAGTTTGGGTCCATTTTGAGTAGCTGTTGAACCCCAGGAAATTAAGCACACAGCCATGAAGCATAAATTGGATTGCTGGATTACAGCTAATAACAGTACCGAGGGCGCGACGAAAAAATTTCCATTTTTGGCTGTTTTTGATCCCCGCGAAAGAATTGGCTGTAGTGGCCTCAATTCTCGTCCATTTGCACTGAAACCTAGATAGAATTCATCGCCTATTCCACGCGCAATTAGTGATAGAACCGGATCCAGAAATAAATTACATAATGATTGAGCTGGCAAACACGGGGTTGAGCAGCGAGATTCTCGTCTGGTATGCCCAAATACTGTCCGACAGAGCTAATTTTTTTTGAGTGATGATATGGGAGTGTTTCAAAACGTGTCATAGAGTCAGATTTGTACCTGCGTCTCCTTGCCTGCAGGAAACATGATTTTCGGATATAATCTACTAAGTGACGGGGCTCTCCCTGCAGGCAAGGAGATGCAGGTACAAATCTGACTCTATGACACGTTTTGAAACACTCCCATATCATCACTCAAAATACATTAGCTCCGTCAGACAGTATTTGGGCATACCAGACGAGAATCTCGCTGCTCAACCCCGTGTTTGCCAGCTCAATCATTATGTGATTTATTTCTGGATCCGATTCTATCACTAATTGCGCGTGGAATAGGCGATGAATTCTATCTAGGTTTCAGTGCAAATGGACAAGAATTGAGGCCACTACAGCCAATTCTTTCGCGGGGATCAAAACCGGCCAAAAATGGAAATTTTTTCGTCGCGCCCTCGGTACTGTTATTAGCTGTAAATTTACAATAAGACTTCTGCAGTGGGGCAGACCAGTGAGCCTATGTGGTGCTGGATTTTTGGCCTCCTCCCCACACATGTGATGCCGCCTGAGAAGCTCAGCATGTGAGGCGAGAAGCTTGACTTGTGGAAATTTAGACCTCATCAAAATCGGACTGTGCGAGACATGTACTCACTTGTGTGGTGGCCATGCGCCTCCGAGTCAGCATCTATCTGCTTGGCATCCTTGATAGAGCGAGATATTTCTGCTGCAATGCATGGCTGGAATAGTCTAGATTTCCTTGATGGCCTGATGTGGGCGGTCATTATCAATAACATGTGACCTGCAAACAACACCACATACGCTCAGACGCGCCCACGACATCCGCGCGCCAATGGCGTCGGCATGGCTTCTTCTGACGGTTTTCTTGCTCTTGAGTGCTGCTTATGCCCATGCCTTCGCTCTCGCGCGCTTTTGTGAAGGCCGGAAGGTGTCGGTGGGATATTCTCGTCATTGGCAGTGACCTGGGAGTTTTGGCGGCGCCGCTTGTTGTAGGTATGCGGTGTCACCCCAGATTGTGGCGTTTCAATGCTGTGGAACGTGAATGACTGGGATTGAGTCGTATTCCGGGGCCTTTCGTCTAGGGGTGCAGAAGGAGCCATTGATACGAAGAATTGGCCAGCGGGGCTGTAAGTAGCCATGTTGTCCATGCTGGAGGAGCTGGAGGTGTTTCGATGGTGTGGTGTGAATGGGACGACCCATTGGGACGCGTCTTCGTCGCCGTCCATCCAGCAGCGGGCAAGAACAACGCGACTTGGCCCGAACACGAGTGATGGCAAAAGTCACGTGGACGTCAACATTCCCAATCGAGCAATCATTGCCCGATTGGGGTCGGCAGTTGCCGAACCTCGACCGTCGGTATCGGATGCGCGAACACAATCAGACCATAATCAAGTTTTTTTCCCTCACTCAACAAAAAAAAAAAAAACAATTGATTCTGGTCTGACTACGGGAGACTATGGCTGGAACTCTTCCCCGATTATCAGTTGCAACCTCTTGCGACAGCAAACAGTCACAATGCCCCAATTCTTCTAGGGCGAGTTTGCAGTCAACTGGGTCTTCCGTAGTACTTTGGACTCGAGTGGTTACAAAGGCAGATATGTGGTAATCACCCCAGCAATGGATTCGACGGCCACAAAGATTCACATGATGACGGATGCATGGTGGCCATTCAGGTTGGAAGCACGGACACAGATGTAAGGGTTCGATGAATTCCTCTGGGGACTTCTTTTGAGTCACAAAACAAAGGAAGAAAGAGGGAGCAAGATATGTAGGGCAGGTATAATGGTTGCAATGTCCAAGACAAAAACTTCGAAGCATCAGCAAACCCCAGGTCTGTTATGTAGTACCACAAGTAGTACCGTGTAGTCTCTGTAGCCTCTGTAGCCTCTGTAGTCTCTGTAGTGCTTGTAGTAAGGGGTTTTGACTATGTAGTACTACATAGTAGGCCCCGGCACTAGATAGCACTAAGGTAGGGGACAGACATGTGCGGTTACCCCACGTGTTGTGACGGTAACACTTCCGTTTTGGGATGGACTACGCTGCGACCACAATTTACACCACTTTTCAGTAGGTTGTCGAAAATCCGTCTTCATATATTTGTGTGTATATAACTTGAGTACATCCCTGATTTTTCGCGAGTATTTTAGGGCAAGTTTGAAGGAGGAGTTCCAATTTTTCTAAAATTAGCAGCCAGTTTGCCTTGATGCGCGAGTTCTGGCGCACCCGTTGCAAAGTTTCTTTGACTGGTGTGCCTCGAAAAATTTCCAATGCCAGTGTCCTTTGTCTCTTGCTCATGCCCCCCCCAAGAAGCTGGTATGGGAGCGGCTCAGCCATTTCAACGGGAAGTTGTCCCCAAAGAAGGCCATCAAACGCGTCGCCGCAATCGCTTTGCCGACGCATATCGCCATGGACTTGATGGCGCACAGGCTGCCTGGGCAGCGAGAAAGTACAAGGGGCATCGAGTTCTGCCCCCTGATTTTTTAAAAGACCTGGAAGCAGCTGGAATTGGGCGGGGAGGGAATGTAAATGCTGGTTTGTAGTTTGTAAAAAGAAAAATTGGAACTCATCCTTCAAATTTGCACTAAAATACTCGCGAAAAATCAGGGATGTACTCAAGTTATATACACACAAATCTATGAAGACGGATTTTCGACAACCTACTGAAAAGTGGTGTGAATTGTGGTCGCGGTGTAGTCCATCCCAAAAAGGAAGTGTTACCGTCACAACACGTGGGGTAACCGCACATGTCTGTCCCCTACCTTACAGTAGCACTACTGTAGTACTACTGTAGTACTACCGTAGTACTGCGTAGTAGGCCCGCCACTACATGGCTCTACAATAGTGCTATATAAGGGGAGTTCTCTAATAGAATATATATATATATATAAACTTCATTTCACATCTCATCGCACTCACTTTAAATTTAGGTGTCAAATCAAATTATATTGCTCAGGAGGACAGCAGTATAAAAGACATGCCCCCCGTGACACCATGTCCCACTCCCCACAAGGACACCAGCAGCTCGCACTGCGTCTGCGCACAGCAGTGGGAACTTTGGGCAAGGTGTGAGCTGTGGCTGCAAGTGATGAGCACATGGCAGATGGGAGAGCACACCACCCGAACAGACATCATCTCAACTCGACCTGCCTCCGACTTCCTGCCGTGTGCATATGTCCTGCAGTGGAACTCGGCATGCTTCGTGCCCTGCAATCCGACTTGACCTGAATGCCGCAGCATGAGAGCGGGAGCCGGGTGGTGGGTCCATGTGCCACGTGTTCAAACTCAGTGGTATTGGCAGGCATTGATGGTGCTGCGAGTCATGGGCTACCAATCCTGACGGTGATTTGACACTACACCCTGCAAAACCCAAGCCGCGCAGAACACGAGCGGCACGTACATTCCACAGTGTTGCGGTGGAGGCGGTGTGCAGGGGCTGGCAACATGGCCACAAATTCGGATGGTATGTTGCTATGCAGATATTAGTCATCTGAGCCTTGAGAATATTTTACAGGGGAAAAATAGGCGGGGTCATGCATGACTTTAAAGACAAGGGTTTCAGCAAGTGTCACCCTCATGCAAAGAAGAAGCTCTTCCGTACACCTCTTACATCTGTAGGACTGAACGAGGAGTGGTCCATGGACAGTCATGACAAACTAAACAACACTGGCTTCAGTATCTATGGAATACATGACAAATGGTCTGGGAACTGGCTTCACTATTGAGTCGTTCCATCTAACTGATATGCTGCGGTGGTTGGGGTGCTTTTCCTCGAGTGTGTTAAGAAGCATGGAGGTCAGTATTCTATAATGTGTTTGTATTCTGGGTGATTGAATGTTAGATCACTGGTAGGCATCCCTATACAAGGTTCCAGTGATCGCGGATCCGAAACCAGAGATGTGTATGTATTCCAGACGTCCCTTCAGTTTGTCCCACTATGATTCACAGCCAGAACGAATTCTAATGCCACCCGCAGAGAAATGTTTGCACCAGATGTTTTGCACTCACTTATTCCCTCTTGGCAATTCTTACCCAGTCCTCGGAATATAACAGTGGAGTCTGGATGGAAGATACTGTTCTATACCTGGGGGGTGAATATATTAGAATTTTACAACTTGGGCCTCTTCGATGGATTCTCTGAAGCGGGAAATCCAATCCATGAGTAAGAAGTTATTCATTGATCCATCATTTAATCTTACTCATCTGCATACAGACAAACCTCAAAGTGGATATGGTTCCCGACAATCCAACGAAGCCTCAACAAGTTCATTGAGCAGCAGAACAATCACCGTGTTCAGAAGCAAAAGGATAAAGCCCTTCCCAGCGGCGGAACACCACACCAGTTCTCCTCAAACCCTGCTGCATATGGAGGTGAGGAGTGCCTGATCCCAATCGATATGGATGTTCTCAATGCACTGTTGGAGAGCTGTGATGAAGGCTATGCCAAGATGCGGTATGTAGATGACGTGTTCCATGAGATTGCGGAAGCAGTGTACATTGCAGCAGGGAAACCTCAGATCACCGTTCAAACTGGATGGTTGGTCTTCCACTCCATGGTTCTGAAGATGTCGTAGAGTTGCATTTGAAACATGTATTCGTGCAATCACTATTGAAGTTGTGTGGTACTATTAATGGGAATGAGAACCAATCTGTTGGCATACATTTAAACACCATAAGACAAGTTGTGAATGTCCAAATGACGAAAGGAATGGGAAATTGGGACAGGCAGAGAAGTACATACAAATTTTTACAAGGTGCTCAAGCCCAACTTCAGGCAGATGTTGTTGCAGAGGTGGCTGGTCTTGAATAATTCAAGACCATCTGGACCATCATCATCAAGTCCTGAGTTGGCCCCAACACTACCGACAGGAATCAGGACCAAATGGCACAGCTCATAGAGAAATTAAGCTACCTGTGGGATATGGGAGCGAAAAGACTGATGGACCCATCAAGACCCATTGCAGCTGGTGAACCAATTAGTGGGAATCGCAGGCTTCAAACAATGCAAAGAACCTTTAAAATCTTCGAGCACACATTCCTCCTTGCCTTCGATGAAAGAATAATGAGAAATTGCATCCAAAATTAATGATGTGGGTCAGCTTATTTCGGCGAAGGAGATTGTTGGTTTCAGCTGGCAAATGAGGTGGCTGAGAATGGTGCCTTGTTCTTTGACAGTGGCAATGAAGAGATCAGAGGCTGTATATTCTGTGGTTTCCGTCAGCTGTGGGTACAAGAATAAAATGAATAAATTCACTGATGAGCTCAGGAACATCGAAACTATAGTTGCTGGTCAGCTTTTGGAGAACGGCCTTGAACCAATGGCCACGGTCAAGTTCTGTGTGAGCGGAGTCCAACTCGGTGTCTGGCACGAATTAAAACTCGGTGTTGTCCAAGCGATGTGCAAGACATTGTGCATCTCCATGTGACAACTAGAGGAAAGCAATGTCAACATTGAATGAGCAACATAAAATTTTGCAATGACCAGGAAATGAGTGCACATCTCATCCATTGACTGGATGCAGAGGTCCTGACTGCCATGAAACTGTTGCTTGCTGGCTGGAGGTCCAAAACGACCGGCATAGAACTCTTTAGTAAATGTAATCAGTGTTGGCCCTTAAGGCTTAAGGAGCGGTCCACCAGAACCTTAACAGTAACCCTACAAAGTTTGTTTAAACACCATGCATCTCAACGTAAAACCATGTTCAAGCAATGATTTACTTAATATGCCTTTAATCATGATTCAAACAGTGTTGAAACATGGAGTAAAAGAAACACAGGGGGTGGGGTTCAAACACACACCAGCCAAGAATTGGACACACAAACTTTCAGCAAGGCTCCAACTGAGCCAAAATAGCATTCATGGCAGTCTGCACAAATGCGTGAAACACCACAGAAACAGATAAGGTTACTGTTTCGAAGTACAAGTCCGTCACACCTTGAGCAGCAGTGATATTTAAGCAGTTCATGGTCAGTTCAGAAGTGTCTCAAATGCTAGTTACCTTCAATGCATTCAAAACATCCCAAATTCCATGGGGACATCAGTTTGTTTTTCATTTGTAGTCAGTAACTCGGGCGTCAAGTTGAATTGCCTTGTCTGAGTTGCAGGGGTTGCATACAGAGATGCACCAAAGTATTGCAAGCACTTCGTTCCACTCTCTCTTTCAATACATACTATGGTTACATGGTATTGAAAAAGAATTCAGTCCACACCTCAGGAACAACACAATGATACTTGTTGAGATTGAAAACAGAAATCAGACATGAATAAGACTGTGCTACTCCACAGCCCTACATTGGTTGCATGATCTAGTGGTTATTGTGCTCTCACTTGTCCTCACTTCAGTTTCCAGAGAAACCGGGAGGTCCCAAGTTCAACTCCCCTGGGTATCTGGAATTTTTAGTTTTGTCCCATTGAACAGTGTTTAATCAGTGTTTGAACATTGTTTAAACCCTGTTCGAACATTGGTTAAACCCTGTTTGATCACATCTTGAACCAAACACTGATTAAACACCGTTTTTTCAACCCCAAGGTTCAAGCCCCTCACCCTATGGTGGTTCCCAGGTGCCTCCATGGTGATGGACAGCATTAAATAAATCATTACTTAAACAGGTTTTTACGTTGAGATGCAGATTGTTTAAACAAACTTTGTATAGATTTATACCTTAAGGCTTATTAAGGGTTAAGCCTTAAGCTTAAGGGCAAGGTTAAGGGCTTAAAACCATATTTTCTCTTAATTTCCTCTGGCTACCCATATGCCTGATTTCCGCAACCTTATGGCAAGAAAAGGGATGATTAAAGTCATTTCAAAACATGGGCACACCAGGTATATGCTATCTATCTACTATATGCCAGCCAGTATTCAATTCAGCTCAACATGTCTCTCAAAAATCTAGGCACCAAGTTTTTTCCAGAACTCCTAAAAAAAAGTTGGGCATTGTATTATTACTCAGTAAAGAACCTTTGGGTGATATATCAAGTCCTTAAAGCTTGGGACAAGCCAGAGGAATAAATTGTTCGAGAGTCCAGCAATTTCCGCACTCGGCCTGGGTGCCGTTAAGCTTATTAAGCCTTAAGAGTGCTGGTGAGAATTCTTAAGCCTTGGCTTAAGGCCTTATTAAGCCTTAACTCATTTAAGGGCTTAACCCTTAAGCCAACACTGAATGTAATTGGGCTCTTGAGATGCACATTGAGACGCACAGTCAATGGGCGGGTACTAGTTCGAACAGGTTGGTTTGTTGTTGCTGTGCACACATAAGCAATACAGCTAAAATTTGGGTTCAAATATAATACCTTTTGATGCTGCCCGAGTCCGAGGCACTTTCTTCTCAATCGGCTTGCTTTTGACAACAAACCCTGAGTCTTCGGGCTCCTGCTTAACTTTTTTGTGTTATAAACCGCTGGATTTCGAGTTGCTGTGACCACACTTTGTGCCTAGGATTGCATCGAACATATCTGGGTCCTCGTCGTCGGCCGGACCAATGGGGGCAGACATGACTCGGCCGAGATACAGGTAGCAGAGGTGTTCGCAAGAGGATGTTGACCGCAAGAGAACAGTAAGCGCAGGAAACATCAGTAATAGTGCAATTTCCTTTTGGGGCTTTCACGGCTTTTTTAGCCCGTTTCACTTGGTCACAAGCTCATCAGACAGAAAAGATCCACAAGCCGAACAAGAAAGACTGACAAGTCTGAGTCGATGCCTTCGTTTTTGAAATGAAATCTTGCGAACAACTTGCATCTTAGTCTTCCTCCCTGAATCCGCGGAAAACAGCAATTACAAAAAGAAAAAAGCAATTGGGTGTGTTAGCGGGCAGGGAAATGTGGACAAGTCTTTCAAACTCCACCCATCATGATGCCAATTGTTGACAGAGATGGCAACGGATGGCGTGACATGCATCAAATGGTTGGTCGCTTCAAGGTTGTCTCTTTCCTTTTCCCCCCATTTTCTCCACTTGCCCCTGCCTCGATTCGTGTCTCTGAGGCCCCTTACCTCGTCTGACCATGGGCCGGTCCTCCAGCTACCCACATAGGTGTCCCGGAAATCTGTTGGCCCTTTCGCCCCATTTTTTCAAGGTCTCAAGATTTTCCGCCCTATTGCTTCCAATTTCTCAATCGCAGCACACCTCTCCAACGCCCTCACTCCTCAATGTCGCTGCCCAGCCCATGGCCGCCGACGTCTGCGTGCAGCCGCACTACCTGGGGCTCAGCACATCGCGCAGCGTAGTGCCTGTGCCCCTCAACTCGACCGCGAACGTGCGCTGCAGACCATCGCGATTTCCAATCTGCTTTACCGCGCCTCACACCACTGCATCCCGGTCCGGTTTGGGTCTATTAGTCGCATCCCACACTCCCTACCTACAGCTGCATTGCAGCCCACCTGTCGTTATCTCTTCCTTTTTAAGTTCCCCGCTCTGCCCGGCTCGACACTCCTTTTTTCGTGCCTTTCCTACCCCTCATCCGGACCTGTTTGTGCCCCACATGGGCCACATTATTATATGTAGCTCAATATATTGAAATACTGCATATTCCTTGTGCCTCTTGTGGGCTTGTCTGACTTTTCCGGCTTGCGGCGAGTTGCTTGTCAGATTTTTGACATAGCTTGTCGACTTGTCGGCTTGTCGGCTTTTCGGGCTTGTACAAGCTTGTACAAGCGCTTACAAGCGCCGGCAAGTAAGTTGTTATAAAAAGTTTTCTAAAACAAGACAAAGCTGGGACTTGTTGGCAACCGTACAGTGTGTGATTGTGGCAAATAAATTCAAAGTCAACAAACTCGAAAGTCGCCATTCAGATCGCTTCACAATTTGGGGAATAACTGAGCCGACCAGCAAGCGGAGAACAAAGAGAGGTTACATAAGGCTGTGTCATGATGGACGCGCTTTTGTATCCACCATCTCACCCCCGATCCGTGTATTTTTTTCGTACGCCTACCGTCTGCGATGGACGCCCGCCTACGTCGTGTAAACAAGGAGATTGCGGGTGGGTCCTTTATTGCTCTTTTTCCCGCCCCAAATTTGCTCACGGACGGCACGTACAGACTGCAAGAACGACAAGACGTCGAACATCCGCATCGATCTCGTCGATTCCTCTCCGTTCCACCTGCGGGGATCCTTCCCAGGGCCGGAGGACACCCCATATCAGGGCGGCCACTTTGAAGTCGTGCGTAGCCACCCCCGCGCCTGCCACTCCCATGAGCACTGACGTGCCGACAGGACATCGTGATCCCCGAGTCGTACCCGTTCCAGCCGGTGAAGATGAAGTTCATCACGAAGGTGTACCACCCGAACGTGTCGTCCGCGTCGGGCGCCATCTGCCTCGACATCCTCAAGGACGCGTGGTCGCCCGTGCTCACGCTCAAGTCGACGCTCATCTCGCTGCAGAGCCTGCTGTGCTCGCCCGAGCCGAACGACCCGCAGGACGCGGAGGTCGCGAAGCACTACACAACGAGCAAGCACAGCTTCGAGGAGACAGCGATATATTGGACGAAGACGTACGCGAAGCCGCCTGCAGTGGCGGGCGTCGAGGCTGGCGCGGCCACGCGCGACGAGGTCGCCATCGCGGGTCTCGAGAAGGCGCACGTCGACCAGTTCGAGGGGCTCGGCTTCCCCCGAGCCAAAGTCGTGCGTCTGCCACTCCTACTGAACTGAACGTAAAGTAAAATAGATCGTGTGCAGATCGATGTACTGCGCCGGCTCAACTACCGTGGGGCGAACGTCGCGCAAATATCGGAGGACCGCGTCGTCGAGGAGCTCCTCAAATGAGTGGGCCGCCGCGGCTCCTCGTGAGCAGGCCGTCAGGCTCAGAGACTTTGAGCAGAGCCGCGTCGTCTGTAGGGCTGTCTGTCTGTCTTGTACTCCACCCGGATTAACTTCTTGCTATCGAATCGTACACTATCTTTCTTGCTTTTCTGCCCCCCCCTGGCCCATTTCAGTTCGTTAAAGTGACCCCTATTTGACTTTAGACTTCCGATTTTTCCGTTCGAAGACGCTCGGCATACCTTGTCTGCCTACCTTGCGACCAACACTATCCGCCATCCGCTTTCTGCATGCCGTTTTAGGAAACGAGCCTGCAGCAAGTGCTACGAGAGCCATCACGGTGGCTTGTTCGAAAGCCGTCGCCACGGCTTGTTCTCCGCCCGTGGACCGAAGGCAGATCGTCCTCATATCTTCAAGAAACCGTGTTTCAGAGCGGCACGGAGGTTCGATCCACTAAATGGCATATTGCGGTTACTTCTATTCTTTTTCGCTTTTTCTTTTATCACTCTGCTGCCCCAAATTCAATCTTCTCTTTCTCTCGCCGTCTGGTATATAATCTTTTCTCACCCCAACCTCCGTTTCTCTGCAGTCTGAACTGAATTGGAACTTGAAATGTCCTTCTGTATGCGTCCACGATTCACCGAGTCGAAGTACTGACGCCACGCTCAAAATCTTGTAAAGCCGCTGTGGACCAAAGTTAGGTCCTTATCACATATTTCACTGGTACCATCCTCAAAGAAGGAAACGGGGGTTCGAATCCTCCCGGCGGCGTAGGTGGTATAGTATGCCCATTTTTTGGGGGGTTCCTTCAATTCTTACTTCTCGACCTAACTTTTCTATCTCCTCTTTACCTCATTGTTCACGGAGCGCTTCGCTTTATTCTAGCTTCCCGGTCGTTGCCAGGCTTCTTTTCAGCTGCTGACTTGTATTAATAATGCCTCCCAGTAGGCCGTTCTCCTCGAATGCAAGGCGTTACCTCCCACGGATCTATTGTTTGGCAACAGAGGTCGTAAACGTTAATGCCGCTGTGGGCCAGAGGCAGGTCGTTCCCCCTCAGTAAGTACTCGGCAGCCCCAAGCACTCTGCACGAGGGGCCAGGGGTTCGGGTCCTCGCGGTGGCATCCGCAGGCTCTTTCTTTTGTCTTTCCCTTCCAGCAGATATGGCCTCATAACCCTGCCTGTAGCTCAGATTTGATCTATCTTGTGCGTGTATCTACCTATCGGCACGATCAGTCTCGCACACCCAACGTGGTGTTCTTGTCCTCCAGAAGGATATGTACGAGCTGAAATTTGTGAGCCCAAGAGATCAAGTATCCTTCCTTCCTTCCTACTCTAACGGCTTGTTCTCCGCCCCTCTACTTCCTCTCCCTGCGCCTGTGGCCCCGCTGTCCGTCTTCCGATCCATGCGTTCCGTCACCAGGGAACGCCGGATCGCAAAAACACGTGCGCAATATAAACCCGAACCAAAGTGTAACGTTCATCACTTATCGCTCATCGCCCACCTACTACAGCCCAACTATTTCCGCCGTCCTACGGACCGGCGCGCGTAACGCAGGATGTCAGTTCCGGGATGCTCACGGACGGTATTTTTGGGTCCTTCGTGCGTCGGTATTGTTCTTTTTCTGGAGAACTCTAAACCGTGGGCGCTGGCACTGGTATCTTGATACCTACCGATGCGTGTATAGTTCCCGGCCCCGTGTTATAATTAGTTCCTGTGATTCCTAGGACAGTCTTTCCGCAGCACAGCACCCCTTTCCTTCCTTCCTTCTTTCCTTCATATGGCGTAACGTCTATTCATCTCATTCCAGTTCACTAACGTTCGTCCTTCATAGCCATTCCATTCCTCAGCTCTCTTCCTCCAACTCCTTCTCGCTCTCCCCCGCCGCAACCTTCTCCCCCCACCCCCCACCGTGAGCACCGGCCCCGTAAACCGGCCGCGCCCCCACGCGACCCACATGCCCAGCACGAGCAGCAGCACGCCGCCGACCGCGACCACCGCGTAGTTCATGTTGAGCGCGTTGACGGGGTGCGCGGTGGGCAGGACGAAGAGCGTGCACACGAATATCGTGAACTGTTGGGGTCGTTAAAGGCGTGTGCATTGGGTGTGTGGTCAAATGCGCATTTTTGAAGTTGAAGTTGGAGTTGAGAGTGGACGGAGGCGGAGAAGGGCGTGAGTCGGGAGGAAGACGGGAGGGGAGACGAGGACACGCACAGCAAAGCTCGCAAAGTTAACTGCCCACGAGTAGCGCCCGAGGTGGAATGGGCCGCGGGGGCCCAGACTAGATTGTTGTCGCGATTACAGTGAGTGATCGAGCAGGAGGGATGGGACGCACGCAGCGGGCCAGAAGACGCGGATGATGATCGGCTGGAGGTATCCGAGCATGACGGAGATAGCGGCGGACGAGAGGATCGCGTTGAACTGGGCGAAAAATAGATAAATAACGAGTGCAAAGTGAACATCACCATGGACAAAAATAAGCCGTTCGAGAAAAATGGAAAGAGACAAAAGAACGAAGGAAGGAAAAAAATAAAGAGCGCCAACCACGTACTGCGATCGCCGACCCGATATATGCACACGACACCAAGCACCCCACGGCCACGCTCACCCACACGCCGACCCACGGCGCCTGCCACCGATTCAGGCGCATGAACGCGCCCTTGAACGGGACCGCGTCGTCCCGCGCCAGCGCATACATCAGCCGCGAGCTCGCCGTGAACGCCGTCACCGCCGCCATGAACTGCGCGAGCCCCACGACCGCGAGGCACATCAGCGTGAGGCGCGTCCCGACCGCGTCCTTGTACAGCTGCGCGATCGGGAGCGCGTACAGCGTCGCCTGCACGGAGGGCACGGACTGGATGGAGAAGAGGAGCGCGAGCATGTAGACGAGCCCGATGAGCCACGAGCCGGCGATGGACGCGACGACGGCGAGCGGCGCGAGCCACTCGGCGCGCACGGCCTCCTCGGCGACCTGCGCGGCGGTCTCGCAGCCCTCGAGCGTGTAGACGGCCTGCAGGAAGCCGAGCAGGACGACGAAGCCTTTGGATTGCCAGCCAGTGTAGCTGCGGGAGTCAGTTGGTTTTCTGCGGGACGGAAGAGGGGAGAGGCGTACTTTTCGAGGTCGGTGAAGACAAAGGCTGCGGTGTTCTGACAACATCAAGTAAGTAACTAGGCGGGTGTGGGTGATGGATGGTAGAACCTTCACGGGCGCCTTGACGAGGAGGGTGATCACCTGCGCGCCGTTAGCTCGGATATCGGCGAAGAATAATGTAGTCGTAGCGCACCAAGACAAAGGTGCCGCCCAAAGTCCACCACACGTTAAAGCCGCTCATGCGCCCGATGCCCTTCGTCCCGATGGTGTTCATTATGCCCGACGCGATGTTCACGCCCCACGCGATCGCGGCGATCTCGACGCGCGTGAGGATGCGCCCGGTGCCGACTTCCGCGAGGGAAGCAAGATACAGCGCAACGCTGCGAATGCACTAAGTTAATCAACGTGCATTCGCGTGCAAAGGCTACCTGAGGTTTCCCGAGGTGCCGGTGAAGACCATGGCGATGGTGTACACCCAGCCAGTGCCGACTGCAGGATCACGTTAACCAGCTCCTAGATGCGTGAAAAAATGTATGCGCACAGCCGAGGAAGGGCAGGTCCGGCTTCATCTTGCAGACCCAGAAGTAGAGCCCGCCCATTGTCGGGTAGGCGCTGCAGATCTCCGCGAGTGACAGCGCGATGAGCATCATGAACAGGCTGACGATCTGCATCCACGCGTGTCAGCCAACTCGCGTATAATACAGCAAATACACACATTCCACCCCCAAAACAGCCCTGGGCGTGTAAGCCTCTGATAAACATCAGCAGCCACTTCGCTCACCTACGGGGCCGCCGGAGAAGAGGCCCGTCTGGAACGCGCTGGACATGCCCGTGAGGATGCCAATGGCGCAGAAGGAGATGCCCAGCACGCCGAAGAGCGACATCTCGCGACGGAACTCGGGCTTGTAGCCCAGCTCAAGCAGCCGCTTGTCGGAGGCGGCGCCGGCAGAGTCGTTGGCGAGCGCTTGCGGGACGTCTTGTGCGAGGGACGACATGGAGCGAGATGCCAATGGGCGCGATTGGCGTCCGAGTTTGTTCCAACTTGACGGCGCGCGGCGCAGATATCATAGAAGCTCAGAACCGTAGGCATCGGACCGCGCTGCCGTGATTTTGCAAATCAAAAGGCTCTGGCTATCGATCGGCGATATGTTGAACCAAACCCAAGCCCTGGGCCATACTTGATGCAAATTTTGAGTCAGTTGCGATAAGCGAACCAGATCGTAAAGAGCCGTGAATTTACATGGTTGTAACGGTGAAGCTTCACACAAATCAGTAGTTGATTCTCAGAATTGTGTTTGGGGTAAGAACTGAAGCTACTGAAGGTACGTGCCGATTCATGGCCTGTCAAACTCGGGAGGATCGGGTGGAGTCCGAAATAAAGACTCTCCCAATAATGGTGAGACTCGGGACAAGTAAAGCGGTCAAACTTGAAAACCGGTGTCAGCTTGAACAGAAGGCACTTAGAACAGGCAAGGCTCTCCAAGAGGTTCTGAGCGCAATGAGATAGCCCAGCCTGGTAAGCATGGTAAGTCCAGAAATTCTGAAATGGAGAAAAAACTATCCCATACACTCAACAAAAAATTTAGGCAGCGAAAAGAAGCGCGAGATTTCAAATTTCAGCCCCTAACGCGTCGACGATTTGGAGCAGTTTTGGAGCGTTGTGTCATATTTCGGGTAACTGATAACAAACCCGCCTCTGCGGGTATTACAGACGTCCCGAGTGATTTGATATATGCTTCAAGTTCTAGCTCTTCTTTGTCAACCTCACCTCACCTTATCCGCGGCTGGGGGATACAGTTATAGAGCTCAATAGTTGATGTAATCTTCAGCAACGGTGAGCAGCATAGCCGAAACCACGAGCAGCATGATCATCCCATCAATTTGAATTCGAAGCGGTGTAACAGCTGGAAACGTACCGGGATCCTTTGCTTGAAGCCAACAGGCGTTGTTCGGGCGCAGAAGCATCGATATCATTAAGCCAGCCAAAAAGCAAGGAGAGAATTCAGAGGTATGGGAAGTACTAGCGGTGCGGCAGCAGGAAGAACTTGCACCCAGGTCACAGCGCAGGATTAGACAGAAGCAAGACCCCCCAAGAAACTTGCACATGCGAGGGACAACAAACACTCAACCTTGAGAACGTCGAGCTGATGGGATGCGTGTCGACCGGAGAGTGGAGGCAGAGAGTGCAGAGGCAGATGGTGTTTAAAAAGATGCGGCCTAACGTTCCCTCAATGATCAATGTCTGCGTATCGACTGGCTCGAACTGGGCCGTAGCACGTAGAACAATCAATTGATTTTCATGACACGAAGAGTCGATGGAACGGCTACTGTACTTAGATGGCACTCTGTCCGATAATCGTTAGTGTTGTGCGGGTCGGGCCCAAGCCCGAGACCCGACCCGAGACCCGGGCTTTGTGGGCCCGACCCGACCCGACCCTCAGTCGGGCTCAGTCGGGCTCAGGGTCGGGCCCAAGATTCTGTCGGGCCCGAGACCCGGGCTTGAGCCCGGGTCTCTCGCCTATTTTCCAATGACATTTGACAGCACCCATCATATTTGCTGCTGCTTGGGCTACTTCGTTCCGCCTTGGCATCAACAACCCATTCCACTTCCCCGCATCCTCGGGTCCGTTCAGATGCTCCTCCGTGGATGGTTTCACTCATTATTTGCAGGTTGACCACTTGGTTGTGGACAATGCAGCAATCATGATGTCACTGCCCTTCTCAGGAGCTTTGACAGCTCCCTCAGGCGTACCCCCATTTCTCCGCCTCGACTATATGAAATGACACTTGTACGCCTCCATATGCATGAGCCATCAGCATCAATAACATAGTGATCATATTGTAATTGATATTTAATTGACATATTACATTACATTTACTCTCTCTATAAAATTGCGCCTGTCCGTCTGAAGCCTTTTAAGCTCTGCTTATGGCCAGAACTTCGGAAGGAGGATGACGGACCGCGAGGCGGTCCGGCAGCCGCTCGTAGACTCGCCAATTACGGCATGCGCTTACAAGCCCGGGCTCGGGCCCGAGCCCGACCCAAGCCCGACCCGACCCCCGGTCTTTCAGGCCCGACCCGACCCGCACATCGGACTGTCCGATTTGAGCGAGCCAGCGGTGAATATGGTGCAAACTCGAGGTCGTTTGGTTCGGGCCACACTCGTGTTGTCGGAATGTTCATTGTTTTCCCAATCGAACAAGACATGGCACACGGCGGGCGATAGCAGAAGCCGGCCGCTAGTAAGCTGATCGAACTCAAACTACTAGTAAGCCTGGAATACATAATTATGTGAGGTGCCGAGAAGCCGACTAGGTGGCCGTTCTAGCGCTTACGTCATAACTGCTACAACATTATACACTGACACTGAACGATCGTCGTAGCGAGATGTAGAGCTCCGTTTTACCGGAAGAGAAGCAGATGGCATCTACACTTCTGATGGGCTTCCAGGCGGCTCGGCGGTGAAAGCAAGCTCGGAGGAATCACTTCAAATCTTCTCACAACATATGTCTATAATATAAGAAGGCAGCATTCTTGATATCGATACAACTTTCAACATAAATGGCGCTCCACGAAGATTCTCCTCGGCCTTTGCGGGTGTCCATCGTTGGCGCGGGAATCGCTGGACTGGCCGCTGCAACAGCACTCCGACAGCAAGGACACATTGTCGAGGTCAGCATAGGTTTATTCGGGACTACGGCGTCGGCCATATAACTGCACGCATTTTAGATTTTTGAAACCTCCGAAATCAAGACAGAAGTTGGTGCTGGGATCAGTATGCAGCTCAACGCGCTGCGCATTCTAAAGAGCTTTGGATATCGCCGAGATAACCTGAGAGGGAACCACATTGATGGGGTGCGTCTCACTTCGCGCAATAATATTCCGACTCTTGATTTTTTAGGCCATTACGTTCGATGCCAAAAGCGGAGAGGGCGCAGCACACCCTTGGTTGGTTCCCCGGCCAGAAAATGTACACGTAAGGAACCGCCTTCTCTCAACCACGATCACCGGTGTCGCTCACATTGGGTAGGACCTGGGGTGTTTTAGAAGCGATCTTCACGACGAACTCAAGCGCCTTGCGATCAGCGAGGGTGAAGGTCCACCCGCACACTTCGCCTTGGAAGCAAAGTTCTGGCCTGTAATCCTGATGAGGGAACAGTGACCTTGAGCAACGGACAAGTCGTTGAAGCCGATCTCGTCATCGGCGCCGATGGAATTCATGTGCTCCGTCCTTTGCTTTTCCTTGACCGAACTAACTTTTCCTGCCCAGTCGGCTATACGTACTGAAGTGCTAGGGTATTCTCAGATGGCCATACCCTCGGAGTTGTCCTGTTTCCGGGGCGTTTTCGACGCATCAAAAGTTTCCGAAATTTCTGAGCTTGCCTGGTTCACTGAAGGACTTCCTGGGTGCGGGCTATAACCATAAGGGAGCCTGGACCATTCCGGATGTTTATTCTTTACCCAATCCGAAACGGCACTCTCATCAATTTCGGGGCTTCTACACAATCCCGAACCCAGACGACCCAGGTTTGTCGAATGGGGATATTGGTATGTACTAATCAACAACCATGTTCAGGCAGGACCACAAGCGCGACACGGGAAGATCTCAAAGAAAAATACCACGACTTCCATCCCAAGTTTCTGCGCATCCTTGATCTCGCTGATAGGCCACTTCTCAGGTGGCAGTTGCGCGCGTTACCACATCTACCCACCTGGATCCGTGGGCGCACTGCTCTCATCGGCGACGCGGCCCACGGTACACATCCTTTCCTGGGCCAAGGCGGAGCAATCGCCATCGAAGACGCCGGGGCGCTCGGCTGCTTGTTTCCCCTCGGGACGAAGAGGGAAGATGTGCCGGCGAGGCTGGAGGCGTATGAGACGCTGCGCAAACCGCGGGGAGAATTCATGAGCGACGAGTCAATCAAGCAGGCATCCAAACCGCAGAATCGTGGTGGATACGGTAGATGTGAGTATATTGTTCACTATCTGGTGGGCATCATCCATAACTACTGTGACAGCTCGAGAGCTGCAAGTCTCCGTGATTGAGTACAACACACTTGAGATTACACGGAAATATTATGAAGAGCATTTTGGGCATAGCTCTTCTTGAGTGTATTACGACTTGTGCTGTGAAGACTTTTAACTAAACGCATTGATTTCTTTTCTTGCACCTTTTTTGCTGCCTTGTCTACTCTGACTGTCACCTTGGCCTGACTCCTCTCATCCCAACAAACAACATTTCGGGGAGCATTTGGGGCTTGTGACGCTGTCAACATATCTTCCAGTTGTAAAAGAAATTGGAATTGAATACTATCGGCGAGGGTTAGTCGGCCACCTTAGCATTCAGCATTACACCCTGTATTTTGTAGACATCCCAACATGCTCAAATGGTGTTGGGCACAGCCTAGACATCCTATGATTGGTTTGAAATAGGTTTCACGATTTTACCTGACGATGTGAAGGTACAGTGAATTTCCTTCCGGCGACATACCGAAAATGGCAATTGACAGCTTAGTCGGCCACCCGCCGGAATGCATCGGTGTTGCGCAGTATGGGGCTCTAGTGCATGGGATGTTGAAAGGAGGTCATGTAGCAACTGTTATACATACTCTGGCTGTGTGTGGGGATTGTAGGGGAGATATAAAAATTGACATTTCATAGGCAGTCTGACCAGGAGAATGTGCACCGTTAACTATCCGGGTGCTGCACAATGGAGTTGGGTCATAGTGGTCCAAATTCAAGGCCGGATGGATTAACGACAAGCATATGGATATACCTGACCCACCATATCCATGTCGGGGCCCCACCGTCTCGTAAAATAAATCTGATAGCTCTGGACTTCAAATTTAGCTGATTTCGGGTCATGGCCAGTAGCACAGAGGGAATACATCCAAGAAAATGTTATCATACCACGCAAGTCATAGCATAACAGATACAGAAAGTGCATGCAACGATCTAGACTTATGCCCTCAACGGGCCCTACGATATGAGGGTGGCTGAACTTTGCGCCTCGGGATTAGAGCTGGGTTTTCCTTGAGGTGTAGTGCACGGAGATCCCAATGATTCGAGCCCGATAGCATTCAATGTCCATGAGCCATATGGGGGCAGCAAAATGAGGCCAAGAACTCCCAGATTGGTGAAGAATTTGTGAAGAATGGGCGGTGGCAAGTGGTGGCAGCGGAATGATGACAAGAAAATCGGGTTCACACGCCCCGGAACGGTGATCAGACTGGCATAACTTTTGATCGGCATATCACTTTCTGTCAAAACTTGCTCTGAACCAGCCTCTTAGGTCGTACTTCATACCCAGATATCGAACTCATGGCCACTTGAAACACTCGTCGTGTATACTGTGAGTGGCCGACTAAGTGTGGCCGACTAACCCCTCGCCGATAATACAGTGGGTGAAAACATCCTACGGTTTTTTTGCCGTTTTTTGCTATTTCTGTGCAGACATTTTATTCTCTCTTTTTCTAATAGCTTGCTCAAAAAGGCAACTTCAAGTTGAAAAAATTTACAGCCATTTGTGGAACTTAGTGCCCGGCCAAATTTTTCTATTTTGGGACCATTTTGATCCTTTCGAGTTTATTGTATGTTTTGGGCTCATTTCTGGCTTGTTTTCCTTGGGACATGGCCCATTCAATTCGCCTTGAAAATACGCTGTGCGTAGCATTCCCAGAATCTTTATTTGACACTGGTTGAGCATTTCAATTTTTTCACCTTCTTTTTCAGTGAAAAATGTTGTTTATTTTTCAGACATTTTTCACTGAAAAAGAAGGTGAAAATTTTAAAACTTTTTCAGCACTTTCTCGATTCAAGGTGAAAAATTCGAAATAAAATAAGAAAGTGATGAAAATGTTTTGAAAATTTCACCTGCTTTTTCAGTGAAAAATGTGTGAAAAATAAACGACATTTTTCACTGAAAAAGAAGGTGAAAAAATTGAAATGTTCAACCAGTGTGAGAAATATATGTATTTGTCAGCAACAGTTGTATGTTTTTCCATATTTCACTACTGGCATAAGGAAGAGTGGGAATATGGTCCTATGCAATCTATTGTAAGGTGTTCAATACATTGTTGAGTGCGTAGCCTTGTCAGATTTTGAATGGTGGCCCTCATTAAAATAATATACAAGCCAGAAGGGGCAAGTGAGAACAAATGATATTGTGGCCTGTAAGCAATGGTCCCTGACCTCTATAACCCCCTATATCTTATTCTATGCAAGTCTCACATATTCTGAAGTGCTTAGCGAGCTCTGATTTTGAATCTGGGCTGTTATACATGACAGCATGTGAAAATGATCTCCTCTGTTTGGGTGTAGTGCAAGTATGACCAAGGAGCATTCCTCCAAATTGTAGCTTGCTACACTGGTTGAACATTTCAAGTTTTGCACTGAAATTTTGGTGAAAAATGTTTTGAATTTTTACCAAGGTAAAACCATTTTGGTGACCTTTTTGAACCTTGTGAAAAATTTCTGAAAAAGTGCTGAAAAAGGGTTGAAGTTCAAAAAATTCATGAAGAAGTTACAAGTTTTTCACTTGGTTTTTCACTGAAAAATTGCTGTAAAATTCAAAACATTTTTCACTAGTTTTTTCACCAAAAAACTTGAAATGTTCAACCAGTGCTATGCACTTCAGAATATATAACACTGGTTGAAGATTTCAAGTTTTTTGGTGAAAAAACTAGTGAAAAATGTTTTGAATTTTACAGCAAATTTTCAGTGAAAAACCAAGTGAAAAACTTGTAACTTCTTCATGAATTTTTTGAACTTCAACCTTTTTCAGCACTTTTTCAGAAATTTTTCACAAGGTTCAAAAAGGTCACCAAAATGTTTCAAGTTTTTCACCTACTTTTTTGGCGAAAAATTACTGTAAAATTCAAAACATTTTTCACCAAAATTTTCAGTGCAAAACTTGAAATGTTCAACCAGTGTAAATCTTGTATAAACTACAATCACTGGTTGAGCATTTCAATTTTTTCACCTTCTTTTTCAGTGAAAAATGTTGTTTATTTTTCAGACATTTTTCACTGAAAAAGAAGGTGAAAATTTTAAAACTATTTCAGCACTTTCTCAATTCAAGGTGAAAAATTCGAAATAAAATAAGAAAGTGATGAAAATGTTTTGAAATTTTCACCTGCTTTTTCAGTGAAAAATGTGTGAAAAATAAACGACATTTTTCACTGAAAAAGAAGGTGAAAATTTTGAAATGTTCAACCAGTGAATATAGAAAATATCAGATGATAGACATGGAGGTGAAAGTGCTCTGACCAGGTTAATTCCCACTCACTGAGATCTGCCTCATCAATATTTAGTGCACAACATCAGAGGGTTATAGTTGTTCAACCAAATATGATGTGTTGGAGACACAGCCTTCGGGCATGACTTGGCAAGCCGCCAGAGTCAACCTGTGTAGCGTAGAATATCATGGAACACTTTAGGACATTGTAGAATATTTATTCTGACTCAGTATGACTCACCGAGGCTGTTCAACTATGCGTATTTAAACCGATGTATTTTGTACTATGACAATAACTAACTTTATCTTGAACCACTACAATCTATTGTGTGATTAGAGTCGTGCTCACCCCACGACTTACCAACCCATCTAAGTAAACTGTGCCAAGAGGTTATGGGCCCCGCCCCAAACTTCTAATCACACAGCTTATAGCGACACTCATATTCAGATTTGAATACGCACCGATAAACTACTGATCTATGCACTTTCGACTTTGGACATGTCTGAATAGGCTTGAATCCATACTGTCTATGAAGGCGAACCTGTCGATAGACAGGCTGGTCGATCTGAATTTAAATTATCGAGTTGATCCAAAGTTGATTGGGTTCCCATATAAGGTTATTCTGGACCGCGGTTTCCGACCTGAGCACAATACGTACAAACAACATGTCTCTTCTTCTATCCCGTCGTCTGCGACGCGCCGGCGTACTCTATGCACTTAATTCACTCTAATGAACGTTCCTAATCAGTTGGATTTGTATATCCGACATTCACCCGAAGATTTGCGAAATTTTCTGGTCTTTCATGTCCTGAAGAATGTCGTGTATTCTAGTAGAGGCATCACGGCCACCAAGTTTCCGTGTAGAGGTAAAATCCGGGGTGTCGTCGAGATTAATGGACTGGTAGGGAAAGGGTGTCTCTGGAGTCTCTGGAGGAGTTTCTTCATAGTTCATGGATGGCAGAGAACCATGCAGATGGTTTATGGTATGCGAGGGCCGCGGAACACTGTGTATAGCGGACAACGGAGTAACGGGTGGCCGGAATTGAATAGAGGATGTGTTCAAGGAAGGAGCGACAGAGATGAGAGAAGTAGATTGAATTGGATTTGAATGAGGGGTTTCGGTGGTGGGAGCATCGACCGTGGAGAATTTGCCCGTGCCAGGCAAGGTGACGCGAGGCTTGGCCTGTCTTCGCTTCTTGACGGGAGCTGTCGATGGGGCTAGTGTATCATTGGCTGTAAGAGATGACTGGGTACTATTTTCCATATTTATGGTGGGTCGGTCGCGTCGTGGCTTGCTCTCGACGACGGATGGAAGAAAAGACGTGTTGTTTGTACATATTGTGTTCGGGTCGGAAACCGCGGTCCGGAATACACCTGCCCTACCCAAATATAGCAACCGGTTAGTTGGACAGATCGCATCACTTCACTGCATGCGGTTGGTATCAAAACAAGCCACAGTGCTTACTCCCCGGTAATACCCCCCACTAAAGAGCACTTTTCTACTTGTGCTCAGCGCAGCCTGCCTCGGCCGTTTCCGGGCGCCGCCGGCTGCCGTTGTCCGCATCCGGACGGCCCATCAGTTGGGCCTGGACCCATCACTCGGACATTTCCGCCGCGTGATGCCGCCACCGACGATGTCACACGCTTGATCGCTGTGCGTGATGTGTGCTCCCCGCCCGCCGCCTCGCCGCCTACGTGCTCCCGCGCTTGTACCATCGCAGTATCGATGGCCCGTGATATGTAGAGCAGTCACGAGAGGCACCGGCGTCTTCCGGCCACCTGCCGACGATGTGTCACAGCGTTGATCATTGTTGTCACACAATGGCGCACTGGCGTCGGGACGACGGCGCGCAGGTTATTCTGGGTGGAACTCAGCTTCAGGAAGATGAAAACGAATTTGGTGTATTTAAAACGAGTATTATAACAGGAATCGTGTATATAAAAAATAAAAACGAGAGAAATGCGTAGAAAAACCTAAATAAAATAAAATGCGTGGCACGGCGGGCGGGCGTATATTGGGCGGCGGGGAAGGGCGTATACGTAGGCGGTGACTACGCGACGGGCTGGGCAGGCTGGGCGGAGGACGGGGGCTCCGCATGCGCCCCGGACTGTGCGTTTCCAGCCGAAGGCCCATCTTCGGCCTCGCTGTCGATGGTGGGCCTGCTCTGGACGTGTTTGCGAGACTTCTTGAGGTGTTCCAGCGCCGCCTTGGTGGCGGCGTCGTCTCGGGTAGCGGCGGCGGCGCGTGTCTTGGGGCGGGGTTTCGCTGGCGCCGCACGGCGCTTTGGTGGTGCCGTCGTCGTCTTCGAAACCCTGCGCGCGCGCTTCGTGGGCGGTGGGGCATCGTCCAGGGTGTCGGCGTCCTCCTCTCCGGCGCCGCCGGGGCCGTCGTTCCCCTTGTCCTCGCGCGCGCGCTTGCGAGGAACGCCTGCGTCGCTGCGCTTTGCGCGGCTCTTGGACGTGGCACGACCGGCGGCGACGTCGGCATCCCACTTCTCCTTGCGCTCCGCGGCCTCGGCGGGGCTCAGCTTCCTGAATGCGCACGCCCCGGTCTTGAGTGCGTCGAGAAGCTTCCCCAGCGACGTCAGCGACGTGCTGAGTTCGCTGGGGTTGCCGAAAGGGACACCGGTCCATCCCTCGAGGAGGACACCGTGCCGCTGCACAACATCTTCCTCGTACCAGGTATACGCCATCTTGGCGTTCGGGTCCTGCGACTCGTCGACTGTACATGTTATTAGTACTGGTAAACGAATAGTGCATAGCACACGCACCTAGGCTCTTGTTAACCAGCTCCCGTATTTCCCCCTTCATCCAATCTGCCTTCTGCTTGGACGTTTGGAGCAAGTCTATAGAAGGTTAATACGAAATGAAATAATCAGGTGTTCGAAGGACGTACTGACGGGGTCGCATCCCGCGACGGCAAAAGCCTCGACCTTCATCCCGACTTGCCCGGTATCCCACTTCTGTCGTGTCGCGATGGGCATGTAGGACTCGAGCTCGGGGCTGGTGAAATACCACTCGGGTGCCATGTGGAATTGGGCGTTGTTCCGCACAATGCAGAAAAAGCCTTCTATTCCGACACGATTCCCGAGGGCCGTCATCTGGAAGGTGTAGGTCAGTGTTTGGACGTGCAAGAAGCGCGGGAATTCACGTACCAGCATCTTCATGTTGCGTACAATGTTCGCAACATCTTGGATTTTTGCACGCGGCGTGTCGCGCCGGAGGCTGAAATTACGCTCCTTGAGGTTACGGAAACGCTCGACCAGGGCATCCTTTTCGGCGACGGTGAGCGCTTGATACTCTTCGAAGTGGTCCGTGTGAAGCTCCGGGACGCGTTTAACGACACCCTCTGTTCAAATTTAGCTTGTAGACTATCGAACACACAAATACACTCACGTTCTCGCATTTCGGCAGCCTTCTCGCTTTTAAACGCGTTGTATGGGTTGATTTTCTCCTGATGGTGGACCATTTTGGCGCCTCCCTGGAAAAACAGGTCCAGAAAATAGCGGGGCTTCAAGTCGAAGCGCTCCGCAAGCTCGCTGGCTTTCTCGTTGGTGAAAACCCGCCATTCGTCCACGGCAGCGTCGATTTCGGCCTGCTTCGTTTCCCTCTGGTCGCGTTTGTCCTTCAGCTCGGCCGCAGTGCGAGGTGCACTTTTTTTGGGAGGCGGTTTATCGATCCGAAGTCGGGGTGCGCTCACAGCCGCGATAGTGGAATACGTAGGCATAGCAGATGAGAGTTCGAGGTGAGGTTGAAGAGCATCGGCTGAAGGGTGTTGAACTCGACATTCGCGCTGTGTTGAAGTCGACATTGGCGCGAAGTGACCAGCGCGGACTGTGTTGAAGTCGACATTGGCGCGAAGTGACCAGCACGGATCATTTTCCCACCATCACAGCTCTTCAATCTCACAATATTTCCCGTGCCCTCGCATAGAACCCATTCACTCTCACGTCTCGCTTACATTTGGGCATCGTGTTCATGAGGAATCGTAAGTACAGGACATCGTGTATATAAGAAGGTACGGGAATTTCTCTACTGCATGCTCATAAACTCCATGAATTCCAACAGGCGGGGCACCAGCTCGGGCACAATCCCCAGCGCCACCAGCCCATCAGCCCATTTGACAGCGTGAACTACACTGACCAGCATGTTGATGGCATCCGCATGGTTGTCAATGCCGTGGGAGGACAGGAACGTGCCCAGAGCCGCGTTGTCACGGAAGCGAGACGGGGAAGGGATGTAGGCGGACATGAGGCGTTGAGGAGTGGCCGGCGGCGAATATGGAGGTGGGACGACTGGGTGGTGACGAGTGGGCGTTGCTGGAGTGTGAGCAGGGGCGGGCTGAGAGCGTGAGGGAGTAGCGGTAGCAGGGGCGGGCCGAGAGCGAGAGGGAGTAGCGGGAGTGGCTGAGAAAAAGTCAGCTAGTGTGCGAAATGGACGGACTGGGGACTTACAGCGAGTAGGCACACTGACGGGATTGCGCTCAGCCACGAGCGCACGCTCCAGAGCCTCTACCTGAGAAATGAGCATCTCGGTTTGCTCCTCCAGTGCGTGGATGCACGTCAGGCGCTCGTTGCTTCTGTTCTCCGACTCCGCCAGACGCTCCAGGAGTTCCTCCACGTCGTCGTCTGGAATGACGACAGGAGAGGAGGCCGCCGTTCCGATGATCCCATCTAGGTCACCGACAGGGCGCCCAAAAAACTTGTAGTGCGCCGAGTCGGCAGCGTCGGGTGCGGAAATGAGAGTCATGGAGGCAGGGTTGGGGAGAGGGGCGCGCGCTGTGTTTGACTGGGTGAGAGACCACCCATGCGCCCGCGCATTTCTGACCCACTGGTTGACGGTGGGAACGCCAACAGACTCGATGAACGTCTGGGCGATGTGGGCGATGGGGCCATGGCTTGCAGGGTTCTGTTGAACCACAGCCCGGGGGCTATGCACATCGGGCATCGGGCAACTCGGACATCCCTGTATGTTCTCTAACTTTCTACTATGTTCTTCACGGACTCTTACTGACTCAGTCCTGTAATGACTTGATCCCATTATGACTCATATGGACTCATACCTACATATTTAAACAGCGCTGTAGCCTATGTATCTTTAATCAATTTATCGTGAACCCAAATACTATTTGTGTCTCAGAGAACCACTGCGTGTTCTCACCAACTAACCAACTCGTCTATTCTCAACAGGTTATGGGCCCCGGCCTATAAATCTTTGAGACAGCTTTATACTTGAACTCTACCATCTATTCACCGAGTACTTCCGTCTAACCACCACGTCGAATAAATGTCTGCCGCAAATTCAACCACACAAGCTTCTTCGAGCATGTATCGGATTGAGCCGCTCCAGGACGCCAACTGGCTAGGCTGGAAGCGTCGTATCACCTCAATTTTGAGGGATCGAGGTTTTTTGAAGTATGTCTTGGGGACTTTACCCCGTCCGACACCTGCAACCGCTAATGCACCGACCGCCACTGAGCTTAAGTCTATGGAAGAATGGGACGATAATGACGCTCGCGCACAGACTCAAATTGAGCTGACGATAAGCGACTCACAGATGATTCATATTTCTGGAGCTACGACTTCTGCGCAAATGTGGAAACAGCTTGTTACTGTCAAGGAATCTCGCGGGAAATTGGGAATCTTATCTATGCGCCGCCGTCTCTATCGGACTACTGCCGATGAATCTACCGACATTTTGGCCCATATTACCGAGCTTAGGGAAATCCAAGAGCAGCTTCACCTCATGGGTAGCTATGTATCTGATGATGATTTCACGTTCCTACTCCTTACATCTCTTCCTGAGAATTGGGACCAATTTACTACGGCTTATCTAGGTGCAAACTTCAGTGCTGTTCAGGCTCAAACCAGCTCTACTAGTGGTATAACTTCACAGGCACCAACTTCACTGGGATCCACTCTTCCTATCACATCCTATGAACTTATTGCAATTATTCTGGAGGAATACCGCCGCCGCTTGGAAAAATCAGGCGCAGACTCATCTTTAGTCTCGAGGGGATCGAATTCGAATTCGAACCGATACCCCAAGTCTGAAAATAAATCCACTGGCTGCAATTGCCCGTCAGACAGCATATGTTCAAATTGTGGCAGGAAATACCATTGCAAACATAAATGTTTCGCTAAAGGTGGAGACCGTGAAGGCCAAGGACCGAACCGAACCTCGGGGAAATTCAAATCCAAACGCCGAGACCGAGCTAACCAGGCCGAAACCAACCGTAACACGAACACGGATTTAAATGATGGTGCATATTCATGTGAAATCAATGAGGAAGTTGATACTTGCCTTGCCGTTAATTCGTTTAAGCCCACGGATTGGATTGCCGACTCTGGAACCTCGTCTCACATCTGCAATTCAAAGGATTTGTTCACAGATTTTACCCCACTCACAAACCATATAATCACTGGTCTTGGTGAGCATAAAGTTCAGGCTCTCGGGAAAGGCACAGTTAAATTGGACTTTAAAGTCGACGGGAAATATGTTACAAATGTTCTCAAGGACGTACTGTACACCCCCGAAGCATCCAATAGCCTTCTATCCATAAGCAAACTCGATGACGCCGGAGGCGAAGCTATATTCCGCCGCGGATGGTGTACATTGTTGAGCCCTAAAGGATATAAATTAGCTACAGCCAGAAAGATAGGGAAACTTTACTTATTGGATGCCAAACCTCGCAATGAGGATAACACCAATGTTTCTAAAGAGTCAATTGAGACATGGGACTCACTTCACAGGAAGTACGGACATCTGTCGATCTCGTCATTGGAAAAACTTGTGAAAGGTAATTTAATTAACGGACTTACTGTATCTCCAGATAGCCCACCATTCACCCAATGCGAAGCTTGTATTCAAGCTAAGCAGCACCGTCGACCTTACCCCAGGGAATCCGTGGACAAGACTACGGAAACAGGGGAACTCACCCATTCCGATGTTTGGGGACCTGCTCATGTCGCGGCTATTCCGAGCCATTTAGCAATTTCCAACGCCAAATATTATATCTCATTCACCGATGATTACTCCCGCCGATGCACTGTATATTTCATGAAGCACAAGTCAGAAGCAACTCAATGTGTTAAAGACTATGTAGCTTACCTTGAGCGTCGGAAAATGTCTTCGAAATCTATTCGCGTTGACAACGGGGGAGAATACATCAACAAGGAACTCATCCGATGGTGTAAAGAGAAAGGAATCGACTTACAAACTACAGCACCTTATTCACCCTCCCAGAATGGCATTGCCGAACGTTTCAACCGCACCCTTATGGAACTTACCCGTGCGATGCTTATTGCTCGCAATTTACCATCTTTCCTATGGGCGGAAGCAGTTAGCCATGCTGCATATCTCAGAAATCGTTCCCCTACCAGAGCTTTAAATGGGAAGACCCCGCACGAAGTCTGGACCGGCATTAAACCGGACATGTCGCATTTGAGGGAATTTGGATCCGAAGTTTGGATACTCACGGAATCCAAGAAACCAGGCAAAACCGTTGCCAAATCCAAGAAATACATCTTCATTGGATATGCAGAGGGAGCTAAAGCAGTTAAATATTGGGACAAAGCAAGCAGGCAAGTTAAAGTCTCACGTAATTTCGAATTTTCGGACACCAAGCCAAAAGAGATTGAAGTGGAAGTAACCACAAGACTGCCGCTTGAGGGGGAGCTATGGAATTCCAACCAGCAGCTTTCTACCATTCAACCTTCTACCATTCAATCAGCTGCCGCTCCAACCGAAATTAAACCAACTCCCGTACCTGCTACTCCACCTTCTCCTACCATATCTCCAGAGCGAACACCTTCATCCATACCTCAGGAACCATTAGTCAGCCTTCCATCACCACTTAAACCGGCTCACTACGCACCTCAGCGATTAAATCCTACCCCACTTCGCAGATCCACCCGTGATGTTGAAGAACACAACTATCGGCAACTCCACAACCCACAATCACGCCTTCCTGCGGCTCACAGTCCGCGCCGTCCCCATGCTCCGAAAGATAAATCACCAACCGATGAGGCAGCATCCGAGGCCGCAGAGACAAACTATGTCTTGTTAGCTTCACAGTTAAATGTGGATGACATACCTCGCAATATCTCGGAAGCCAAAGCATCACCAGAATGGGACGGATGGGAACAAGCCATGGAGACCGAATACCAGACATTACAATCAATGGGCACATGGAAACTCGAAGACTTACCGGAGGGAAGAAAAGTTGTAGGTTCCCGATGGACTTTTGACAAGAAGTACGACAACCTGGGAAATGTCATCAAACTCAAAGCACGTCTCGTCGCACAGGGTTACTCACAAATCCCTGGAATGGATTATGTTGATACCTTCTCCCCAGTCGTTCGCCTTGAATCACTTCGCGCAATTCTAGCCATAGGAGCATTCAAGGATATGGAAATTCAACAACTCGACATCAAAGGAGCTTACCTCAACGGGGATCTCAAAGAAGAGATCTACATGCGTCAACCAAACGGATATGACGATGGCAGTGGACGCGTTTGTCGCCTCTACAAGACCCTATACGGACTCAAGCAGTCCGGCCGCGAATGGAATCGCAAATTAAACGCGACTCTGGCCGAATTTGGTTTCAAACACACGGAAGCCGACCATTGTGTTTATACACGCACCATTGGGGGCAGAACCTCCTATATCACAGTATGGGTCGACGATTTACTCCTCCTGACAGAAGACACTGCAGAAATGGAAGAATTGAAGCAGTCATTGCGGCAGAAATTCACCGTCACTGACCTTGGCGAGCCGAAACTTCTAATCGGACTTGAAATCAGTCGTGACCGTTACAACCGCACCATATCCATTTCCCAAGCCAGCTACATCGACCGAATGCTTCGCCAGTATAGTATGGAGAAATCTAACCTGGTTTCGACCCCAATGGATCCGAATGTCATCTTGACAAAGCGCGAAGAAGGCGCAGAGGTAAAACCGGACGAAAGATTATCTTCTAGTTTTGCTGCCGTCGTTGGATCACTTCTTTATCTTGCTGTTGTGTCCAGACCAGATATAGCCTTTGCAGTAACCAGAGTTAGCCAGTATACGAGCAATCCTGGACCCGCACATTGGACAGCAGTCAAGAGAATTATGCGGTACCTAAATGGACACCGCCACCTGTCGATCACTTACGGCCCTACGGCAATCAGCGAGGATGCAGATCCTTTCAAATTCTTCGCCTACACCGACGCCGACTTCGCTTCAAATCCGGACGACCGCAAATCCGTTTCTGGATATGTTTTTCTTCTTGCAGGAGGTGCAATTTCCTGGAACTCTAAGAAGCAGACCACTGTTGCACTCTCCAGTACTGAAGCCGAGTACGCCGCCTTAGCGCACGCAACCCGCCAAGTTATATGGCTCCGCAACCTCTTCTCAGAATTGGGACTGGAACAACCATTAGCCAGCCAAATTTTCTGTGACAATCAATCTGCAATTGCAATCTCTCAAGACCCACACTTTCATGCTAGGTCTAAACATTTTGACGTTCAAAATCACTTTGTTCGAGAGAAAGTTGAATCAGGTATTATCGACATTACCTATTGTCCAACTGATGAGATGGTTGCCGACCTCCTAACGAAAGGACTTCCTAGAACTAAGCATGAGAAATTCTCTGCTGAAGCTGGGATGAATCCGACTTGAGGGGGAGTGTTGAACCACAGCCCGGGGGCTATGCACATCGGGCATCGGGCAACTCGGACATCCCTGTATGTTCTCTAACTTTCTACTATGTTCTTCACGGACTCTTACTGACTCAGTCCTGTAATGACTTGATCCCATTATGACTCATATGGACTCATACCTACATATTTAAACAGCGCTGTAGCCTATGTATCTTTAATCAATTTATCGTGAACCCAAATACTATTTGTGTCTCAGAGAACCACTGCGTGTTCTCACCAACTAACCAACTCGTCTATTCTCAACAGGTTCTGGGCGAGGAACGACGGCGGGAGGTAGGCGGTGCACCGGAGGTACTCAGGGAGGACGGGGGTATTGGGAACGGTTGTTCCCTCAACGTGCAAGACGATGGTGGATCCACCGAACGAGCGGTCCCAGAGAGTGGCCTGGAAAACCTTATCAGCGGAAGAAGGATGTGAAAAAAAACACACACCAAGTCGAAGACTGTGTGCTGAATCCTCAGGTTGAGGTGCTTCCTCGCCTCGTAGGAACCAACCGGCAGCATCTGACGCAACTCGACGAACTCCCGGTGAAATCCGTCAGTGAGGTGGCGACCATCGGTGCTGGTTCCACCCGCGAACCAGGCGACGTCCGATGCGAGGAATCGAGGCATGTTTTGAACAAAGAGGGTGGGCTGACAGGGAAAAACGCCCAGATGGCGTCGCAGGTCGTAGAGTCCGAGGGGGCTGAACCGAAGTGAGGGAAACGGGGATGGGGTAGGGCCAATCACATAGCCTTCGCGAACGGGGGGGCTGTCTATATTGATCCCAGGGAGCCCCCAGTTGTGCACAAAGGCGCCCTGCATCGAGATGGTGGGAGTGGAGAAGAGAGCTGGTTGACAGGTCACAGCCACTGATTGAAGGTGATTTCCACTGATCGACGTCCCGATTGGGTGAGTCGAGGACATAAAATGTGTCGGAATGTTATCCACAGGAGTTCCGAGTCCCAGAAACTATATTTTATGGTAGAGAGGCATGGTAATTATTTATGAGAGGTTGACCGGGTGGTCCTGGGATTTTTCCCATTGAGTTTGCAGTCAGTCTATGGTCATAGCGTGTATAAAGTGTTTCGTTGCGTATATATATCTCATGTCTAGATTGAAGCTACCCAAAGCATAACCATGTATGCTAGAGTCTTTAGAAAAAATAGGGTGTGTACTGGCCGTTTATAAGAGCAGATACAACCTACTTTATGAAATTCTCGATCATCGATTTGAGGCGCTCTCGTTTACCGTAGAGTCCTAATTCACTCTTCATTTATAGTTGCAATACCTGAAGTTGAATCTCAGAGATTTCCAGAACATTCGGAGATGGTTGAGTTTTTGTTGAAAAACACGGAAATCGGGTATTTCGGAGGCCTGTGAGGGCGGAGGGGCATAGATTTGAGCTAGAGATGAAGATTTTAGCTATTTGAGCTCATAATTGTCGAAAGAACTGGGGTATTTGAAGCCCAGGTGCCTGAGGTGCTTCAGAACCGCCGGAAAGCCACCCAGTTGAATAACTGCAACTGTACTCAACTTGTTGCGCATTTCGAACCAACTCTTCAAAATTCAGTAAATAACTTGGTAAGTGGCCGCAGATTGACTCTGAGGGAGAGAAATAGTTGATTGTACTCATTCTATCGCGTTTTTATATATCTCTGGCCAACGAACAAGTTGTAGTTGCTTCGGTAGAGTTTTTGGGATCTTGTTTTGGCGGGACGGAAATCTTCAAGTCCTCACAGGGGTCTCAGTATGCTTGGAGGACTGTCCCGATTTTTTTGGACAGCATAAAGGGTGATATTAGTTGTAGTCCGAGTTACAATTACAACCGTTGAAGCTGAGAATGGGGTACAGGAACAAAATTTGAGTTGAATTTCGGTGTTCTAAAGTGAACGCCGGGTCCGCTCCGAGGATCCGGGCCAATCGGGTTCCCTGCCGACTTCTCCGCATTTCAGTTCCCACGGCACAAGATGAGGCGCAACAAGACAAAAAAAAATCATTATGAGTCATCGAACATGGATAAATGCTCCATTAAATCACCAAGGCGTTCCTCATTGACTCCGTCCAGCTCCCGTACCTCAACTCCGGGCCACACGCTGTTGATATAGTCGTCGTCAACGTTGGCAGGCTCATTTCGTGGCTCGTTGTATTCGACCTCGACAGACGTTACCCCAAGTGCGGATGCAAGCCAATGAGGGGGGGGACGCCAGCACCAAGATCCGGATCGCGTCCCTCACGCTCGCCGGGGAAGAGATTGCCGGAGAACCCCGTTAGCCGCGAAGTCAAACGAAGGCGCCTGCAGATGGAGGCGCTGATGGTGGAGGCGTGGAGCGAGCGCCGTTGAAGCTCGGCAGCGAGAGGTGGGTCGATGGGGAGTGTTGCTTGAATTGCCCTGTAGTAGTCAACATGCTCGTCCACCATGGACGTGATTAGTCGCGAGATTTCAACGTTCAGCCGTCGAATCTCCTCCTTCGCACGCTTGATTCCGAAATACAAGACGCCGGCCTCGCGCCGCGCTGGCTGAGTCCAGGGCTGCTTGCGAATGTCCTCGCGCGTCTCCCGTAGCATGTCGAAGTCGATGAGCGCTGTGGTGTTGATGATGTCGGCGAATGTAAGCCGTTCGCGCGGTGGCGTTAGGGCAGCGCCGGCCTCGTTGTAGATGGTCAGCGCGTGGCGAATTGCGCCCGATCGGTTCTGCAGCGCCTTGGATATCTGGTCACGCAGCTTATAGGCTGTGTAAAAAAATTAGAGAGGGGAATCGTGTGATTTGACTCGCCACGTACCAACACCGCTCATCCCGAGCTTCGTTAGCTCGAACAACCGCATCACCACGAGCCTCTCGAGCTGGGAAACCGCAGCCCGGTACCGGCGTTCGGTGGCAACAACGAGCGCGTCCTTGTACTCCTTGCTGTCGGGGGTCCAGCGCCTCTCGATGCCGTTTTCCTCCTCGTAGCGGCAGGTTTGCTCCTCGGCTAAGGTGTACTTGGTGAAGGTTGTTTGGTAACGGGTACGTACGAGTGCTATCTCCTTTCGTTGGTACCCTTTATGGATGAGTGCGTCGAGGTTGTCGTAATCCCTCTTCGCCGCGTCTGAAGCGGCACTGCAATGTCATACTCAGCCTAGTTCCCTGAGAATAAAGTATAAATGACAAACGATGCAGAGTAAAGCTTGTGCAGGACGTCCATATAGTCCGCGGTTTGCTTGATATTGTCAGGTTCAGAGCGCAAAGACTCGAAATACTTGATTTCCGTGATGTGGTCCTTCTCGTAGTCCTCAGCTGTGGTACCTAAACGGCGCTCGAGCTCGGAGAGCTGCTCACGATTGAGCGCAATCTTCTCCAGCGCCTGCCGGTAGTTCTGGTAAATGAAATTACCTGAATTCCGTTAGTAAGTAGATAGAACACGTAAAACCCGTACCTGACGACGCGTGCTTGTCTTGATCGTGGAAATGGAAATGTTCATCAATTTGCTGCTGTCGATGGAATGTCGTCGCGAGCCGAGTACTCGAAGCTAGATGATTGGAGAGTGCGAACGTGCGCTCACACTCCTCGAAGTCTTCGAGGCCCACACCGTCTACGTATAGCGGGTGCCAGCCGATCTGACAAGCGCGGTTGTGGGCGTGACCGTGGAAAGCGGGGACGACACCTTGTAAACGCATGGCGGTGACGTCGGAACCGAGAGAACTGCGCCGCAACGTCTTGAAGAACGCACACATTATATCGTAGCCGAGACCGATGTCAGCGCCATAATGATCGAGAAGGAACTTGACCATTGCGAGGGGTATTTCATTCTAGATGTCAGATTCGGATCGTGCGGAAAGCTGCATTTATTATGTAACTCACAGTTCGCCGCTCCTAATCATATCACACATGACAACACGTGGCCGTGTCGGCAAACCGTGAGGAAAATACCTGCGATGGCAAAAAGCGTGAACATTTTTTTACGGGCTTCGGGACCTGCGGCTTTCCAGCATTCGACACACGTGTCGACGCACTTGGCGAGTTCTTCCGCCTCGGTGCTGCTGAGTTCATTGACATTCAGCCAGGCGACGTCACCGTCGGGCTGATCTTCCGGGTCCAGTTCCTCGTCCGAGTGATCGTCTTGGTGTGATGGGGACGGGGTTTCCGCATCCGGTTCGACAGCGTGGGCGGTGGACAGCACATCGGGTTCGACAGCTTGGGTGGTGGACGGCATAGCAGATGGTGGGGCCGGTGGCTTCTTCTTTTTCTTGCTCTCCCTTGCCCTCTGTACAAGTAAATTAGTAAAGATAAAAAGGAACCCTAGTATTCAGACCTTCTGAGCATCTGCGACCTCGTCTTTGAAAACGTCGACTTGCTCTGGTGTCAGCCAGCGGAAGGAGGTCGATGCCCGGTTATCGGCACGGAGACTCCCGGTCCGGAAGGTCGCGTCGATGAGTTTAAGTGAGTTGTTACCGTCCATACAGCTGAGGAAAGAAAATTTGAGGTGGGGTTCGTTCTTGAGCTTATATAGGCACGGCGCACAGACATTGTGGATAAACCACGCAGCGTCTCGTCCGAGAGCAAGGCTTGCACGGGAGTCGACACGCCGCATGATCTCCAAGTACGCGTCGTACGCGACGGACAGCTGCTCCGCCAAGCTCGAACGCTGCGGGGCCTAAAATACGTAAGACGGCGAACTACAGAAATTACAGAAATAGGTATACGTACCTCCGCGAGGTTAGTTAGTGTTCTGCTGAGAGCCCCGAGGCTGTAGCGAGGGCAGACGCGGTGGATCTGCCTGTAGATCTCGAACAGACGCAGTGGGAAGGCTAGGGAAACCTTTTCGGGACTGGCCCCGATGTACCCGTGCATTATCAAGGTCTCATTTGTGCGCCGAGACCTGTCCTGGTGCACAAAACGCCGCGTCGTGATCCCTGCATGGGCTGGAGATGAAGAATGAACTTAAACTGAATGATTATTACGCACCTTCGAAAGCTACGACGTCAATTGTCCATGCGAGCGGGTCCTCGTCCGAGTTGATAGGTCCGTCGCGTCGGAGGGCAAGGTACGCGTCGACGAGTGCCGGCATTTGCTCCTGCCAGGCATCTATCATCTTCTGTACACGGTGGGCGCGCCGACGAGCATCACCACGTCTGTGGGAGGTAAGCTAATGCGTAGTATGATGAAAGCCACGTACCCGGGGCGGCATTTTTCGAAAAGCTGAGTGAATATAGCTTCTTTCCCCTCGTTGCTATGGTAAAACCCCTCCTCGCCGGGAGGAAGCGTGCCGAGCGCCGCCTCCTCGTCGCTGTCGAGGTCCTTCCACCCGTCACCTGTATAGTCCTCTACATCCGGCATCTCGATGTCATAGTCACCGGTCCCGAATAACTGTTCACGCTGAAGGAAACTGAGAGCTAGAACACTAATCTTAGCTGCAGAATACACCTTTTGAAGGTAGCCACGTACCCGTTATCTGACCGGTAAGTTTCTCGCTCTCCTTTTGAATCTGAGCGCCCGTCTTGTTCAGGGGTACAGTCTTCCGTACCGGCTTCGCGCCGTAGGAGATGTGGTGGTGGCCAGAGAGGGCAGAGCTTTTCCTCACCTTCCTGCCAGTGCCCATACTAACACGGTGCGGAGAGTCGGGAATCACGCGCGCACGTGCGTATCATCGGGCCTAATACTGTTCGGACGGCAGGCAGCGTGGAAAGGATTGGATTCTCTCGCTAGATACATATCTCCATACGTGCTAGGTGTGTGGGAAAGGCGGCGCGCCCGGAGACATCAATCAGTAAGGCGGCGCAGAGGCCCGCAGACAGATCAGAACAGTGACGCGGAGACACTACGAAGGAAGTGCAGCGCGGAGCTGCCCAGAACAGAAAGGCGGCGCAGAGTCGCCCTGAAGAGATAAGACCGGCGGCAGCGGGAGTGGAGAGCGGGCGGCATCCGGCGGGCATCACAAGCGAGAGTGAGAGAGGCGGGGATTGATGGTCAGCCAGAGCAGGGTGGCGGTGTCGAGGTCGCAGTGCGGCGTATGATAAGCGGGAAGGGCGGCGGGGACAGCGAGGGGGTGGGAGAGGCTGCGTGACGACAGCGATCAAGCGTGTGACACCGTCGGTGGCGGCATCACGCGGCGGAAATGTCCGAGTGATGGGTCCAGGCCCAACTGATGGGCCGTCCGGATGCGGACGACGGCAGCCGGCGGCGCCCGGAAACGGCCGAGGCAGGCTGCGCTGAGCACAAGTAGAAAAGTGCTCTTTAGTGGGGGGTATTACCGGGGAGTAAGCACTATGGCTTGTTTTGATACCAACCGCATGCAGTGAAGTGATGCGATCTGTCCAACTAACCGGTTGCTATATTTGGGTAGGGCAGGTGCCGGAATAACCTTATATGGGAACCCGATCAACTTTGGATCAACTCGATAATTTAAACTCAGATCGACTGGTCTGTCTATCGACAGAATTCATAGACAGACCAAGTTACTGGTCTAATGTCTGAACATACTTCAACTCGGATTGAACTCCTCAATGAAGAGAATGGATGCTGTGGAAGCGTGGCATATTGGCAATACTCCGCGACAACGAACTTGAGGGTTATGTTGACGGCTCCGAGGTGTACCCGACAGTCGCAGACCCGACGATGCTAACTACAACCGAGAAGACAAAAATTGCCGCATGTCAAAAGGCTGACAGAAAGGCACGGAGCAAGATTGAGCTTGCTTTGGGAAATTCCCAGATGGTACATATTGTGGGAGCAACTATGGCACTCCAGATGTGGTCACAATTGTGCACAGTCAAGGAGGCCCGAGGTCAGCTAGGTATTATGTCGTATCGATGGAGATTATACTGGACATTGCTGAAGAAGGCGCCGACATCTCAGCCCATATTACGGAGCTACGCTCAATTCAGGAGCAACTGAACACGATGAGTAGCCTGGTATCAGACCAGGAGTTCCTCATTGTGTTGATCACATCCCTCCCAGAATCCTGGGACTCATTCACGAGCTCGTACTTGGCTGCAAACAACGGTAAGTTGACAACCACAACATCAGACAGCTCTGTACCTTCATCCTCCACCAGGGCAGCGAGCCCTGTCACTGTCAATTCACATGAGTTGGTGGCCCTCATACTTGAGGAGTATCGACACCAGAAGGAGAAAGCCGGAGAGTCTTTCAACGGATCATCAGCACTGTTTGGTAGGAGTCAGAGTACTCACCAGCCCAGCAAATCATCGAATAGCGATGGATGCTTCAATTGTGGAACTCCTGGCAACACGGCCAAGGATTGCTGGAGCAAGGGAGGCAGCAAAGAAGGCCAGCGACCCCAGAATCATAGTGGGAGAGATTCGCGAGGGAAATGGAAAGGGAAGAGAAAGGAGAATTCAGCTCACCTAGGTACGAACAACACTCCTGATGATACTGACCCACAGTCTGCATTTATGGCAGTCCATTCCAATGAACCCCACTTCGATTCGCGTCTATCAAGAGACACGTGGCTTGCTGATTCCGGCTGCACAGTCCACATTGCTAACAATCGGGACATCTTCACGGATTACACCCCGCTTGAAGGCGAAACAATCAATGGACTTGGCGACAATGTTGTTAAAGCGCACGGACGTGGCACCGTTACCCTCGAAAGCCATATCAATGGTCAGAAAAAACGGTTAAATTATATAACACATTGTATGCACCGACTGCCGGATGCAGGGGGAGCAGCCACATTCCAGCATGGCAAAGCCAGAATCTGGAACAAGAACCGATGGCTTGTCTTGCAAGGCAAGAAGAAGTTCCGACTGTACTGGCTAGACAATGTCCGTGCAGTGACTGTTGGGAACCGAGTGAACACCCGGACAGGTGAGGAAAGCCCGAATAGTTGGGCATCATGGCATCGCAGGTATGGCCATGTATCTAACACGACATTAGAACTCCTTGTCAAGAACAAGTCCGTAGAAGGACTCACCATTGATCCCAAGAGCAGACCCAAAGCCGAGGACTGCGAATCATGCATTCAAGCGGAAATGCACCGGCGACCATTCCCGCACAAAGCCCTTCACTGATCAAAGATCCTGGGAGAAGGCACCCACAGTGACCTATGGGGTCCTGCACGCACCAGATCAACCGAAGGAAACCACTACTATATTTCCTTTACCGATGATTGCAGCTGCAGAATAACAGTTTTGTTCATGTGATCCAAAGACCAGGCGAAGACCAAGGTAATGGAGCACATCGAGTGGTTAGAGCCGCAGTACGGGTATAAACCCAAGTGGATTCGCATTGACGAGGGAAGGGAATACCTGAATGAGAAGCTGAGGTCAGCTCTCGCAGCAAGGGGGATTGAAATTCGCGAAACCGCGCCTATTCCCAGTCCCAAAATGGAGTTTCCGAGCGAGTGAACCGCACGCTAGTAGAATAGGTGAGAGCGATGTTGATGGAGAAGAATTTGCCCAAAAGTTTGTGGGAATTTGCAGTAACACACGCCACCTATATCTGAAACCGTTCACCAACCAAAGCTCTACTGGACGGCAAGACACCGCATGAGGTATTCCCGAAGGAGAAACCAGATGTCTCACATTTTCAGGAATTTGGAGCACCCATATGGATGTTTTGCGAGGATGTCGAGAAGCTTTCAAAGCTAGAAGAACGGCAATCAAACATGTATTCTGTGGCTATATGGATGGTCCACGATCAGTACAATACTACGACACCAGGACCCACCACGTCAAAATTTCCCGCAACTACCGATTCACCAACCCCGCCGTGCTCACCCCATGACTTACCAACCCATCTAAGTAAACTGCGCCAAGATGATGTGTCCTGGATCAAGTAGAACTTAGGATCAGATCGTTCTTTTGTCTAGTGCTCGGAAAATAGCATATATTTTTGCTAAACATTGGGTCAATTTCTCTGTCAGGTCTCCGGAGTTTGAACTGTATCCTGAGAAGTTTGACGCAAGGGTAATCAGAGGTGTACTCAACAATTTGTTCAGATAGGTTTTCCCTCAGTGAGGTGACCTCATAGACCAGATCAATTTGATGTGTACAAATGGTAAGAAAGTGACGTGGAAAACCTAGAACTTGGATGTTGAGATGCAGGGATAAAAGCTTCTTGGCACATGTAGGATGGGACTCCATGGGTTCCTAGAGCATTCTCAGTTATGAAGAACCATGTGCATGGCCAGCCAGGAGCAGACAACAACTTTGGGCAGTTTTCGCACCCCCAAGAACTGGAGACTCTGCCTACAAGAAACTTATTGACTTAATATTGCCTCCGAGTGGAGGAGACATTTTGGGTTCAAGTGAATGATCAGCCCTGCAGCCTGACAGTCGAGCATCTAAATGGACTGGGAATGGTAGCAATGGCCACTGGTCAATTTCTGAGGGTACCTCAACCAAAGTCTCTTGAAAAAGTTGACTAAAACCTTCGAAGAAACCCTCAAAATGCCAGTGGCTCCATACTCCTGTTGTGATGGGGACTGTGGTTCTACTGGATTCAGGGTAGTATTTGCAAGTAAAGTAGTGTTTGTCCTGTAGAGGGAAAAAAAATTACAGCCCTCAGTTAAAGCTCCTTCCTGTATTCAAGCTGATCTCGGGGCATGTATACATATGTACAGCCATTGTCCATCACATAGTAGCTCACATACCCACCAGCATTTGAGTAGTTGTCTAGATCCTGCAGACTGGCTCTTGTTCAACCGACATGCTGTGTATGTCATGGAAATTGTATACACTGCAGATTTGCTGCTGGACGAAGATACATGGTTACAGCTTAGCAAACACCAATGGCTGCTGCTGCCCAATCTCTCTCTCTTTCGTTGCCCCAGGTGTATTTCTGCGAACTGGCAGAGGGTGTTCCTAACCTCCCAGATTATATGTTCATGTTCGTCCATGTCTCCCAACTTTCCCGAAGTCCCCGCTGAGCCACCACACCCTACCCATCTGATCCTCAACAGTGTGCAGGCCCACACCCTCTTGACATTCCCCACTGTATTCAAGAACACACTGAAATACTTGGAACTCAGAAACACGGGTGGAGTTGTTCCCGCAAATATTCGTCGTGACAGCAACTTCCTCCCTTGTGATCGATTGTCATGCCCAGTCAGTGTTCGGTCCACTCCCTCTGCTTCCGAGCCTCAAGTGTCTGCATATTCCCTACGCTCTGAACAAGGATGTGCTGGATTTAATGCAAAGTCTGGACTCACAGAATATTGAATCAATATTGGTTTTGGGAGATGGTTCAAAAGTAGAGGTGTGCCGAAATATTTGTGATCTTGTCGCTCACAGATGGGTGGGTACATTGCACCATTTCGAGTTTAATCCCAGTGAATTCTGTGATGTTGATTCCTTCCAAGTTTGCACACACTTTAAGACCTTCCAGTTGACAGAATGCCAAACATTTCCTCTTGCAGATCTCCTCGAAACTGCTGTGAGCTGGACAGATCTCAGATCGCTCTTGGTGCCTCAGCGTCAGGGATCAATCTTTTGTCCCTGGTGCGTATCACACAAATCTTTCCACACCTCATTTTTCTTGAGGTGGATCTCGACCAACTCACACTGCTTCCCCCCACTCTCTGTGACACCCTCCTTATCCTACGGCCTCAAATGCCTCGTACTCTACTCATTCCCCCCTGAATGTGCTGCTGATGCACACCTCCTTGCACCCCACCTGCACTGCCTGTTCCCGCAGCTCAACTCCATCCGATATAGCAGTCAGATCAGAAAGAAGGAGATGATGTTGGGCAAGATTGGATTTGTAACCGATTTGGATGTGTGGGGGGAGGTTCTGGATGATGTTTTTCTCTGCCAAGGGCTACCCTAACCCTCCTCATCCCGTCGTTTTTCCTGCTGGATATTTTCTTATCGTCATCATCACTCATATATTCAGAAAGTATGTCTCCTCATACTGCAGCCAACATGTCTCATTGTTGCAGTCAACAGAGAGGAGTTTGATTGAGATCTGAACACCTACAGTACTTTAGTTTACCACTTTTTTCAGAAGGCAGGATTTTTGGGAGGAATGCTGTATGTAGTACTTACCACCATTAGGATCCATGTATCTCAAGAGGCACCTGATCTCGTTATCTGGACCACTATCAACAGCACGTGCACAGAAGGACCCTTCCATATCGGGTTGTTGATTGGAGGAGCGCAGTGACACCATTTGATCAGGGGGGTCCCAAAAGTGCACATGGCATCTTTGGATCTGTTTGTTTGATGGTCGCCCCATGGGAACATTGCTGTCGGAATGTTGCCAGCAAAACTACACTGAGTCTTAGAGCAAGAATATGGTAGGAGCATGTAAATATTGAGGGTATTACATCTATATGCACTGTTTAAGCATGCATCCATGACTTACATTGGACATCCAGGAAAGGTTTGCTGCAAGTCTGGGTAAGGCCAGCTGACATACTGAACAGATTCTATAACTCGAATGTAAATGCATAATATGCTAGTTGCTTGCTTGCATAGAGTAAGAGAAAAATACAGGCAGCTTATTGGCTATGTAATAATTAATTTCAGGGTGTTAGGCTGCTCTTTGGAGAGGTTTTTCAACCAGAGGGGACAACTGCAGCCAAACTGGGACCAAAATGGAGGGGAAGTTGGTGACTTCCAAACATCTGCAAGTGAAATATTACCCGATTTGAAGATCACATGGTAGGTAGGTTGACTGAGAGGGTTGAAATAAAGCAAAACAGCCCCAATTATTTAATTGACAGAATGAACACCCTTGCTTCTCACCACTGCTGCCTCAGCTCCTTCTTGCCACAGCCGGCAAGTGCCAGGGCCACGGCTTCATGGCATTTGATCAGCGTAGGTCGGACATTGGCCATGGCATTGGCCTGGCGTTGCACAATCGATCAAAGATTTGGCAGGTGTGAGAAACAATTGTTCTTTGTTTGTTTGCCGTGGGCAGATCTAAATCAGACTAATAAAAGACCGCGGATCAATTATATTGATTTATTCCGCTCACAATCAGCATTGTGTGGAAGGGCAATGGCTGGGCAAAGCTTCTTGATTCACGTTGGATAGATTGATAGATGTACTGATTAATGCGGGTTTGCATATATAATAAAGAACAAGCAACAGTGATTGAAATCCAACTCCCCTCTTGCCTGTTCCATGGGAAAGAAGGTAATTTGCACTTGCCTGGAGTGCATCACGTGCCAGGTTTTTGTCGATGGTCAGCACATACCAGGCAGTAGAGTCACTACACAGCTCCGACGAGTCCATGAGCTCCGGACAGCTGCCAATCGTTCGTCGGATTATGCCAAAAGCCCCAATTCTCGAGCCCGCCCTGGTGTGGAAGAACTTTTTGATGAGGAGGGGGACTTCAAAGAGAAGCCAAGGGGCTCACCAGGTGCGCAACATCCTTGCAGATGATTTCTTAGTTAAATGATCTGTTATTTATAGGCATCGTGCTCAATGACCTTCTTATTATCCAGCTCTGTTCTGCTTTGATTGTCTGGTTGAATCTAAAGGCTAGTGTCAGCCACGAAACTGCGAACACTATTCTAAAGGCTCTTCAATTTATCCTCAACACCGCCCTGGAGCTTCTGCAGGTAGCCTTGATTGCACAGGGAGTCCCTGTTCAGGTTCCAAAACTCCGGATTCCCAAGGACCTTTGAACTATCTATCAGAACTACACCAAGGAGCCTGAAATCATTTGTACACCCTGTTGTCCCAAGTGCTATACTCTATACCCATCTCTGGAAAAAATGCCGGAGAAATGCACAGCAAAGGTTTCGAAGAACTCCCGCATTCGGTGCAAGGCTGAGCTCTGGCGGACACAGCACTTTGGGAAGGAGTCTAAACAGGTGCCCATAACGACATTCAATACACAAAAATTTGAATCTTGGCTTGAATGGTTCCTCTCACAGAAATCTACTGAGGATTATCTTGCCGAATCATACCAGAGGCCTGCTGCTGCAGTGGAGAAGAGATGGCAGATCTTCAGGATAGTCCCCGGTGGAAGAAACTAAAAGAGTTGGGAGACAAATACAACCTGGTCTTTGGACTATACATTGATTGGTTCAACCCCTGTTCGAACAAAATGGCTGGTACATGGTCAAAGAGGATTCTCATTCTAAACTTATATATTTGTACCCTAGGAAAACAAGTCTCCACTGGCACCGTTATTCTATATTTCCTGAACCTGCCCCCTGAAGTCCGCTATTTGCCAGAGAATGTCTTTATTGTGGGTCTAACCCCATCACAAGTAAACCCTCCACTAGGACACTACTGCCCTTACTCGATCCACTCATGAAGACAATCCTCTCGTATGATTTCCTGGGGAAGAACTTAACCACATATTACCATCCAGAAGGGGTGAAAGCAACTGCACAAATTGTTCCCCTTGTAGCAGATCTCCCAGCAGCAAGGGAGGCAGGTGGATTTCTCTCATACTCGGCAACAATGTTTTGCTCCTTCTGTCTCCTCACCCAGGACGAGAAGGCTCGACTAGATTATTGGCGGTGGCTGAAGTGAGTATCTGCTACCATACTTAGACAGGCGAAAGCTTGGTTCAGACAACCAACCAAGGAGAAGCAGATCCTCCTGCAAAGAAAAAGCAGGGTTCGGGGGTGCTCCCTGCACCTCCTTCCATACTGAGACCCTGTGAATGACACTATCCTGGGTTTCATGCACAACTGGCTTCTTGGTGTACTTGAACACCAGCTGCATGTACTTTGGGGACTAGGACGTGATGCTCGACGAACCAAAGATTTGGCGGAGTTTGATGCTGATGATGAGGATATGAGATTTCTGATGCTGGTGGAGAGGAGGATGCACAAGATGTACTTGAGGACGAGGCTAGTTTCAACCCTGACATATTTGCAAGGTGGAGAGAGCAATATCTTCGGGCTACACAGTCCGAGGAGGAAGAGGAGGAGGAGGAGCAGGAGGAGGAAGAGGATCAAACAACTCCCAAAGGTACCCCAGCACCAGATGGTGATGACCCAATGGACGGTTCAACCTCTGAAGCCACACCTGTCCCAGAGTCGAACCCTCCGGATGATGCAGACAACGACGAAGTCAATAGTGACAGTGATTTTGAAGACATCGCAGTACGAGGATCGTGGAAGTTTACAAAGGAAGGTCTGGAACAGATTCGCCGATGTGTTAGAGAGGTCTCCCTCCCTATGCATGTGACTCATCTGCCAGGGAATCTTGGTGAAGCGAAGCACAGAAAATTGAAAGCAGCACAACTTCTCACTCTGTTCTCAGTCATTCTTCCACTTGTTTTGCCAGAGATGGACCTTGATGACGATCCAGCCCGAAATGAGGCCATGCTACAGAGTTTCTGCGATGTGGTTGCTTCCACAAACATTGTAGCATCTTTCAAAACCTCGAACTCTGCTGCAGATTCTTTCATGGACCACTACTTGGCCTACTTCTCCTCCATTCAGGCATTATTCCCCGATGTTAATGTTCTACCAACACACCACAATTCAATGCACATTCCAGATATTCTCAAAAACTGGGGACCTCTGGCAAGCCAGAACGAGTTTATGGGTGAACGTGTAAACAACACTTTGCAGAAAGTCAAGACCAACGACCACTTCTGTAAGTTTTAACCCAGTATTTCCACTTGATCCTAACTCACCAAACTTAGGGGATATGGACTATACCAGGCTCAGACATTTTGCTCGTCTGGGGTGTTTACTTGCAAAGAAGCATGACAAGCACCTTCAGGATGGAGCATTACAAGGTCTTGACAACATTCTAGATCGGCGGATCCCAAGAGTCTGCAAACCCCTGCTGAACTAGACGACGAGCAATTGGCAAAATTTTTGGCAAAGAAAAGTTGTGACATTCCAATTTCACTGTACACTTTAATCCTTGAGTACTTGGCCTTAATCAGCGAGGACAAGTTCAATTTTTATGGCACTCGCAATGCAACTGGGGCAGTCACTCTTCCCGATCCAGATCACTGGTCAATGATACTGCCCCCCCACGGCAAACAATGCTTAAAGTTCGAGGTGGACAAGCACACATATAGATGCACCTCATCTCATACTCCCAATAGCTTGATTCAGTTCTACGAGCCAGGACCGGACCCAAACCAAAAGCATACCTCTACCGGGGTTATCACCGCTATTTTCCAAATCCCACTCAACAATATTCTCCGAACTTTTGTTGTTGTTCACAGACATCAACCTCTGTTTATCCAGTTCTACAAGGATCATCCAGAGTTAATGACTCAAGTCATGGACTCTGACCCAGAGCCGAATGGTATAGTGATTGAACCACACCACATCATCACACACTTGTCTGCATGGAAATGGCCTGCAGACATCTATCACACCAAAAAACCCGTTTTAAAAGTCTGTTGGGCACTGAATCGTGGCCGATGGTAAATACCCACTCCTTTTTTGTTTTGACTCTTTTACTCTCACTGTTGTTCACTTATTCTCTTGTAAAGGCTCCTGTAAAATAACCTCAATTTCATTTCCTTGCTCACTAATTCAATGAGTCATGGACCCGTAGCTGACAGACCTTAGTCTTTGTTTTTCACCAACTATGTTCTCTGCCTTGAAGAAAAAATTGAATCCCTAGTTTCTCTGCCAAGAAGGCCTTTGGCTGAGGATAGGTAACCCAAGGCAAAATTTCGCGGGCATTTAACCAGCAGATCATGAGATCAAATTGACTGGTGTCGACCTTTACCATCATTTCTTGATGGTAAAGGTGTTCACCAGTCGAATTACATATATTCATTTGATCCCTCAATGCCCACAGAGACCACCCTAAAAGGCATAGTAAATACCTTCAAACTTTATTATGGAGAGACTTCGGGACTTTGGGGAATGTGCTCCATTCTACAATTAAATTGGTTTGGCGCCGTAATTTTGGAGCTCGGTCCGGCCCGCTGTTTGGTCCAGATGGAAATGGTACACATGCAATTTTCACAACTTCCTTCCTTTCTCTCCTGAATGCCATGCCGCGACTCTGTACAAGGTCAGGACAAGGGAGTCGAGAGAAGGAAGCCTGCTTGAGGGTGCGTACACCCCATGTTTCCATTTACTCATCTGACACAACATAGCTCGTCGACGACAGGCGCAAGTACAGACATATGAAGACTACATGCAGCACAGGGACGCCCTTCCCTCGCTCAATGCCGCATGAAACTTAAACACCTCTCCATTGTCTCCCTTGCCTCACAGCCCGCATCCTTCCGTATTCTGACCTCCTCCGCACACTCGACATGCCCACTGTGTGCAAGCTCGAAGATCTCATCATTGATGCAATCTACCTCGAAATCCTGCGCAGCTGCCTCAACCAGAAGCAGGAGCAACTCGAGGTCGAGTACACGATGGGTAGGGACCCTGCGCCAGGCGCAATCGACGCTGTGCTCGCTGTGTTGTGGGATTGGTGCGTCCTTCCTCCTTCAAGCCTGAAGAGTAATAATGATAAGATGTGTGTGCAGGGCATCCACCACTGCTTCCATTCTCAGGCCTCAGCACACTTGACGCCAAGCTCGCCATGTGGCTGCACAGACCACCGCCCGGCGTGCCGACCTCGCTGTGCACCACACCGCGCTGCAGAATGCCCTCCACGAGGCCACCAAGGACAAGGGCTCCCACGCACATCGTGACTGCCGCGGCGGACTCGGCATGGCCCTAGGTGGTTCATCGATGTATGGCGGGAACATTGACTCGGTCATGATGATAGACGGGTACCACGAGGGGAGAATACTAAGTGGAAGGGCCGCAAGTGGGTGGTGTTTCGGTTTGATTTTACGTGTGCTAATGCCCTCGCAGAACTGCACCAGACTCGGGCAAGCCTGTACGCAAGCGGAACCGGCCTTTCTAGCGTCTCGTGCTGTTTTCTTGTCTCAAGTTTGTATAATACACATTACAATGCACTTTTTATGCGTGCAGGATACGTGGGCACGAGGTACGTCTATACCGCACCTCTGCATCTCCACGTCTCCATGTCATCCTCTCCCTCCCTCACTCACTCAGTTAGACAACACACTGATGCGGGGAACACGAGCGCTACTATCTCCTCCCTCCTGCCGTCTCCTCTCCCACACCTGTACCTGCGCCTCCTCTCCTGCTCCACACCCACATCACGCTGCACCTCCTTTCCTTCGTAGGTACACGCCCCATGTCCGTATGTACGTACATCTTGAATAAACACCTGTTCTCAAGTGAATTGCCTGTGTGATTCTGGGTTAGTAAAGGGTGGGCTTCAATTGAAATTGAATGAAGTGAAGCTGACTGCGAAGATCAAGATGGCAGGAGCTTACAGCTACGACATGTGTTATTTGCGGCCTCAATTGCATTAACCAAAATCATCTATTGAGCTCGCAAAAACATCTATGAATGAAAAAAAAAAAGATCTAGTAGCATGACCTGAATAACCTCTAAACCTCGTCGTCAACATCCATCTCCGCCTTGTCGTCAGTATCCTCGAGATTAATCTCGATGTCTTCGTCGTCGTCGACATCCAAGTCAGGAATTGTGTCCATTTCCTCCTGAGTTGGGACGTCGTACTGTGCCAAACATTGTTCCCATACATCTCCATAAAATCTTTCTTGCCCATCGTCTTCCACCCGTTGTGCACCTCGTCGAAAGCAAAATCTGCCAGGGGAAATGCAACCCCGGTGTTTACATACAGGGTGCGCTCCTTTAATGTGAGGGCATTGAAAAATTCGGGCGTAAAATAATCGATTGGAATGTCGGGAGGCAAAATTACCCCAAAGTCGGAAGCAGGGAGAGGGGGGTCTGAACGAATGCGAGTCTGAGGCTTCCTGTGGTGATGCTAGTGAGTTGTGAATCCATTCGGTGTTGATATGGACATACCTCTGGCCAGGCTTCACATTACGTTGCCGATACTGCTCTGCAGCAGGATCAAGTTCCTCCTGGAAAAACTGGGCAGCAATTGGATTATGGCCTGGCTTCTTGCGCACGGTGCGTTGGGTGCCTCCCGAAGTGTGCTCGTCATCGGAGTGGACTTCTTGAACAAACACCATACGCTGCACGGGCTTTCGTAGTCCAAGTCTAACAGCTGTGTCAAAACGAACTTGCGCCAACTGAAACAATGTATAAGCCCAGAAAAATGAGGGAAAGAAGAACAAAAAACATACTCGGCCATGGGCTTTGAATTTGTTGCTATGCTTGATCGAGTCGCCGAGACTGCCCGGGCGACGTCTCTCCATCCTGGTCTTTTGAGCTAGTGTGCCATAAGCGTAGTTGTCGTACATATCACCAAGGAGCTCTGAGTCTTCGGCAATCTTGGTGTTAACCTCGAGAGCAGCGAGGGCGAAGGAAGAGGAGAGGAATTGAAACCCTGACACCGCCAAGTGACGATGAAGCTGGTTGTATTTGGACTGAACTGGCCCTTCGAGGTCGGGACAGAAACCTTTGAGCCTGGCCTTCAGAATCATGGTGAAGACGGTAGCAAGATGGTTCTCGGGAATGCGTGTGATATCATTTGCGATAGGCCTGGTGATGAGTTTTGCGTCTCGGATAAGCTTGGTGGCAAGCTCTTTTGCAGTGCTGACCGCAGTCCTAGAGTCATTGACAAGGGTTCGCATGTGCTCACGAACATCATCGACATTGTCAAAGCACTTGTCATAGTGCTTTTGGGCTTCAGTGGGGGGAAGCACATCAGTTTGTGTGAGCAGACCACAAATTCCACGAATGAAGCGCTGGAATGCTCTCTGCATTTTTTATTAGTCACACAACATGAAAGAGCACAAAAATTAAACACACCTGTATTGTCTTCGCATTGGCAGGAACCTCCTTCGGGCGAATACCCCAACGATCACGCGCCGTGTCTTGGCTGAGGTGGTCTTGGTGGACATGTCGTTTGCAGCTGCATTTGCAGCGCTGCCCGACGTGTCGGCGGATCCTGCACCTCCCATGTTCGTGTGACCAGTGGAGGTAGAAGGTCCGGCACTCGCAGACCCTGAGGCACCGTCCTTGCGAGCTCTCTTTGTAGAAGAGGAGGGCCCAGTATCTGAATTGGCATCGGGGCTGGCTTTGCGCTTCTGCGAACTGCCGTTAGCACCAAAGTTAACTTTGGTCTTTCCTTTCCTGGGAGAGGGCCTGGATTGAGTGAGGTTCCTAGGAGGCATTGAGGTGTGGAATGGGAATTGGTAGAGGTTGGGATGAAAGACGACAGAGGATGAAAGAAATAATTGATTGAATGCCGATCATTGATTTCTTGGCCTCGAGGCACCAACATGGTCGTTCACACTTGGAGAATTATCCTGCTTGAGCTATAACAGCAATTCATAGAGTGTACAGCATAACATATGCTTTTCACTACATGGATAGCTTGTTTTCATAGCCCGAGCTAGCCATAATTTCCGAACGCAGGCGCCTGCAGCACTGAGGGCATTAGACAGAGAAAATAGGAGTACTGAGCCAATGGTGGTTCATCTTGCTCTAGAACTGGGCGTGAAGCATCAGGGGAAGGGTTTAGTCTGAGACTGGGGAGGAGATGGTGGTTGAGAGCAAGATGTTGTGGTGCGACACATCTTCTGCGAAACTTGACACCGTGGGTCAGTTCTCACAGCTGCCAGATCTTTGCGATTGTGCAATGCCTGGCCAATGCCATGGCCAATGTCCGACCTACGCCGATCAAATGCCATGAAGCCGCGGCCATGGCACTTGCTGGCTGTGTGCCTTTTTGAACTTACAGGACAGTCTTGTGGTTGTTTATCTACTCTGAGGGTCTTTTCCTTGCTGCTATCTGGACAGAATAAGCCCAAAGAATCTGGTCTACAAGAGTGTGAAGTCCACCTGCAAGGCCTTAGTTTGCTGCTGCCAAAAAAGCAATTTATTGTTGGACCTCTCTCACAAAGTGATTATCCAGTTACTTAGGTTTTAATTACATCAAAATTGTCACTTCCACCTGCCTAGCAGCAAAGAGGTGACAAAGAGCATCATAAGCAAATTCATGGTACTGTGTTGTGGTGATTTCTTTTTCGTGGTATAGCTTTCCAAGCTTTGTTTCCTTTGAGTTGTGTGATAAGACCAAAGGGCACCGAGTCAATGCAAATGCTGGCAGCAATAGTGTTGGCAAGGTTTGGTTTGGTTCAGGTTCAGGGAGCTTTTATCTGAACACTGAACTTGAACCTCCCATTCGGTTCAGGGATTGCCTGAACCTTGAACCTGAATGTGCACGTTCACATTCAGTTTGGTGTTCGAACTAGAACTGAACCTGAAAAAGATCACTCTTGCATCCAAGGTTAAATTGCAGGTTTAATAAATAGGGAAGTATACCAATCATTCAACCTGTGTGTTTCAAACCACTTCCGAGCAACAGGAACATTTCTTGACAATTTCTTCATCACCTGCCACTTTAGTAAGATATGTGGCTTGCACGTGACCAAGCATTGACACATCCGCCCAACATCTGCCACAGACAATTCAATCTGAGCGCTTCAATAGACACCTAGAACTCAGCTGAGTACCTGTATAAACAATTAGCCACTGAAATAGTCAAAATGGAAAGGAGAAACAGCCTGAAATATTGAAAAATCCATTGCAAGTGGGTGATTTTGGGTTCAGGGTTCAAACACATTCAGCAAAAAATCCTCTCATCCTAACACCAAACTGAAATTGGTGTTCAGGTTCAGCAAATTGCTGAACCTTGAACCTGAACCTGGTGTTCAGTTCGGTTCAGTTCAGGTTCGAACCAATTTTTGAACTGGACCTTGCCACCACTATGCAGCAGATGACGAGCATAGGCTGAACTTGGATTTCAATTAGATACTTATGGTATGGATAACGAGTGTATTTGAAGAATAGAAATCTCATAAATATTAATCTTGCACGAAGTGCATGGTACAACTACTCGGAATAGGTGCGCTCCCCCATTCTGTAGTGGGTTACCGGCATACAAAACATATTGTCAATCCAAACACACAACGCGACCACATTACTGCCGACTTGCGATGTGTCTATACACCTTCTGAGGGCTCGACAACCCTCGGACTTGCTCAATAGGGAGTGGCTAGTACATCTGCTACTCCCAGACCCCTCACAATCAACACAGGACTAGTATTTTGAAGCAACTGTGAGCGGCCGACAAGTCACCAAACTTAGTGTAAATACTGTCTATAATACCCCTTCCTCGAACACAAATGATTCTTGTACCTCCCAATACTCCCGGAATGTTGTATTTCAAGCACATAATGCATTTCCCACCCCTCCCGTGCCGCCATCCTATCAGACCGTAGTAACCACCGATTCATGGACTGCCATTGGTCGCACAAGTTCTGGGACAGTCATTTGTCCAAAATGCTTCAACGATCCACGGGCATAAACGAGGTGCTTTCTGTCTTCAGAGCTCGCCTAGTCGTCGTAGCAACAAAGAGAACGAGGGTGTAGGGGTGTCGGACTCGGATATGCGCGCATGGAAGACCATGCGACTCGGTTGATTTCTTGTGCAGTAAATCTATTAGATTGAATTCCTATTGAAAGCCATTATTTCCTGGATAGACAGACATGTTAGCATTCTACTTACATACTTTCAGAATTTTTGTAGGCAAACCTCATGCATACGATTTAAAACGAGCGAGTCCAGCTGGCGAATTCCAAACGGAGAAGAGTCCCGATATGGAAAGGTCCTTCTGTGCACGTGCTTTCGATAGTGGTCCAGATAACGAGATCAAAACTTAATATTCGAGTTTCCTGCATCCAGTGTACCAGGTTTAATCAATATACCATCTATCTATTATGTGCTGTACTCCCAATAAAATCCTGCACTCCACCAAAATTCGTTTGTACTTCCAAGATTGTGAATATCAGCAAAATACCGTTTCCCACTCCAATCCCGTCTACCACCACTCCCGGTAACGACTACGCAGTCTCGCTACACGCGCACAATAGTCGACGAAACCCTGCAGGCACGCGGCCGCGCGCGCAGCTTGTGGCCGAATGTGCGCACGATGACCGCGCCGAGGCGCTGCGGGGAAGGGGATCAGCATTGCTAGCGGGGACGAAGTAACAGTAGGGATGGAAAAACGGGGATAGAAGAGTGCACGGGAGGGGGGAAGGAAAACAGGCATCGAGGACACAGCCACAAAGGAAACGGGAACAGCTGGAAGAACGCGGCGCCTGCGACGTGGGCGCGGGGAGACGCCGCAGAAAAGGAGCAAAAGGAACGAAGCAAAATGTAAGTCGACTCACCATCCACCACCTCGCCTAACACCGCCTACTCTCGTCCAGCTCCGCCTCCTCCGCCTCACCCTCCCTCCTCTCCATTTCCTACCCTCGTGCGTTTCCCTCGTCCTCCCCTCCTTCTTTCTCTCTCGCTCTTACCTTCCATCCCACCCTCCGCGCTACCCAACGTCGACGCAGCAGGAAGGGAAGAAGCAGGCGAACGCAGCCCTGTCTGTGCCGCCCCGGCCACGCCGCGAGCGCGTGCGCGAATGTCCTTTTTGAGGAAAGGGTTTTTGCCGGGGGTGCGGGGGGTGGGATGGGAAGTGAAGGTGGAGGTCGGAGGTAGGTCGGAGGTGGGATTGGAAGCAGGAGAAGTGGAGGTAGGAGAGGGAGACGCTACCCCGCGCCTCAGGAACACGTCACACGGGCAACACCCGCGCCACGCGGGCGCTCTTCCTCGCATTCTCCGCCTGCTCGTCGTGTCTCGCGTCAAACGACAGCCGCAGCAGCTCTGCGTACGTGAGGTGCGTGTACACCACGCCGCCCTCCGCCGCGTGCGCTGCACTCGCGCCTCCGTACCCTCGCCCGATATGTTTGCGGACGTGGGCGGCGGCGAGAACGACGCCAGCGAGACCGAGGTTGTGGAACCAGGGGAGGACACAGGTAGCGGCGCGGACTGCGAGACGAGCGCACACACGTCAGGCGTCGTGTGTAGGGTCTGAAGGCGGCGCGTCAGTCATTGGAGGGAAAGGGGAACAAAATATGAAGAAAGGGAACGGAAGATGACGAAGGGGAAAGACGAAGCGAAGGACGACTTTCGGCGCGAAGGGAGGAGCGCGAGGGTGCGGGACGCGCGCGGCCATCCCAAGACAGCCGACACAGCGAGATGGCCGACAAGCCCACCATGCGCTTCCGCACCGCGCTCGCCCGCAACACCGACGACTGCTGCTACGCCCACGAACACGAACACGAGCATGCACACGTCTTCCCTCCGCGCGATCATCAGCACCCCGGCCCCAGCAGGCACGCACGCAGCAAGCCCAAATGAAGCGCGTCAGGCCATAGACGACACCGCACACCGAGCAGTCCCACTCCGCGCGTGCCGATCTACATCATCACAGGCGACAAAGTGTGATGCGCACCCCGGTCGCATCTTATTTGTTCTGAAGAGAGGGAAAGCATACGCACTGAACGGCAGCCATGGGAGCGGGACGCCTAGGAGCAGAAGGCGAACGCGACGGGGACCGCACACGGCGGGAGGCGGTTGCTGGGCACGGGGGTGCGTGCGGGTGGCTGGAGGGTGGCATACGGTCAGCGTGCGGTATCGGAGACGGACGGTGGGCGGAGACGCACACGGAACGGGAAGCCAGACGTCGTGCAGAACGGCCGGCAGGAGGTAGAGCGCACTGGGTTAGCGCGAGCAAGAGAAGCCGGCGTGTACGGGTGTTTGCTGCGCGCGAGTCAGTCATGCGGTCGGTAAATGTGTGAAAGAGATATAGCGACTTGACACGGACATCGATCGGCGTTCAGCGCGGGGACGGAGAGGTGTGCGTAGAGAACGCGGGGGGCGCGCACGAGGATCAGCGGTAGCGACGGGGCGCTGGTGTGCGCTGCTGGGCGGGCGTCAGCAGGCACAACGTAGAGACGCAGAGACGGACCTGCGAGATTCACCTTCCTGAGCTGCATGACGGGCAGCACGCCGGCCTGTATGGCGAGCGCGACAAAGAGCACGGGCGCGACACCAAAGCAAAGCGACCGAGCCACACGAGCCACACGGCAGAGTGGACAAGCGCGAGGAGGGCGGTGGGCAGCGGTGCGTCAGGCGGCGCAGGACCACATTGGACAGTGGCTAGAGGCTAGTATTACAGATCGCTGGAGGGAGAGATCGGTGGAGCAGCGCGCGTCCGCAGCGGCGTCGAGATGGCCCGGATCGGCATCTGCGTGGCGTGCGCGACAAGTAGGGAAGACGAAGAGAGGATTTGCGCATGTTTGGCGGCGGCGTGTGCTGACAGTTCTCGTTGGCTCTTGTTCACAATGCGTCGGGATGAAGCAGCAACCAAGGAACGACGCTCTCAATCAGATAGAAAGAGCGCCTGATTAAAACATGTACGCCTCACCATTTTGTAGTGAGGGAAATTACTTACACGTTTATTAGCACTTACTTCTCTTCAGATAGCCCAGGATCTTGGACAAAGTTTGTTTTGAATTCTTCACGGTCGGTCCTTCTCATCCTCTTCTCGAGTCGACTCGGATCTGTCGCGCCAGGGTGCCCCTGAACTTGGTAAAGTTCTTAGGCCTCTGCGGCCTTTCCCAGAATCGACTATTCAATAGATTCAAACAGAATCCCTGCACGCCCAGCGCCGGCGCTTATAATCCGAAGCGCCGCGCCGTCGGAGCGCTCACCTCGTCACGACCGCAGAGACGAGCCGCCGCTCATGCTCTGCAGTGTGCCAGCGATCAGGACCCAACTGACGCCGAATGCTCCCAGCGCTCGCACACCTCTGCCGCCCGCGTCGACCGAGACAAGCAGGCGAGCCCCCACTCGCGGGCCTGCGATCTCCTCGCCGACTCGTGCCTCACGCCGCCTCATGACCAACCGTGGCCGGGTCCCCAATTACCCACACCTCTGGCTATCGACCTGTGTCGTCGCGACTCGTCCGAAACCACCGCACGAGCTTCTGCACGTCGGCACTCACCCAGCCCCAATCACGCAAGCCGAGGACCACCCCGCACGCCGCATCCCCGCGATGATGCAATTCCGATGAGCAACGGCCAAACGTCGCGATGCGTTGACCATCCACTCGAGCGCCGGCCGGCATCCATCACGCCGACTTGCTTTGACGCGCACGCGGCCACGCTCGACTCGCCGCAGCCCAGCACCACGCTCACAGTCGGTGACTCGGGAGCAGGCGTCTGTTGCGTCCTCTCTGCTGACCCGCCGGGTCGCCCTGCACGCCGCCCACAGTCGCGATACGCACCGCAGCGATCCGAGAGACAAATGCGCGATCGCCTGCTCGGGCGTGGGGTGCCGTCTCCTCGAGCAGCACGTGCTTACTTACTGCATCCTCGGGGATGGGGTTCGCTTTGAGGTGCGGGCGCTCGCTACCGGCCTCGCAATCGAAGGACGGGGGTGCACGCGCGCGACCTTCCAGCGCTCGTCCTGGCGATCCGGACCCGCGAGCGCGCGGTATGTGTTTCATGCTCCAGTACCTTACGCAGCAGACCGCGCCCACGACTCGTACGGCGCACTCGTGAGCGGGTGTGCGTTCTCTGCCTGACCGCTCGCCCGTCCTCCTTGCTGACCCCTCTCCAGATCGCTCCACGCCGCGGACAATCCGCACCGCGCGATGAGAGTCACCTTGCGGGAAAAACGCGCGGACGCCTGCTCGGAAGTAGGGGCGTGCGATGGGGTGACGGGGCCCGGCGCGCTGGCGTGCGCGCGTCCACGACCTCGAGCGGCGCTCGGAGGCGGGGCCGCACGATGCGGCCGACTCCCTCCGAGGTGCGGGCGCTCGCGACCGAGCCGCGCCGTGCAATCGAAGGTCGAGGGCGGACGCGCGCTGCCTCGCGGCGCTCGTCCTTGCGATCCCGATGCGGGAGCGCGGCGTGTGGCAGCCCTCGCGTCTCCCGCGTCCGGCCTGCAGTACGCCCGTATCCAGCAGACCATCGCGCCGATAGCGCTCGAAGGCGCCGGCTCCGCTGCGCATCCCTCAGCCCGCCTTGTCCGGGCAAAGAAAACACGACGAATTGCGGCCGCGGGAAATGCCCGCGCCGTTGGGCGGCGTGTTTGCGATGCAGGACTGGGCGCGCGGGGGTAGTCGAGGGGGGGCACGAGGCGCGTATGGAGTCGGGGCCTCGTGGCTATACACTGCGTTCCGGGGCCCCGTAGACCCAATGTAGACCCAATGTAGACCAGGAGGTCTACGTTCGGCTACGTGGGACACACCTGGGTCTACCGGGGGCCGGAACGCAGTGATAGTGTGCAATCCCGCGGAATCAGGCGCGGTCCGTGCGTGGGAGGAGTTGGGCTGTGCGCGTCGAGTAGTGTGTCCGTTGCGATTGCTCCGCATGCATGCATTATCTTGTTTCCGGGCTGAGCGCTGAACGACGACGGTGCGATGAACACAGTACGATGATGTGATGACCGCTGGTCGACGGTGCGATGGCTGATGTGTTGTGTGTAGCGCAATGGAGGTGATATGTAGTGCTCATGAGAACGTCTCATCATTATGTCAGATGCGCAGCTCACACGTGATGTACGCCACGTCTTAACACACGGCTCCATGTCTCAAAGCTACTCGCTCCTCGGTGGGTGCACTGTGATGTCCATTGCGGACATCTTCTCAATCCCCCTCCTATATTCAGTTCAAAGTGCACGCGGGATCCTATGGGCGCCCGGCGTGCTGCACAAGAAGACCCCGAATCTCTATCTCGAAATCCGTCTAGACAGCAAAGTAGTCCATCGGACACCCACAGTGAAGCGGAAAATGGAACCCGAGTGGAATGATACCTGCACCTTGTGAGTCAGGCATACAATTGCGGCATGTGTTTGCATTGCCCGAGTTACTCATCTATCATCAAGCTCGTCAAATAATACCTCAGCCATCCTCTCACTTCAACTTTACCATGATACTTCGCTCCCTAGCAGAGATAGCTGCCTTGGAGTAAAAGATATCCAGATTAGTGCACTATTGGACTTGTGCCAGCCCGACGAAGGGAAGAAAGGTGAGAATGGTCTGATTATTAGATTCTGTACCTGATGTGTTATGTCAGTGGTTGATCTCGAGCTAGCTGTGTCCAAGGGAAAGTTGGCAGGCATTGTGTCTGTATGCTTGAGAACAATCAAGCCTGATGAAGTTGGAAAGATGGTGCTGAATAGCAGAGCACTAGCATCAGGATTGGCTGCAGTGGTCACAAAGCTGGACATTATCATCTGTGTAGGGGATGGACTCACCCAGGTTTGCCTTCATTACCATCTGGAGGTTTGAACATCTTGCTCATATGGCCCCAAGTTACACCCATATGCCAATGCAGCCTGGAAAGTTCTTACCTCTGTTCACAAGGTGCAGAGGATTTTATTTTCTCTGACACATATTGACAGGATAATCAGGTGGTGATAAAGCAGCAAGAAACAGATGATAAACTCCTCAAACTCATCCAGACAATGGTTGAGGTCTACTCCTTTGTGGAAGACACTGAATTTGTGTCCCAAAAGATCAAGCGGCTTGAGGACACACTTCTGGGGATTGTGAAGCAAACTGCTGAATGTGCAATCTTCATTCAGGAATATACAGGGAGTGGATTTTGTGGTGTGTATTGTTTGCTGGCATTTATTGGGACCTGATTTTTGCTTCCAGGCCGAGCTGCACAAAGCCTTTGGTCTGATTCAAGCAACAAGATTGATGACCTTTCAGAGTCCTTGTGGAAACTCAGGAGAGCATTGGACAGCAGTATGAATATTCAGTCTGTTTTTCTATCAGCAAAAATCCTGGATGAAGTGGAAAACCTGGGTGTGTGCATATGTGTATAACTGGGATCGAAAAGAGCTAAAACCATCCAAGTGCAATTGGAAACACTTAAGAGCCTCAATCCCGTTGATATGGATGCATCTTTACATGGAGTGTGCCTGCCTGGAACATGCCAGGACATTTTGGCACATATCATTGAATGGCTCACCATGCCATCTGATGACAGTAATATTCTCTGGCTCCACAGTGTTGCAGGTGCTGGGAAGAGTACCATATCAACAACAGTTTCAGAGTATTTCAGGAACCTTCATCGTCTTGGAGGCTTCTTGCACTTTGACCGGAACAATCCTGCTGGCAGCAGTCCAACTTATGTCATCCGCACAATTGCATACTGGCTAGCCTGTTCCAACCCTCACATTGGAACTGCTATCTGCCAAGTTTAGTTCAGGAACCAACAATAATTATGGCTCCTATCCAGACACAGTTCAAAAAACTGCTCATGGAACCTTTGTCTGCTGCCCAAAACTACATCCGGGGCCCACTCATTGTTATCATTGATGCCTTGGATGAATGTGGTGATGCTCAGTCACGAGCAGCTCTGGTCACATTGCTCTCCAATGAGGTTCCCAACTTGCCTTCAGTTTTCCGCTTCCTCATTACCAGTCGTCCTGATTCCGATATTGCAAGTCGGTTCCACTCTCAATCCAAAATTACTGGGCTGCAACTTGATATCACAACAGCCTCAACTAAAGAAGACATTATGTCTTACCTTCAACACAGCATGCACAGTATCCAGGAACAACACAGAAATTGGAACCTTGGTTCTGATTGGCCTGGGATCTTGAAGATACAGATCTTGGCAGATTATTCAGCTGGTCTCTTCATCTGGGCATCTACAGCTTGCAGATTCATCAGCAGCTACAACCCAAACAAAAAACTTGAAGTTCTGATTGGTCATGGCCATAATCTAGCATCCAATCTGGATGAGTTATATGCTGTAGCACTTCAGAATTCTGGAGACTGGCATGACACAGGTTTCTCAGAGGATGCCCAGGCTGTTTTGTCTGTGTTAGTCCTTGGAAGAGTGCCAATGTCTGACAAGACCATGGATGATATCCTGCACTTTGGCAAAAACAGATCTTCCCAGCAGATCTTGGGCTGTCTTGGTTGTGTTTTGCAATGGAGCCCTGGGAAAAATGCCCACATACTGCATGCCTCTTTTGGTGATTATCTGACTGATCCCAGCCGTTCAGGCAGTCACCCATGGTTTGTCAACAAGAGAGTCCAAAATCATGCACTTTCACTAGGATGCTTGCGGATACTCAATACTCAGCTGCAGTTCAACATATGTGGGCTTGAAGACTCACATTGCTGCAATGCAGATGTCCCAGACCTTTCTGATCGTATGGCCACATTTATATCTCCTGGATTGGCCTATGCAAGCTGTTTCTGGGCAACCCACCTGAAAGACATTGCTTTTGACCCTGCTATATGCATGGGAATCAAGGATCTCATGCAAACAAAATTTCTCTTTTGGCTTGAAGTTCTCAGCCTTCTTGGCCAGGTAGCAGTTGCTACAAATGCCTTGAAAACTGCAGGAAAATACTTAGAGGTGCATCTCACACTGTGATCCAATAAATTTGTGTTACTAACCTGGCTTGTACAGGGGCATGAGAAAAACCTGGTGGACTTGATTGCAGATGCAAAGAAGTTTGTGGCTGCATTTGCAGTTGTGATATCACAAAGTGTTCCACACATCTATCTGTCAGCACTCCCCCTTTCACCTCGGGTTTCAAGCCTGGCACAACAATATTATGCGTCTTTCCCACAAACTTTGCATTTCCATGGTTCTTTGGGAGATATATGGCCCAGCATTCAGGCAATTTTACAGGGACACTATAATTGTGTCAGCTCGGTTGCATTCTCACCTGATGGCACACAGATTGTGTCTGGCTCATATGACAAAACTGTGCAAGTGTGGGATGCCCAAACTGGACAAACTGTTGCTGAGCCATTTGAAGGGCACAGCAATTGGGTTACCTCAGTTGTCTTCTCACCTGATGGCACACAGATTGTGTCTGGCTCATATGATAAAACTGTGCAAGTGTGGGATGCCCAAACTGGCCACACTGCTGGTAGGCCATTTGAAGGGCATAATGATCGGGTCAACTCTATTGCATTCTCCCCTGATGGCACACAGATTGTGTCTGGCTCAGATGACTGCACTGTGCAAGTGTGGGATGCCCAAACTGGCCACACTGTTGCTGGGCCATTTGAAGGGCATAGCAATTGGGTCCTCTCAGTTGCATTTTCTCCTGATGGCACACAGATTGTGTCAGGTTCAGGTGACCACACTGTACGAGTCTGGGATGCCCAAACTGGCCACACTGTTGCTGGGCCATTTAAAGGACACAAAGATATTGTCACATCAGTTGCCTTCTCACCTGATGGCACACAGGTTGTGTCTGGCTCATTTGACTGCACTGTGCAAGTGTGGGATGCCCAAACTGGCCACACTGTTGCTGGGCCATTTGAAGGGCACAGCAAAGGGGTCCGGTCTGTTGCATTCTCACCTGATGGCACACAAATTGTGTCTGGCTCAAAGGACTGCACTGTGCGAGTGTGGGATGCTCAAACTGGCCACACTGTTGCTGGGCCATTTGAAGGGCACAATAATTGGGTCACCTCAGTTGCCTTCTCACCTGATGGCACTCAGATTGTATCTGGCTCACAGGATTCCACTGTGCGAGTTTGGGATGCCCAAACTGACCACACTGTTGCTAGACCATTTGAAGGGCACAGCAGATGGGTCCGCTCTGTTGCATTCGCACCTGATGGCACACAAATTGTGTCTGGCTCAGATGACTGCACTGTGCAAGTCTGGGATGTCCAAAGTGGCCACACTGTTGCTGGGCCATTTGAAGGGCACAGCAATTGGGTCCTCTCTGTTGCATTCTCTCCTGATGGCACACAGATTGTGTCAGGTTCAGGTGACCACACTGTACGAGTCTGGGATGCCCAAACTGGCCACACTGTTGCTGGGCCATTTAAAGGACACAAAGATATTGTCATCTCAGTTGCCTTCTCACCTGATGGCACACAGGTTGTGTCTGGCTCATTTGACTGCACTGTGCAAGTCTGGGATGCCCAAACTGGTCACACTGTTGCTGGGCCATTTGAAGGGCACAGCAAAAGGGTCTGGTCTGTTGCATTCTCACCTGATGGCACACAAATTGTGTCTGGCTCAGATGACTGCACTGTACAAGTGTGGGATGCCCAAAATGGCTGCACTGTTGTTGGGCCATTTAAAGGGCACAGTAAAGGGGTCCTCTCTGTTGCATTCTCTCCTGATGGCACACAAATTGTGTCTGGCTCACATGACAAAACTGTGCGAGTGTGGGATGCCCAAACTGGCCACACTGTTGCTGGACCATTTGAAGGGCACAGCAATTCGGTCAACTCTGTTGCATTCTCACCTGATGGCACACAGATTGTGTCTGGTTCAGTTGACTGCACTGTGCAAGTGTGGGATGCCCAAACTGGCCCCTTGTTGCTGGGCCATTTGAAGGGCATAATAATGGTGTCGACTCAGTTGCATTTTCCCCTGATGGTACACAAATTGTGTCTGGTTCATGGGACCATGCTGTGCGAGTGTGGGATGCCCAAACTTGCCACACTGTTGCTGGGCCATTTGAAGGGCACAGCCATAGGGACCCCTTGGGGCCTGTCATATCCCTCAGCACAAATAATGGTTCTGGTACAGATGACTCAGATCTGTCTGTCTTGCAGGTATGTTCACACGCCTATAAGCCTCCTTCTTTTCTTATATGAAATAGATCAATACCAACCTTGAAGGTCCAACACCCAGCCCATTGAGTGACTACCCAACCTTCAAAGATGGATGGATCATAAATCCCCCATCAGATCTTATATGTTGGATTCCACCCTGGCTCCGTGGTGGCTTGTACTTTCCACACAATACCCTTGTCATCTATCGTGGTGGAACAACAAAACTCAACTTTTCTGCTTTTGTACATGGCACAGAGTGGCAGAAGTGCATTGACCCGAGGATCAGGGATGCCCAGTAGACAGTAAGGCATCAATCTTTCGCCTTTGTGGCCAATTGACTGAAATTGCTGAACCCAGGACTTGAATGGTCTTTTTACAAAAAAAAACCAAATAGTTGTTAAAATATGATTTCATGTGCTATGTGTAGTCTCAGTACTCTGTCTGAATATGCTGTTTGTCAAATCATTTGAATCACAGCAGTGCCCTGTATGCTTACCTATTCCCTGGGCCCAGGCCTGGTGTTCCTAATGAACTGCACTGTACCTACCAACCTGAAAAACAGCATCAGCATATTTATTATACTATCCAAAGTTCTGATTTTCGTATACTACCTTCCCTCAATCCAGGCCTTCTAGCACATTGAATATAGACATATTACATAATATATGAGTGCATACAAGGCAAGGCATCACTTTGTTCAATGTGCTTCTGGTCTACTAACCTTTCAGCATAGCTAACACCACAGTTGGTAATATTTCACTTCAATCCTCATATTTCCCACTCAAACATATATTCACAATTCTTGAAGACTGCAATTAGTGTCACATGGTGTTTCTGCGGTCTCTTGACCACCGAATGACTTGCACGTTCAAGTTGAAGTACGTATGTTCAATTTTCGCATTTTCTTGATGTGCTTACTCACTCTTCAATCCAGGTAGTTGGATGTGTCTAATATATGTAGATCTAGTTGTGTTCAGACAGATACAATGTCCCCCTGAGTGCTGACTAGCTGTAAGGGATGTTCGCTGAATTTTCGAGATTTTCTGAGTATTGCTCACCAGGCCTTCGGGATTACCCTTTGAGTGTGTTCAGTAGCATAGATAGTACAGTATTCGAGAGCCTTGTAGGTAAGCTACGCCTTTGTTCAATTCCCTTCTAATTTACGAACCTAATGTCGGTCTCAGCACTGGCTGAGGCAAACCAAGGTAAATGTTCATTCAAATCCTACTTTGCCTTGGTTTACCTGCTAATGAAGCTCTGATCAGCCTCTATATGGTGTCTTCCAGTGCTCCTGTGGTCCATTGAATGCCAACTGACTTGTATTCAAGCCAGAGGTATGTGTACCAATTTTTGATTTTGTCGCACTTGGCTTACTACTGACTGAACAAGATACAGTACGATTTCACTTCAACACTGGTGCTAACAACTTAACTAGACTCTAGCTAACATCTCCTGGTGCTATGGCCGACAGACACTTGCATTCAAGCCAAAGGTATGTCTAACCAATTTGTGACTTTTTCAGACTTTTCCTTACTGTTCCACACCCTAGGTCTTTGAAAGCAGTAAGTATGCATAAATTAGTTATAATTATTCAAGGTGGGTCATAGCTTCAGTTGTATGTACTATCAAATTTCGAGTTTTCTGACTTGTACTCCCACAGACGTGGTCTTGCCTTCTGAGCGCATGTGATTTCTCGTGTTAGGTTGTCCTCCATCCAGGTGAGGCTGTCATTGGATGTCCTTGAAGACTGCTCACCCATGGCTATGAGGTAAGTTTTTGATTCAACCCTGCTATTACTGCTGCTACACTGGTTGAACATTTCAAATTTTCACCTTCTTTTTCAGTGAAAAATGTCGTTTATTTTCACATATTTTTCACTGAAAAGTAGGTGAAATTTCAAACATTTTCATTACTTTCTTATTTATTTCGAATTTTCACCTTGAATCAAGAAAGTGCTGAAAAGTTTTAAATTTTCACCTTCTTTTTCAGTGAAAATGTCTGAAAAATAAACAACATTTTTCACTGAAAAGAAGGTGAAAAAATTGAAAAGCTCAACCAGTGCTAACGACTCCTATTTGTGTCGTCTGATGCCCTTGGCCACCAATTAACGTGCCTGCAAGGTGGAGGCAAGTCTAGATAAATTCCAGGTTTTCGCTCTTTTTGCTTACCTGGGCGTTCAACGTGCTCTATCTCAACCCCATTCAGGGGTGATTAATGTCTTGGCTCGACATCCTTGACTCAACTTTGCTGTCAGCATACCTCTACATGGTAAGATTCCGTTCAAATCTTTCTCTTCCCTGTGCTACTAATGCGGGCCTTTGCCCAGGTCATTCAACACACCAGATATGCATAGAATGCATTGTAGTCGATTACGCTGTGTCCCCGCTTGACATCTTGCCCACAAGAGCTGACTGAAGCAAGATTTTGCTCCAACACTGCTTACACCAACTCAGGTGATCCTACTAGATGGTGTCTCACATTTCCTAGTGCCCTCAGACTTTTGACAGTATGTTTTGTTGAATTTCAGATTTTTGCGATTTCTTTTGGTTACCTGGTCTTTATGCAGCTTGTGTGACATGTTAAACTTTGTAGTATCTTGACCCCAACTTTGGTCCAGCAAGACTTTGTACTTTTCATCATTCAGGTGTGTTGAGCGGTGTTTGAGATACTGACAGACTAACTGCATTCTCACTCAGCTTCCCTGTCAGTATTTCATACCATGGCCAACCTCCTGGTGCCTGCTAATGAAGGATCTGGATGAGCACGTTCTTGCAGCTGTATGACCCAGGGGCTTGCATCCTGACCAGGAGGTAGGTTATACTGCTTAGTTTACCATTACTTTTCATTTTAGGTCTGTAGACACGTGCAATTGTGAAGCTGGACGTCCTTTTACATTACTGATGTAGTGTCTCATACAGCGCAGAGACCGCTGAATCCTGCAGTGGGTGGACTCGGCGTGATTCCACTCTGCTCCTGCATGCTGCATTCAACTTGGACGACCCGCCATGCTACCCCTGCCCCTGCTTGAACCGCTGCACCAGCCATCCTCCTGGTGCCATGCCCACGAGTTTGCGCAGGGTGGCAAGCTGGGTAGCTCTGCTGCTCACCATTCCGACCCAAATATGTGTGCTACAGGCTTCCCCTGTGTGGAAACGAGTCGAGAGGGCTTGGGCGAGTTGGCAGCGGAGACTGGACGAGTGCACAGTGGAGAGCCAACTCAAGCGCACCACAGTGCACAATGGCGGATGCACAACTTGGCGGTGGATGTCACCATGCATCAGGTGCCTTGGCGTGCATCGGACGTCTCCATAGCACATACGACATCGGCCGCGAGGGCACAGCTTGGATGGTGCCAGTCCTGATGTCGTCACATGCAGAGTGATATATTGGGTCACTTCAGTGTTCTGCTTTGAACATGTGCATTGATGCTACAGGCCATTACTCATAAATCTGAGGATGCCATCCCCTGGAGAATATATATCAATCTATTATACTCAAATACTAAGGACTCAAGATCACCCAATCCTTTGCTACAATTGATATGTATAAAATACTGATACTTGAGCTAGAAAATCGCGCGAAAGCCCTAATAAATTTTTTGAAGATGCCATCCCCTGCGGATTTTCAATTCGAATTGAACAAGATTTGACACCACAACAAGTGATATACACAAAACGATCAAAAACCACCCAAAATGGAAAAAAAAAATTGGCCGCACCCTAAGTTCCGCAAAGAGCTGTAACCTGTTTACAAAATGTTTGTTTACAGTTTTCCAAATATAAACTGTCTTTACTGTTTTTAAACATTTATAAATGGAAATTGTTGGAGTGTTAGTTCAAACTGTGCTGTGAGGAATTTTTCCAGCTATGGACACCTGGGTTGATTATCTGCAATCGACCCCCTCCCAAATGCAGATCACGTGCCCGACAAGTACACGTGCTTCGCGTGCGACAACACGTCTAAGTGCATCGGACGCGTCTATCATGTACTCTAGTCCAAATACATCGTGTTTTCAGTACTATCTTCCCATGTGCGGGGCATTGTCCTCCTTCTCTTGTCTGCTCCGATGTCCCCGCCCACTTTCTCGATGCGGCCAAAGACATTTTCCAAACGTGAGGCCATTTTCGGGTGGACTCCCGCTGGATTATCCAAGATCCCCATCATATCGGCGAAGCAGCGCTTCAGGTGAATTTTTCTAGCCACTGAGAAGGTAACCTGGCCAATTCTCAGCGTTAAAATTCTGCGCAAAGGTAAAATGAATAAAAAACTCACACGATTGTCACGGTCCGCTTCTGAGTCGGTCTCGTCATCTTCGGTGTCGTCTTTGTTTCCCATCCCTGTGTCTCCTGGTCCCTCACTCTCCCCGGGTGCCTTGTCCTGCTCCTCTGGAGGACTGTCTCTTGCTGCTCCGGGATCTCCTGCGTTGTCCAGCCGTGGAGGAGGGATATCTCCCTGTTCTTCTTGTCGCTGGAACTGTTCTATGGCGCCGCGCACACCCAGGACAACAACATCCGTTGGGGAATCGTCCTCCTCAACGTCGGGATCCGTAGTTGTATGGATTCCCGGAATGGAGTAATATGGCGGGAAGTGGTTTCGGCGTAGATCAAGGAAAAATCGTAAATCGGTGAGTGGCTTGTTGTCCAGTCGTTTGTTCGCTTCCCGAATGAGGTGCTTGCACATTAAAAACCTGTCCCTTTCGAAAGCCGGGCATGGGCAGACCCACTTATCGATATCTGTGGCGTAGACTCCCCGTTCGCGAGCCTCATCCTCTGCAATGTGCTCGAGGCGTTCTTCCCGTCCTTTGGTGTTCCGGGCGGTCCGTAGTACCTCCAACTCCTTCGCAACGCGGCGATGCTCGTCCGTCCGACTTTTCTCGAGCCACGCGGCCTTGGCGTCTATCTGCCAGCCAGCAAGGGCCTGAGGACGACCAACACGACGAATACCACGAATATACTCCAGCTTGCGCCTCAGGCGAGGCAGAAGACTTGTCATAACAATGTTTGTGACCAGATCCAGCCTCGGCCGATTGAACTGCGCAAGGTCGCGACATTTGATATGCTTCCACATACTTTCCACCACCATCGTCGTTTTCAAACGGGGAATTGCATCGCAAGATGCGCGCGCCCAGAGACACCATTGGTCCGGGGTGTACCAGCGGTTCCAAAGGTACGCCCAGACTTGCGAGAGGTCGTTGTTATAGCAGAACTCATACATTTGTTTGACAGCGTGAAGGTGGATCTCGTCTGCCGAAATGTACGGTTCTTCGGGATCATTGCGGGGGATCCGTGGATGTTGGTGGAGGTGAGTGCGATACATTTCAATTATTTCGGCACGATAATCTTTTGGGCAAAATTCGGAGCGTCCCGTATTCTTGATTTTCGGAGGGTTTGGCCAGACTGGAATACGGTGTTCGCCAGTGTTGATGACGAATACGGGTGGTATACAGGTTTGAGACGCTTTCTGGTCCAAGTTCAGTAACGGTGCGTGCAACGAGCTTCAATAAAACCCTCACAGGCATGCTCATAGTCGCGTCCTCCTCCCCTTCCTCCCCCTCCCCCTCACCGTCCTCGTCATCGTCCATGTAAACCGCAGTGATCCCCGGGGCCCATGTCGGATCAATGAAATTAAATATCTGGTGAGCTTTCCTTGGATCGTATGCGCCGGCGGCTTGTCCTCTGCGAGCCGTCCTTCGATGTATCTGATACCATGCCAGTAACACAGCTGGTGTTTTGCCTTCGCAATCTCGGCTTTGCACGCGTTGATCTCTGCGGGCTCCTTGTCCGACAACGTGAACATTATATTCGGACACCGCTTGTTCAGATACTTGAGTATGTCGGACAGCATTCGTGTTTTGGCACCTTCCGCAGCTTCCCCGGTAGAGGTAGTGAACAGGAAAGCAATGGGCATGGCTTCGCCGTTGGCCTCTGCAACAAATCCGTAGAGCTCGTACCCTGCGGCGTTCGTTCTCCCTGCAAGTTTGTCAGCATTTATAGAACAAAGACTGACGTGGAAATTTACATGTAGAATCCATTGCGAGCTCCTCAGTTGAGTCCACCCAGCCGTCGAGGATTTCTTTGAGCCCGAATGCGATGGCATGAATGCCCGGCTCGGTACGGATGGGGATCATCTCGACGTCAGTACCCTCCATTTTCTGCAAGACCATCTGCGCAGATTTAACCTGATCGTCATCCAGCCTCCATGCGCCTTGGTTCAAGTCGCTCCAGAGAGCATAAATCTGTTTCTGCGTGACCTCCGTATGAGGATTTTCGTGCAGGACTCGCGTCCAGATCTGAAAACGATGGACAATTAATTTCCGGTAAGAAATCCACGAATTTGTACAACATACATTGGTAGCTGACTCGTTCTTCAGGCTCTCTACGAGATCCTTAATCTTCTTGCTGACACTAATATCGACGTAATGTAAGTGCGCTTGGTGATGTTTGAGTTTCAGTCTCAGTGGTGACTTGAGATTATCGTCGTCTACGGTAATTTGCATAGTTCCGTGGCAAGGGAATCGGTCCATCTTCATTCGTGCGCGGCGCTTTCGGTTATCGTCATGGAGGTCGGGTTTCTTGACCTCATCCTCGTTCTGTGCGCAATAATACGAGTATGTTCGCACTGAATCCGAGGCCGCGCTTTTCTTGGACTTTTTATAGCTAAGGTGCGTGAGATCACGAACTTATTACTTGGACAATTGACTTACATGAAGCGGTACCCAGATTCATTCCAGATGAACTGAGCTACAGCGTCAGCAATATCTTTGGCCGACTCTCTTCCAGCGAACGCCGCTGCACCGTTGTCCCCTTCCATTGAAACAAAGCATTCGAGCTCGAAGGCTTTGTTTTTGTGTGCGGTAAGGAGGGACATGCATTCGTTCCATTCCAGCGTGGCGTGGCCTTGGACGGCTGAACTTTTGGTCCAGGTCGTTTTCTTTCGGTGGCTGATGACGCAGTATTCTTCGCCCGCTTCACGTCGCGTTCTTCTGCAAGCTTTGCGGCGCACCCGAAACAATGTTTGGTGTAAGATAAATTTGCCTTCTGGGGGTATGTGGACTGAAGGCCTCTAAAGTCGCATCGAGAGCATTTAACGTCCGGCTCTAGCGCGAAATTTCGGTCATTCTAGCCCCCAGTGGCCAAAAACGGTGGGTGGCATACCTGTTGTGGCCATATTAAAGTCGCTGAGCAAATTCAGCAGGTCCGAGGGGCCAGGGAACTTGTCTCCGTGCTCAGGATATAGATGAACTCGTGTTTGTTAATTGAAAGGGTAAAGACGCGTATAGGACATGAAAAATCATATTTGTAGCTGTATTTACACGATATACACGTGAGCGTAAGGCTCACGTGGTCTGCATTTGGGAGGGGGTCGATTGGCCAAGACCCTGGGTTGCCTTCACAACTTGCCATGCTGATTCTTTGGACCTAGGAATTCAGGAAGATTCTGGGGCTGTCCCTGCTTGCAATAACCTTGTGAACAAGCAATATGAAGGACCTGTTTCACAGGGATGTCAAGTCAATGCTAACAGGTTCTGTCTCATTCAAAGTTTTATCCTAAACCACACATGTAGAGGAATCTGAGGTAAGCAAGAATAGCCTGCAGATGGAAGCTTGGCTCCGGGGAGACACTAGAGACACAGCAGACACATACAACAGGAAGACCCCGAGGGACAGGAGACCATTGGTGTACAAACATGCAAGCACTGCAGTGTGACACTATGTGGCATAATGGTAACTCCACGTGATGTGACAGTGCACGGACCATGAGCGCGGAACAGCGCAGAGCAGTGCAGAGCACTGTGTGTAGGAATTATCCCCAGTTAGCTCTCCCCACCAAGGGGCTTTCATGCTAAATTGAATACAATGGCTACTATTCAAGTTTATGTTTCATGACTTCATGTGTGATTTCCTGTGGTTCAACAGAAACGACCCAACTTCTGCTCTCTCTGACTCCTTTAAATAAATTAGCCCAGATTCTTTCAGCTAACAAGTCTTCCTTTAGTAGGGGTCATACTGGAAAATATTATACTTACCAAGTGGTCAAGAAATAAACATGATACCCTGCATGCTGGCGCATATACTGTAGTGTTTCGACCAAAGGTTCACTATTTTTAGAATTTTCACTCACCGAGATAACCGAAATTTTTTCTTTTGAATTATCATGATTTTTAAACACATCAAAAAAATCTGGGTGTCACCGTCACCTGAACCTTTGGTCGAAACGCTACAGTATTCTACTTTTTGAGTGCGACTTTGGCAGTGCCAGCGCTGTGTTGGAAAGTCTGTGTTAAATAACAGGAACTTTCTCACACTGTTATTGACATGTTAATTACATTTCTCACATCCAAGGCTCCGGGACATATGTAATTAACCTGTGAGAAAGTCCAAAAATTGCCAGCCATCTGACCTGCCTCTGCTATTTCGCTCTGGCAACTCAATAGTTCCTATAGTGCCCCCAGCCAGCTTGGATTTCACTGTTTAATCCTGTTTTCACCTTGCACCGGTAGCACTGTGATGCTGATGTGACATAAGCCTGATCCGATCTTCACCAATTTTTTGCACTCATTCTCAGTGTCAGCGTGCCGAATTCTCCACTCCATGGACAAGGGACAGCAAGAGGCTCTTCTGAAGCTACATCAGAGATTTATCACTGAGGAAGCCTTCAGCCTCACTGAATTTGATGATGGAGTAAATACTGTCCTCCCTGATCAATCCTCCGTCGAATGGCAGACATGGTATGCTCACGGCGCTGCTCTCATCACCGCCTGGGAGCTCATGGTGAAGGACGGCACAGCTGGCGAATGGCCGGAGGTGTGTTCTTGCCAGTGCTCGGCACCTTGACGTGGACTAAATTTGGAGATCCAGCTGCCGCTGTCCTCGGAGGTGAGAAGCACCCCTGGGAACACTGTATCCCAGCTCAATGGGGAAAGCACGCACAACGCTGAGAGGCTACGATGCGCCTTGGAGGATTCCGGTGTTTTGCCAGCTGATGGGGAGGTCGGGCCTGTCCATCAAGCAAAATCCATCTATGCGAGGTGTATCGAGAAGCTGAAGAATGCAGCCAAAGGCAAGAACGGTCTTAAACGCGACTTCTTGGCAGACGAGTGTGTTATTGCGGGAACAGCTTCGGCTACACGTAGGGATGGCACTACAAAGAAGGATACTTGCACCTGGTGCATTGCTTGCGACAAAAATACGGTGGGGCATGATCCAGTGCGAATAAAGACTCATGCTCATCAGTGCCAGGTAGGGCCATGTAAATTTATTCTGGATAGTGTTCTTATACTGGTGCAGACATTACAGGCCAAATACCATGACTTGTGGATCTTGGTCAACCATGAAAGAGGTGGAAGCTCTCTTTCGACTGCATTGGAAGAAGGAAACAGCAATGCTTTACCTGCAGTTTGTAAGGCTGTTGAAACCCCGGCCTCGCAAGCTGTCCCCAACCCTGCCGCCAGTACACCTGGTGCCAGCCAGGGCATCCATGAATATTTCACTCCCACCAAAATTATGTGTGAAGGCCAGGCACAAATCGATCTCTTGTTATTCAAGTTCATCATTTGCTGTGCTATTCCGTTTTCCCTCCTCGGCAGCCCATTCTTCATCGAATTTGTTCTCGCACTAGCACCCAATTACAAAGTCCCAGAGCGCTTGGCATTCTTTGCTCGGCACATCACCAGCGAAGTCGCCGCAGTCGGACAAAAAGCTGAAAGCATTCTTGAGCACGAAAACACATATGACCTTCTCACTGGACGGTTGGAGTACATGCCACAAAGACGAGATCTATACCTGTCGTTCAACCATTCCTAGTCAATGATCATTCTTTGTTGGTGGCCACGTTTTCAAGGGTGTGTCAATTACCGGTGAAGCACTTTGCACTTTGCAATGTTGTGAAAGGGGTGAGTGCGGAAATCATGTCGCTTTCAATACTAATTTTCCTCAACAGATTCTGGAGACGTTCAATCCACGGAAATATAGCACAATTGCAGGAGACGGTGGCCCGAATGTACGTGCCGCAAAACATCTTATTGTGGCGTATTTTCCTTGGATATTAAATATTTATGATCCCTGTCACAACCTCAATCTTCTGATGAAGGATCTTGGGGCGCTGTTTAAGAAGGTAAGTTATCCATTGTGGGAGGCATTAAACTGCTAACACATCCAAAGACCTTATTGTTGTGAGCGGACTGTCGAACTATTTCGGCAAGTCCAGCTACGACACATACCATCTAACCGTAAAGCGGAAAAAAATGAACATCAGCGAGGGCATGAAATCAAGCTCGAGACTCGTTTTTCAACCACATTTATTCAATCATTTGCTGTTCATACCTGCATGCCCACGATCAATGTACTTTACCGATCCGGAATTCTTTGTTTTGATACAAAAGCGGTGCAGGTTTTGCTCTCGGGTCCCGTACATAATTGATTTTGGATTGGGAAACAGACTAAATTTCTTAAAGGCTTCTTGGGGGAAACATCGGCACATTACACATTTATGGCAAACCTCTCGACAATGATCCAGTTACTTCGCGCACCCACAAATGGGATCCTGACCCTAGAAGGCCAGAATACGACCTGCGCTGATGTCTTCTATGTCTGGGTTTGCATTGCATGGCAGCTAGAGAAGGTACTTTCCGATCCGCAAAGCAGCGCCGGACGCCACCGTGCCAAGGTTATTGAAATCTACAATACTCGTTTTGCCCAGATGATGGACGAATCTTCTTGTCACATCTTTCTCCTTGCGTATTTCTCCATCCAAGTGTGTTGAACAGTCCACGCCTGTATTAATTCTCATGGATTTCAGTGTTTCGAAAATTTGGTGGTCTGCAGTTGACCATGCCAACGTGCCGAAACGGAGAACAGCTCACCCCAGCCCAGTATCTGCCGCTTTTTGTGATACTCTTCAAAGCTGCGATGCAAGTACTGAAGGGTGAACAGCAACGCGTTGATAGCGGCGGAAAGGAAGAAGCTGTACAGTTAAAAGAGGAACTCATCCGCTACACATGCAATCAGACACCATTCGATAGCCAGCACTGGGACTCGTCGACGAAACCACTTGACTACTGGACCAAGCTTTCAAATGATTCAAATGCGAAACAGATCGGTGTAAATCCTCCATTTTTTATTCAAAAACACTGTCCCTGTGCTAAAGTTTATTCAGAGAATTTCTGTCAAGATCTTTTCAATTATGCCATCTGAGATCTGTGACGAACATACTGCATCGCGTCTCAGTTGGTTTAATGCGGCCCACCGGAGCTCAATCCTTCCGGAGAATCTCATCAGCTGTGCTCAGCTCTACAATCACTACACAAACAGTATTTCCAAGGGCGATTACACTCATCAGGCCCATGCTGTTCTCGACAGGTCCTCACTGCCACCGGTACACAAAGCAGATTGGCACCATCCTTGATGGATCTGATCCACAGGAGAACATCTCTCCATCCGCGGTCGACCAGGAAGCCATCGACAAATTGCTATTCAATGATCCTGACCCTTATGATATTCAGAAACAGATCATCTCAATTTTGGGCCTGCAGTGGTTCGCTCTCAAACTGTGTTTGTGATCACGCAGTATATCAAGTTGGAGAGCCCAGCGTTGGCGGAACTGATGGAGCCTTCGAAGATGGCGGTGTCGACCGTTGGAAGCACCGCAGCTCCCTCGAATACTACTCCAGCGGGTCACCTGGACGACTGGAACATGGACGACTTCCTGGCATAGTTTCTAACATGACTAAGCTGTTATAAATGTTTCTAACATGTAGATAACATGTTAAAAACCCCAAAACTTTCCGCGCTGCCCGCGGTGACGTCATGTTAGAAACCTTGTTATTTACATACCCTTGTTATATAACGCGAGGGGGGAAACCATCTCACATTTCTCACACCGCCGATTTTGATTCCAACACAGCGCTAGACTTTGCAGGTAGGCGGTGGCAGTGCATCGGAGAACGAAATAAATTCAAACTCCGCTCCAGCACTTCCACTTCGGGTTCACCTTTTCTTTTCCGATCAACTCGACGCGTTCTGATATCTCTCGGACTTTCGGGAAAACCCAAAACCCTTTTATCGCGGCTTTGAAACCCTCATACGCGTCTTTTGCACGCCTTCTGTCGATATACCGTTCCCCAGAATTTTCGCTTTTGTCTATGTTCTGGTCAACAACTTGAAGAGCCTATCGGGTAGTTACATACCTGCAGTAATCCTGCCTGCGCGAGCCGTATCCGCGCGTGCATTGACTCGCGGTTCTACGGTGGATCCGAATCTGAAGCCTGCTACACGCGGTGAGAAGCCGCGAATCTTTACTTAGGTCAATGCAGCTTATTTTACTTCTCTCTGGTCCAAAGTTAGACCTATGGGCTCAACCATCGCGACGTGATCTGCACCGTTGGCCATTTCCGCGACCCAAGGAGTTCCGAGATCGTCCGCTTTGCGAAAATAAGGGGAGAGTTGCCGGCAGAGTATGTCCAAGATCACTCTATATCTACGTATTGCTGTTATGACTGACGAAAGCTATAGCTATCGTTATACGCGTTTAGGTCGCCGCACACCATATGACGCTTGGACAGATGGTGAGAGTTATTTTGAATTGGCTGGGTAGTGCTTGGTACGTGATGATTTTTATCACGCGAACTTGCACGTCAATCCACACGCCGCCGTTGGGCTGGCCGAGGTCGCATGCATGGTGTATAACAAATGTTTCATACAATCTGCTGGCATCTCGTTTGAAATTCGGGCTGAATATCTCTTCGCAAGCCTCAACCTCAGCGTCCGCGACCGGGTGCGCCTGAGTCCACATTCTCTGGACCGATAGCTGTTGCTTGACGGCGGTCAGTGGGCAACGGAGGACAGTCGGGTGTTTCGGCCGACCGAGCAACGCGAGTCAGGAGACCCAGCTTCTGCTGACATCAGAAGCGCGAATCAACCAACAGCACCAACCCCGCACCATCTGCACGACCGAGGTCAGGTGGTGATGGGCGTACATCATCACAAATGCTGTAGAAATGTTGAACAGTGAACGCCGGGATATAAGGCGGGTGCGTGCGCAGTGGAGCTTGAGAGTCGCGGTCCTCGCTTCCTCCTGACGTGCCAGCGAACGCAAACGAATCCCAAAATGCTGCCTACACTCGCAGCCCTCGCGTATCTCGTTCAATACACGGCGGCGGCCCAGTCCAGCAGCAGCGCGACCGCGCCAGCCAGCGTCACGACGTCGATAGTGGTGTCGCAGCTCGTCGTCACGACGGCGGTGGCGACCCCGTCTGGCGGTCCGTCCGCGTTATTACCCTCCCAGGCAGCGCTGCCCCCCACACAGGCGTGGTGCCCGTCCCAAATCTTCTGCGCCGGCCCAGTACGCCTCTTGCATGTTTCTTTGTGCGCGCGATCTGACCCGTGTCTCAGCTGCTCCAGGCACTCAATCTCGCTGGGATATTCTCCGACCCCAAAACAATCGTGGACAAGGTGCGTTCCCCTCTCTACGCGGATTCGCCTGCTGACGCGCACGCGTGCAGCCCACGGCCAAAACCTCCAAAACCGTGCTCGCGGACTTCGCCGCGCTGCCCGGGAACGCGTCCGTGACCGAGGCGCAGATCGTGTCGTTCGTCGACGCGGACTTCAACGGCGAGGGCCGCGAGCTCGAGGCGCTACCGCTCCCAAGCTTCAAAGCCACCCCCGCGTTCCTCGCGAACGTGTCCGACCCGCTGCTGCGCGCGTTCTCGCAGACGGTGCACGGCTTCTGGACGCAACTCATTCGCGGCACGAACGCGAGCACGCTCTGCACGGGCGGCGCGTGCGAGAGCTCGCTCATCCCGCTGAACCACACGTTCGTCGTGCCAGGCGGCCGCTTCCGCGAGCAGTACTACTGGGACAGCTTCTGGATCGTCGAGGGCCTCATCGAGTCGGAGCTGTTCGACATCGCGAACGGCACGCTGCAGAACTTCATGGACGAGATCGAGCGCTTTGGGTTCATCCCCAATGGCGGGCGCATCTACTGTGCGTCCTTCCCCACGTCTTATTAGCTCCCCTCACGCCCCCGCCCCGCCAGACCTCAACCGCTCCCAGCCGCCGCTCTTTATCCAGGTACGCATCCCCGTCCTCTTCGCAGGGACTTGGAGACTGAAGTCCGCGTATAGATGCTCGCGCGCTACGTCGCCGCCAGCAAGGACACGGCGATCCTGAAGCGCGCGCTGCCGCTCGCTGAGGTGCGTTGTCTGTCTTTTTGCGTGCTCTGTTTCCATTTTCGACGTGCACATTCCGCGCCCCTTCCATCGCAGCCCCTCTTGCCTGTCCCCCGTTGTTCCTTGACGCCGCACTCCCTCTTCTTCCTCTTTCCTCTTTCCTCTTTCTTCATCCCCTCCCCCCCCCCTCGCCCGCCCCTCCTCCCTCTCCTAACCACCCCACTAACCCGCCCCCCAGCGCGAGCTCGCCTGGTGGCAGACGAACCGCACCGTCTCCGTGCGCAGCCCGTTCACGAACAAGACGCACGCGATGGCGCAGTACAGCGTGACGAACACCGCGCCGCGGCCCGAGTCGTATCTGCAGGGTGCGTCGGGCATGCTCTTTTTTTAGCCGTTTTTCTTGCTTTCTTGTCCTGGGGTCGAGAGAGGCCGCCCCTTCCCCCGTGCCCATCTATCCCGATCTCGACCGTCCCTTACAGCCATCCTCCGCTCACGCCCCTCACCTACAGTCCTGTCATCCCTCGCTGATCCCTTTCTTCGTCCTCCTACATATTTGACTCTCATCCCCCTGTCACCATCGCGTTCTCTCCCTTCCGTTATTTCTCTCTCCGCGTTCCATACTAACACCCCACGCAGACTACCTCACCGTGCACGACCCCACGCAGCCCGCGCTCAACGCCACGCAGGCTGCGCAGCTCTACGCGGAGCTCGCGAGCGGCGCGGAGACGGGGTGGGACTACTCCGCGCGCTGGCTGACGAACACCACCGCCGGCCTGCGCTCGCTCAACGTCAAGAACATCGTCCCCGTCGACCTGAACAGCATCCTGTGTGCGTCCGCGTCATCCGTTCCTTCGATTGGTGATGACTGACGCTGGATGCGTGCAGACAAGAACCGCGTGGCGCTCGCGGGGCTGTACGGCGCGAGCAACACGAGCGCGGCCGCGCGCCATATGGCGGCGGCGGCGGACATCAAGGCGGGCGTGCTGGATCTGTTCTGGAACGCGACGAAGGTGCGCGTGTCACTCCTGCCTCCCTTCCCCCCTCCGTCCGCCCACGCTGACCCCCCGCGCAGCTCGCGTTCTACGACTTCAACCTGCTCACGAACGCGCGGAACGACGTGTTCAGCGCAGCGACGTTCTACCCGCTGTGGAGCGGGATCGTCCCCCCGAGGTGGCCGCGAGCAAGGCGAACGCGTTTGGTGTGTTCGCGGCGCTGAATATGGTGATGAATCGATATAACGGGACGTTCCCGGTGACGTTTGTCGAGACGGGGCAGCAGTGGTGCGTTTTCCCTATTCCATGTTCCTACTCTGTTTCTGCCCGTACGCTGCTGCTACCCATACGGTACCCGTCCTCGTCCTCCCGTTTCCGTACCCTCCCGCCCATCATCTTATGCCCATCCTCTCACTGCTCTGCCCCTCCTCCCGGAACAACCCGCTAACCATCCAATACCCAGGGACGCACCGAACACCTGGCCGCCGCACCAGTACATCGCTCTGCAGGCCCTGCGCGCACTCCCAGCGAACGTCACCGGCGGCGCGCTGCCCACCCGCCCTCGGGCCAGAACACGTTCGCGCTCGTGCCCGCGGGGCAGCTCGGCGTACGGAGGCGCAGCTGCCCGTGCAGGCGCTCGGCGCCACGGCGAACGCGTCGACCTCGGGGCCGGCGGCGGACGTGAACACGGCGCAGGGGACGGTGGCGAATGGGGGGAACGCGACGACGGCGGGTGGGCGGCGGCGCTTGGGGCGCAGCTTGCGAACCGCTACGTTGCCAGCGTGCTGTGTGGGTGGTGCGTGTTTGCCTGCTTGCTGGTCTTCCGCACGCGCTGACGGTGGGGCTTTTTTTTTTTGGTGCGGCGTAGGCACGCGACGGGGGGCTCGATCCCGGGGGTGCTGCCGCGGCTGTCGGACGCGGAGCTGAACGTGACGCAGAGCACGACGAATACTGGAAATGTGCGTCTACTCATTCAGTCGCGCATGTGCGTAGCTCACCTTGTGCCCCCACCAGATGTTTGAGAAGTTCTCGATTTCGGACATCGACTCGGCGGGGCGCGGCGGGGAGTACACTGTGCAGGTCAGTCCGGGCTCTTCGCGTAGATCCATCTGTGGTTGGCGCTGACTGACGGGTGCAGGCCGGGTTCGGGTGGACGAACGGCGTCGTGCTGTGGGTCGCGAGCAACTACGGCGGCGTGCTCGTCGCGCCGCAGTGCCCCAGCCTGCTGGCGGGCGCCGCGGCGGCGTCCGGGACGGCAGCGCCGAGTGGCACTGTGCCGTCGTCGTCGTCTACGTCGACGTCGTCTGCGTCGCCGGCGCCGAGCACGGGCGCGGCGCTGACCAGGCGGGCGCCGTCGTCGTGGGTGGGGGTGTTTATGAGTAGCGCGGCCGCGGTTGTGTATCTTGCATTGTGAGGGATTGTGATGGTCTGACGAGCGAGTGTAATGAAGGGTCTGACGAACTTTGAAGGTCTATACAATGAGCTCAGCCTCTTGGTTACAGTAGGGTGTCGAGCTGTGTATACGACTGAATGATAAACTGCCATTCACGACGCGTCTTGGATCCAATTCCACGCCCAGGAGCGACCAAGGCTCGACAGACGATGCACACATGTTTTCACACTGGAAAGGAATGATTGGTGGGTAGACTCGCGACCAGTCCTTTCCCACGCACTGATCGAGGGCAAGAAGATCAGTGCTGGGGAACTTCTGGTCGCTAAATGACTCGGTTTATTCAGGTCCCAACCTCAGAAAAAAGTGTAAAAAGTTGTATAGAGAAAGTTGGATATTTTTGAATTATAAGCCGAACGAGACAAACTTTTTTTTTGCAGTCATATGAAAAGTACTCGACGTCGTTGACTGGTCCGTGCGCAGACGATGTTGAGCACCTTCCACCAGCTCAAAAACAACGTTGGGCTCATTCATCTTAGAATTGAAAAATACGCAGCTTTCTCCATATCAACTTTTACACTTTTTCTCAAGATTCACGGCTCGCAGATTCAAAGTCATCTGGCCAAAATCGCGACCAGCCGCATCGCAACGTGATAAGCGCAGCCACGTGAAGAAGCGGTTGGTCACGAGCCTAATTGGTGGGTGAAACATTCTTCATGTCATCACTTTCTGATTGGTTGTTAGATTAGCGAGCTGGATTCCTGGGTTCAACTTCCTTGTGATATTCGCCGGTAAGTCGTTGCAAGTCACCGCCAGTGCTTGGTCTGTGTTTTTCTGCGCGTCCGCTCTTCCTCCGCGGGACGCGTCGATTCTCACATGTTCGATCTGTGGGGCCCCAGCCTTCCCCGCATTTCCAAACGCGGGGGTTCGCGAAGACCTTGGCTTCCTCTGTACAAGGCACCTGTTGGGCATTCAAGATTTTTTACGCGAGGCTGATTGACTTCATGTGGCCGACTTGTGCTGGTGGTGACTCGTGATGCTGCCCATGACCTTCCTCCAACAGTGTCTGACTTAGTTGGCATTGCTAAGGCCAGATGAATATTTCACTTATAATGAGCCGTCCGGTGGGCTCTCTGGCCTCCAAGCTTCGGCCCATACTCGTCTGTGGTCGTGCTCCCGGAGACCCTCGCAATGTCCCCGCTCAACGTCGGATTTCTCGTCGCGCTGCTGCTCCAGGCGCGCGCCGCCGCCGGTGCGGCACTCGCTGCGCCAACGATCACCCTCGACGCGGGGACGTTCACCGGAACGGCGAGCTCCTCGAACACACAGAGCTTCTTCGGCATTCCGTTTGCCCAGCCCCCGTGAGCAGCCTCCCCAGCCGCAATCTCGAAACTAGATTTGACGAATATTGCCTAAGGGTTGGAGACCTGCGCTTCCGCCTCCCTGTCGCGATCCCCGCGTACAACGGCACCCACAGTGCGACTGCGATGGGCCCCGCGTGCCCACAGCAGGCGGTGACATTGCCTATCCTTACCGGCCTGCCCGAGGAAGCCATCGCCTACATCGCCAATTCGGCGTTCGGGACCATATTTCCCTCTGCCGAGGACTGTGAGCGCGCCGAAACCGCACCATCGTGCACTCCCTCAACTTTGCGCAGGTCTGACCATCAACGTCATCAAACCGACGACAGCCACATCAACGTCGAAGCTCCCCGTCGTCGTGGTATGTCGTCGTCCATATGTATGTTTTGATCTGCGCTGAGATGTCGCTGTAGTGGATCTTTGGCGGCGGATTCGAGCTCGGCAGCCCGGCTATGTGAGTGGATCTGCTATAATGTGCTTTCGGAAATCCAACCTTCCATTCCACACAGGTACGACGGTGTCCCGATTGTTCAGCGGTCCATCGCAATGGGAGAGCCTGTGATCTATGTCTCGATGAATTACAGGGTTTCTGGTGAGTGCTTCGGTGATTGAAACTATCTTCCTAAAATTGAAGTCGCACAGCCTTCGGATTCTTGGCTAGCAAAGAAGTCAGAGCTGCCGGCGTCGGCAACTTGGGTCTCCAAGATCGTAAGCTCATTTCCCACCTCATCAAGCCTGGTGCTTGAATCTTTTTTTCTGCTAGAACGTCAAGCGCTCAGATGGGTGCAGAAGTACATCACTACGTTTGGCGGTGATCCCACGAAAGTCACCATGTAAAAATTATTTTCCCCTTCCCTGGATAAAGTTTTTAATAGCAGTGTGCAGCTGGGGCGAGTCCGCAGGCGCGATCTCCGTCTCCCTCCAGATGCTGGCGAATGGCGGGAACACCGAGGGCCTGTTCCGCGCTGGCTTTATGGAGTCGGGCTCACCGATTCCTGTCGGGCCCATCGAGAACGGGCAGAAGTGTGCGTCCCCCTGCTCTCTATACTCTATAGTACTACCAGTGTCCTCATATCCATATTTCGTTTCGAAGACTACGACGCCATCGTGCAACAGACCGGGTGCTCCAGCGCGTCGGACACGCTCGCATGCCTGCGGACGGTGCCGTACGCGACGCTGAAGGCGGCCCAGGACGCGTCGCCGTTCATCTTCGCGTACCAGGTATGCACATATTCATATTCCGCAGCGTGTACATTTTCTCCGCCGGCTTTCGTTGACCAAGCTTTCGCATTTTTTGTAGTCTTTGGTGCTGGCGTGGCTCCCGCGCGAGGACGGCGTCTTCCTGACGGACAACCCGCAGCGCCTCGTGCAGCAGGGCAAGGTTGCGAATGTGCCTTTCGTAACCGGTACGCAACTCTCTCTGTTCTTCCATTCCGAAATCAAAACCAACACGGAATTGCTTACAGGCGACTGCGATGACGAGGGAACGCTGTTCTCGCTGTCGACGCTCAACATAACGTGCGTTGCTTTCTGCCCATGCTCTGTGGCTTGTAAGATATCCAACTGACGGCACTGGGAAAACGCGCAGGACGGACGCCGAGTTCATCCAATATATCCAGAGCGTGTGGCTGCCGCAAGGGACCGCGGCACAGGCCAAGACCCTGCAGACGCTGTACCCGAGCGACATCACGCAGGGCTCGCCGTTTGATACCAGCATACTAGATGCGCTCACGCCGCAGTTCAAGCGCATCGCGGCCTTCCAGGTACGCGCCGCCCCCTCTTTCTCTTTCTGGTTGAATGTAGTGGCTGATGAAGAGGGCGACAGGGTGACGGTGTGTTCCAGGCGCCGCGCCGGTTCTTCCAGCAGAACCTTTCGGGGAAACAGAACCAGTGGGCGTTCCGTACGTCCTCCAAATATCGATTTGTTTTATTTTATCTTTTGCTGACCGGATCGCAGTGAGCAAGCGCCTCAAACTCCTCCCCTTCCTCGGTTCGGTACGCCCGCCTTACCGTCTCGTTCTCTACTACACACTAACATACAACCCGCAGTTCCACTTCAGCGACATCCTGAACATCTACTTCGACGGCGAGCTCACGGACTACCTGATCAACTTCGCGAACACACTCAACCCGAACGGGAAGACCGTACCAAACTGGCCCGCGTACACGACCGCAACGCCGAACCTGATGACGTTCCTCGACGGGCTGTTCCCGACGACGATCACGCAGGACACGTACCGCGTGGCGGCGATGCAATTCCTCACGAATATGACGCTGGAGTTCCCTATCTGAGGCATGATGATGATGATGACTGCGTGCGTGCAAAATTGCGCGGGGACCTGATATTGGAGGAGGTCCTTGCGTATTGTTATAGCTGTAATTTTTTTGGGTTGGTGTGGTGATGTGTTGAAACTTGAATGAAATGCAGGGTGTACTATCATCATTCTTCTGCTTTTGCGCAAAAGCCTCTCGTGCAGCGTGAACAAAACAGGCCGGTTTCGACATTGTGCATTTTGAGTATGCAAGTTTTTTAAAACTTCTAGACTTGACGGGTTTCTCCATGTCTCTCTACGAGAGACTAGGTCGAGCTGCAGCTCTGTGCAATGAAGTTACTTACTTGATTACAGAGAAAGTGCACGAAATTATGTGGTCTTGAACGGAGACTCCCTGCGGCAGCGGAACTAAGTGCTGAGCAATCATTGAATCGTAACAATGGCTCAGGGGTGGGAACTCCTTGCCATATGGGAACTTCTCCGCCATCCGAAAAACTGCAACTTGACCTTTGCTTCCCTGGAACATGAATATTTCTTTAAGCTTTACCCCCGAGCAACCCCGAGACAACCATGACTTCCAACTTGGAAAGCGCCTGCGTAGTATGTTACGAGTACTCTGCAAGCCCATGGCGCTATCATCGAAGATTCTGCCGCGATGAGCCCATAATGGTACGCTAGTGAGTACATTTTGGGACATACATCATTCGAGTCCATGCTGATTGGTTACCACAGTTCACGGCAATCGTTGAACCCGGTACCGCTCCCCAATTGCTTGTGATATTCACAAAATGATTAGCTTCATACAGTTCTCGGTCGGCTTCTATTGTCATTTTCACCAGCCAAGTCTGTCGCACACATGGTTCTGTGTGGGGCCCCGCATTTCCCCATTTTGGCCGAATACGGGTTGTTGCCAAGTTTCAACCTGGTGTCAAAAATTCACAGCACCGACGAGAACTGACTTTCTGAGTTTCGTTGCCATCCTTGATCATCCAGCCATGTCTATGTTGCCGGCCCTAGCATCAATGCCCTGTGGTGAGGCGAACTCGTGATCCTGCCCATGACCGTTCCTGCGACCCGCCATCGCTAGGCGTGAATACTGGCATGACATAAAAGGGCCCGGCAGAGGTTTCTTATTTCTTAGGCCAACCCACATCCCTGTGGTCGCGCTCACTGAGATCTCACGGGATGTCGCCTTTCAACGTCGGAGTCCTCGTTGCTTTCCTGCTCCAGGCGCGCGCAGTCGCGGGTGCAACGCTTGCTGCCCCAACGGTTGTCCTTGACTCGGGGACCTTCACTGGTACTGTCGGCTCAACCAATACCCAGAGTTTTCTCGGTATTCCGTTTGCTCAGCCTCCGTGCGTGCCCCCATTTTCCTTTTCTTCTTCCTGTTTCACTGGCGGATCTGACGAAAATCAGGGTTGGAGATCTCCGATTCCGCCTCCCGGCGACGATCCCCGCGTACAACGGCACCCATAGTGCTACTGCGATGGGCCTTGCGTGTCCGCAGCAGGCGGTGACATTGCCTGTCCTTACAGGCCTTTCAGAAGAGGTTGTCAGTTATATTGTCAACTCGGCCTTTGGAACCGTCTTTCCGTCTGCCGAGGACTGTGAGTACTTACTGTCAAAAATATATCGATGACCCTCTCAGCTGGGCACTCGTAGGCCTAACCCTCAACGTCATCAAACCAGCGACAGCCACTTCGACTTCAAAGCTGCCCGTTGTCGTCGTACGTCAGCATCCACATCTATATTTATGGTAGACTGATGAACATAATACCAAAGTGGATTTTCGGAGGTGGATTCGAGCTTGGTAGTCCCGCCATGTAAATTTCGTAACATATTTTGCGCTTTGAAAGGTGCTAACCACGAACAGGTACGACGGAACCACGATCGTCGAACGTTCCATCGCCATGGGGAAGCCTGTCATATACGTCTCGATGAACTACCGCGTCTCCGGTTCGTCATTTTGCGGCCGCATTTATTTGCACATCCTAATGGTATTGCAGCGTTTGGATTCTTGGCCAGTAAGGAAGTCAGGGCTGCAGGTGTTGGGAACTTGGGTCTCCAAGATCGTAAGCCAACTTCAACTCTAACTCCAATAAATTCAACTTGCTTACGAAGCGGCTTGCTAGAGCGCCAGGCCCTCCGATGGGTGCAGAAGTACATCACGACCTTCGGGGGTGATCCTTCCAAAGTGACCATGTAAGCCCTATTTCAACTCATCGCTTTACAAAGTTTGATTTTGATATTATGCAGCTGGGGCGAATCCGCTGGGGCGATATCTGTCTCCCTGCAGATGCTGGCGAATGGTGGCAACACCGAAGGTCTCTTCCGCGCCGGCTTCATGGAGTCGGGCTCCCCCATCCCTGTTGGTCCCATCGAGAACGGGCAGAAGTGTATGTCTTATAACAATTCTACATACAAATTTGAAAGCCTGCTGATGATTTGAAGACTACGACGCGATCGTGCAGGAGACTGGGTGTTCCGGGTCGTCGGATACCCTCGAGTGTTTGCGTACTGTCCCGTACGCGACGCTCAAGGCTGCACAGGACAAGTCGCCTTTTATCTTCTCGTACCAGGTAATATACACAACACTTTGGTATCGGAGCCAGTGCTAATGTTAATTCTAGTCATTGATCTTGGCTTGGCTTCCGCGGGAAGACGGCGTTTTCCTCACGGATAATCCGCAGCGGCTCGTTCAGCAAGGCAAAGTCGCAAACATCCCGTTCATCACTGGTGAGTACTATGCGGGAACTTCGCTTCATATTTAAATCTTCTCCATACCGACGTGAGTGCCAGGTGATTGCGACGACGAAGGGACGTTGTTCTCGTTTTCGACACTGAACATCACGTAGGCTTTTGCGCTTTTGGTTTGCAGTTCGTATGGTGCATTTGACGTACGATCGCGATACGCAGGACGGATGCGGAGTTCCTGGACTACGTGCACACCGTCTGGCTCCCCGAAGCGACCGCAGCGCAGGCCAGTGCGCTGGACACGCTGTATCCCAACGATATCACGGATGGCTCGCCCTACGACACGGGGCTCTTGGATGCGCTCACGCCGCAGTTCAAGCGGATCGCTGCCTTCCAGGTGCGATACTCTTTTCTCTTCTTCTGAGTTCAAGTCCCTTCGCTCAGCCGGTTCCGTGCAGGGCGACGGAGTGTTTCAAGCCCCGAGACGATTTTTCCAACAAAGTCTCTCAGGAAAGCAGAACCAATGGGCGTTCCGTACGTCAACTGCTCGGATTTTATTTCACTGATACTCACAGACTTGCCCCCGCGACAGTGAGCAAGCGGCTAAAGGCCGTGCCCTTCCTCGGCTCCGTAAGTTGCCTTGCATCCATCCACTCCGCTCGCAGACACCAATTGCAACCCCTCCCTTATTCAGTTCCACGCCTCCGACATCCTGAACGTGTACTTCGACGGAGAGCTCACCGACTACCTCATCAACTTCGCCAACACGCTCAACCCGAACGGGAACACAGTCCCCAGCTGGCCGGCGTACACGACCGCGTCGCCGAACATGATGACGTTCCTGGACGGGCTCATCCCCACGACCATCACGCAGGACACGTACCGCGCTGCTGCAATGCAGTTTATTACGAACGTTACGCTTCAGTTCCCTATCTGAACGACTTTCACGTCTGTTTTTGTTTCTTAGTTTTGAAGGATAGCGTTTGTAGGAATGAGTGTACTGTACACCTACTGTACTATCACTATTCATTGTACTGTGCATACGAAAAACACCATTGAGTTTGTGCATGAGTTCCAGTCGCTGGCGCTTGCAGCGGTATTGTTGTCAGCTTGAGCTTGATTTCCTGGTGAGCACTAATGCTCAGCAAAGCTGGTCTCCTATCCAAATCTAAACGTACTGTATCGGCGTGTATGTAGGCAACGGCTGAGGGAGCGTTACATTTTGAAACATGTCGTGAGTTAGCAACCAAGGCCAGGTTACGTGTTACTTTTGCCAATTTAGGCAACCGTCAGGCGGATTTTGTCGGACACAAGCCACCAACATCAACATACCAAAATTTTGTGCTGCTCCAGCATGTGGTTCAAGATGCGCTTGGACTTGAAATTGCCGCAGCAGACCTTCCTAGCACTGACAAATTTTGTGTCGCATCCAGTATAATGTGTACGAGAGGTGACGGCACATTGTGGGGAGGCGGAGATGTTGAAAACATCTGGGCTAACAGCGACAATGGTGTTGCATGGAGCAACGAAAATTTAGCGGAGGAGACGTTCGAAATGTCACAGGCAGTAGCGGAGTTTTTTTTCGTGATTTTTAGACCCATCTTGGGGGAGAAAAATGCATTTTTAAAAACGGGTTTCAACTTAGCAACGGCAGCTGCGTTACGCGTTACTGCCTGGGATTTAGGCAACGTTCAAGGAGGGTCCGTTACGCGTTGTGTTGCATATATACACGTCGATACAGTAGTTTGATTTGTGGCATTGTTGCTGTACGCGTACGCGTCAGCTACACGTGACCGCGACACCCTGTCTAAAATTGGTCTAAAAATGTCAAATGCCCAGGACATGCTAGTACGGCCATCCTGGATTTGGTCCGTGTATATATAAGTGGTCAATCGTAAAACGTTGCTGCATCGTAACTTCTGGAGGATAACATGCATACTTGTATACTCTGCCAGATAATTAAGCGATAGCCAAGTGAGTGAGGAGACAAAACTCACAAGACAGCACAGGAGTTCCAAGAGAGCTAAGTAGAAAGAAAAAGCGAGAAGGGGTGGAGAGGTATGATACAGAGAGACAGTAGAAGTTTACAGATAGATACAGTCAGCACTGGAAAGGGTCGATCAGCGCAAGAGTGCAAAAAAGAGTGCAAAAAGATAGTCGCGCACCATTATTCAGTCGGTCAGTTATCAATCCTAGTCTGCCATAGTCTTGATCTCCCACATCCCGCTCCTCCGCACCAAGCCCACAAAGATGACGTCCGTCCCCAAAAAGTCCGCCCGCTTCACGCCCTTCGACATCTGCTCCCGCGCGAACTGCTTGCCGTCCATATAGCAGCGGTCCTTGAACGCCTGCGTCAGGTCTGCGCGCTCCCGTGCGCCCAGCTCCTCGTTCCAGAAGTCGCGTCCGGCGATCGGGCGGTCGAGCTCCTCGTACAGCGTAATGAGGACGTCGTATAGCGTGACGTAGGGTGCGTGCTGCCCGCGTCGGACATCGACGAACCACGGTAGGCGCGGGTGCACGAGGCGCATGCGCGTCGCCTCCGGGCGCACCGCGGGCATCAGCATGTCTGACTGGCCGCGGGGGCGGAAGTTCCCCAGGTCCGACGTCTCATCTGGGGAGCACCGCACGTCGAAGGCGATGTTAGGGCGGCTCATGTTGTAGGTGAGCGGGTCGCACAGCGAGCGCTTCTTTGTGTCGGCGAACTCTGCAGGATGGGCATCTCAAGTGAGACGGGTTAGCGCATGATGACAGACGACGTACCGTTTGGATCCGACTTCTTGCCTACGCGGAAGAATGATGAGAACGAGAGATCAGCGCTCATCCCGGTGCGCGGCGAGTAGCCGTCGCGCCAGTCTTCTGGCCGCGGCGAGAGGTGGTGCTCGTCGAAGACCACAGCGTTTCCAAAGCCCTGCAGCTGGCCGCCTCCGAAGGAATTTGATCTCTTTTTGTTCTTGGGGCGCGATTTGGGCTGTCCAAGCGAGTTCGTTCTGTGCAAATCCAGGCCGTCAAGCTGAGCCCAAGGGCTCCGCATCATATCCCATTCGTGTTCGGGCTCTGGCTCTCCCCACTGACCGCCCGGCATCATTCCACCGGGCATCCCCGCGGGCATCCCGCCTTGCATTTCCCCCTGCGTCCTGTGGCCCTGGAATCCGCCAGACGCTCCTCCATTGAACCAGGAGGTGCCCGTAATTGGTTGACCGGAGGAAGACTCCATGGGCGGCGGTGCGGCCGTGGCGCTGAACCCCGAAAGGCCGGCCGGGGCTGACTGGGGTGGAGGGTGTTGCCCCCAACCTTCCCCCCATGGCGAGCCACCCATTTGAGGGCCACCCATACCGGAATGACCACCCCCAAAGCCTGGTTGTGCTGCAGGACCCCAGCCCTGGCGCGGCGGAGGGGGAAGCGTCCACCCGGGTGGTGTCTGAAACTGATTTTGCTGCCACGGCGAGGCGCCGTGGGGTGACGGCCCTGGGGTGTTCGCCCATGATGGGCTGGGCCCTGAGTTTGCCCATGATGGTCCAGGTGTCGAGTTCGCCCACGACGGGGCAGTCGGAGTGGACCAGGGAGTTGATTGCCCAGAGCCGTGAAACCAATTGCTAGGTCGAAGCAGAATGTGAATTAGGATTATGAACGATCTAACTCGAGCCGGTGTACCCACTGTTGCTGCTGCGGCTGTTGATGTCCAGGAAACGTACTGTGGATCTCTGGATGACCTCCAGTAACGGCATTTGGAGGAGGAATGAATCCTCCTGGCGGCCCATCCATGAGGTGTGGCATGTCGCTCCACATCGAACGAATCGAGGTGAGAGCGTTGAGGAGGGAGGGGGTAACGAAAGGAGTGGACTGTGAGAGCAGAACACAAGAAGACAAAGAAAGCAGAGTCCTTCGCGGATTTTACAAGGCCGACCGCGAAACGGAAAGCGGTGCAAAGTGATGATGGATGAGTCAGGTGATTGGGCGTCTGCACTGGAGCCGGCGCCTATTCATTTGTTCCTCCAAACTAGACATTTCGAGTAATGTCGCAGAATGATTGGTAGGAAATTTGCATCAAGAAGACTGACTTCAACCTGGGATGTCGCTGTTTCGAATATTCCAAGGCTCCTCAGGGTCGATTGACTGTCTGTGATCATCAGTCAAAGATACCAGTACCGTAGTAGTTACACAGCCATACTAGCTATAGATTCGTAGGCGGCGAGCAGCTCCAACTAGAGTCAGAACAAGTTCATCGTCTGTGAGTGTACACAGAAGAAGTCTCGGTTACTCACATGCTGGATTGCCGAGGTCTCAGACAACTCGACAACAGCCTGTGGACTCAACTCGGATGAGTTCTCGTCCAAAGATGAAGTTGCACGTTGTGGAGAACAGCCTTCGTGGCTTGATAGAGTGCGGCTTGACAGTGGAAGGACATATTTACGGCGCTGCCAAAGGTGTTATATGACATTCGAAAAAGCATGTGGAGCACCAACACAAAAATATACAGGGAGCAACGCCCAAACTTACCGACGGACAGCAAGAATACAGCCGTCCAAGCGGGTGAGTTAGCAGCGTTTGGAAGGACCGTACCACGTCGCAACGCGAAACAAAAGGCTTGATGAGGATGTCAAACCGTGAGATTTCCGAGTCCGAGGTGTTTGCTTGTTATAAAAATATGCAAAAGTAAAGATCAATGACATGAGGGACTGAGAATCAGAAAAATCAGAAAGAGTGAGCTCACAATTAGATACATATGATAACCCGAACGTGTAGGTCTTCGAACCAGAGCCGACGACAACAATCCGAATCAGGGACGCCCAATGGGATTTTTGCAATTCCACACTCGAGACATGCCTTCGTAACGTGTTCTGTAGAGACAGATTTCGAAAGATCGTGGTCCCGCCTCGATCCCGCTGTGTCCGGATTTAACGAGTCATGATGCCACTAGACTTGCAGTAGAAGGGATTTTTCATAGGCGAGGGCCAGACTGTGGATGGAGAGGTGCATCTCAAAACCTGGTCTGACATAAGAGACAACCTGAGAAAATTCCAGGGTCCCGAAGATTGAAGTGCGTTACCAGGCGCACCGCACTGTGTGGCGTCAGATTGAGTCTGCATTAAGCCACTATGAGAACAATTGAGAGAGAATAAGGCACAGTAGTGGGTTTAATATCATCAGGTTTCGCCCACGACTCGTATGAGCGAGATACAATGGCGGAAGAGCCGTACAGAATGGAGGAGAGGCGTTTGGAACTCCGACCGATCACATGTTCGTGACGCGACTGTGGCGGTGCCGAATTGCGCCAGCCCCTAACTGCCCCAATATTGTTGAAGTGGGCTTTGAGAGTTTTTCTGTTGAATTATTCTAGGTTTTGTGTCCCAAGGCCGAAAATCACCATATAAGTTGTGGCGGTGCTAGAAGATATATCGGGATTGTTTGTACATAGTTGTCATCATCACTTGCCTTGGTTTTCCATCGTCTGGCCCCGTTTCGCGGCCCAGCTTCCTCTTCTGCGCTCTTCGCGTGCCATCTAGCCGATCTAGGCTGCTTCCAGCTCTCAGAGACCTCGAGCAGTCTCCATCTTGGTGATTAGAGTGGATTCTGCACACTCGCAGCTTTACAGCGCACACTGGCTTCAGCAAATAATCTCCACCTCAGCCAGGCGGACTGCGATTTCAGATACCATCGTGACCAGGAACTTTAGCACAGGCACAAACCCAAGAACTAGCAGCAGCAGCCCGTTCAGCGAGACTTTTGAATTGAAGCATATCTCCAATGCCGAGCACAGCAACTCTCCCAGAGCAGACCAGCGTGTCATTCCCCAGTACCCCCACAGTATCTACCCCCTCGACCTCACACCATCACCAGAGACACCGCTGGCACTCTGCCCGCATTTTTTACACCAAAACCCATTGGGCACGTGACAGCAACAAACAACCCACCAATCACAAAAGCCAACGTCTCGGACGATGATATGGCACCCAAGACCATGGATCTGTTTCGTGGCAACAGAACAGCGGAGAAGGCACACACTTGGCTCCGCACTCTGGAACAGACGTGGAAGTACGACGCGGAGGAGAAGGAGAAGCTGTACCGCTTCAAGAAGGGACTGCACCCGGCGGACAGGCGGAGGAGTGGTGGAATGGACTGGATGCGATGACGAGGAAGGACTGGAACATGCTGATGGCAGTGTTTGAGACGAAGTGGGCGAAGGCAGCGCAATGGCGCAGGATGTCATCATTGCTGAGCTCGTGAAGAACACCCTTGAGTGAGGTGCACTCGGACAGTATGTCGATGACAAGGACGGCATCAGCATCCTCTCGCACGTTGCATGGGCAGAGGTAGTGAGGAAGTTGCTGGCGGAGCTGAAGGGGGCCGATTCGTAGATGATGCTAAAGCCGCGGTACGCACAACGCTCCCTGTGGAATTCAGGCAGCTTCTTAACGATGGTGGCCTCGACACCTGGGAGAAATACCTCAAGGCTGTGGAGGAGGTTGGAGTCGACCACATCACTGACGTCGTCGAGGAGCGCACTTCCCGCCACGATGACAGTGTCCACCCAGACGTGTGGGCAGCGCAACAAATGCAGTAGTTATTCAGGCTAACGAGTCCCTTCCACGCCCCAAGAGGCATGGTGAGCCCCGTGCAGTGTATGTACCACTGGCAGCACAATAATCGCAGCTGCAGTCGACGTCAGCACCTCCACCGTCGACTCCAGCACCAGCCCCACGTGGCCACCAGACCCCCACCACAATGGTGAACACCACGCGCACCCCATGGGCGCAGTGCTCCTCCACCGACGTCTTGGCAGTACTGCATGCCCAGCTCTCCCCAATGTGTTCGCGAAGAGCTTACTGGCAACACAGCTCAGCCCATTGGCAGGACGTGCCCCATCGTCAGCCTCAGTGGTGACCCGATGCGCGATGTTGACATTGTGCGCACTCTTGCACAAAACCCCGCACCTATCCCACAGACGCTGCAGGCATCCAGCGCTACACCACGGACATGGCCACATGGACTTCCCAAAATGGAAATTCTGCATCCCCCAACTACACCACCTTCCCATCACCCCAGGGACATCAGGTGCAGGATCGTGGAGGCTTCTGCTGTGGATCCTCACAACCCGCCCATTCGGCGCGAACACATGCAAGCACAGAACAGGCAGGAGTGTCGCAGCACAAGCAGAAGTCCACAGCACTGTTGGTGGAATCCTCTACCCACTGGCCAGCGCACCCTGTCCCGTGGTATCTCGCAGATCAATGAGGTCCCCTACAATCTCTTCAGCGGTTACGACCCCAACCAACTGTTGTACGCCGAGGCCGAGTCAGAAAATGGAGAGGAACCTGCTGTTTGAGGGGTGGCAGGGCATGACATCCTCAGATTTTTTCTACCAACCCTATAGTAAATATAATACAAGATTATGTTAATTTCATGGAGATCTCATGCCACGTGAGAAGGTGAGAATCTACAAGCCTGTAGTAACATCAGAATAGACATACCACTATTCTGGAGGGCACATCGTCTCAGCGTGCCTGCAGGTACTTATACTATGAGAGACAAAGGGGGACAGGCGACAAAGAAGGAACTGAGCTGAGTCAGGGACTTGGCTCGATCTCCACCTGCATTAACCACGAGTAATCGTCACTACATATTACTCTTCTACCTCATGTGTGATCATGTGTTCAGTCCAAAAAAGTCCACTTCTTAAAAATTTGCTGCCTACACCACCCTGTCATGTAAATTACCCTGCAGAGCATCTAAATAACAGTTCTGGAGTCATTTAAATACTCCACAAATACAAATGAGTGATTAACCCTTTGCTTTGTGTCCCAGGAGTGCCCCAGTGCCAGCAGCCCCTATTTTTATATGTATGTCTGAAAATCACCCAAGGCACCTAGGAACTACAAAATCCCATAAAAATAATGCATTCATCAAGAATTTTGTGTTTTCTTTACATTCCATGCCATATGAGAGCTCTGAACTTACAAGAACTGAAAGTATGAACAAGTTGAACGATGCTTTGCACATGTTATTTGTTCAGCATCTGCAAAATATTGGTTGGCCTGCACTCTGAGGACTCATTGTTGAAATAAGCTCAGAAAGGTTTAATGCAAAGCAAGAGGATTATGTTGCTACCAACTAATTACAAGGGCTTTTATACTATGGGAAAAGGTGATTTATAATAAGTGTCTCAGTCAGCCTTGGGGAGAGAGAATGTGCTAGAAAATTAAACCCAGAGTGATGACTAACTCTGCAGCTTAATATTCCAACACTCATATTGTGCCAGTATCTTCCTAGATGTACCAGTCCACTGCAGGATCCTACAGGAAGCCACTGACAAATGACATAGAACTTTATTCAGGCCTCCAGCAAGACCCCCCTCCCCCAGCCAATGTTGGATATTCTTATCATTGAACTCTCTTGGGAACAGAAAAATATGGTGGCAAAGCCTGATGCACTCTCTGATGCTCCTCTATTTTTTCTCTGATTTTTATGCCTCATCAAATGCACAACCCTACAGATCTGCTAGACTTGAACCAGTAGCAATTCTGTTTGCACGTGAGCCTGCTTACCACCGGAATTTACTGGGTGACTGATGCCTTCTTCATGTGCAGGTGTCTCTCAATCAAAATAAAATCACCATGAAGTCAATTCTCCAGCAATAAAAAAACGGAGAACATCTGAATTCTTAGAATCAAAAACTCTACATAACCGTCTCTTCAGATTTGTGCCACAAAAAAACTTGTCCCAGAGGTACAAAAAATATGTTCAGCAAACTCCAACCATACTCGTGGCCAGCGATTATATTCCAGTCCCTCTGGTGCAGTGATCAAACAACTGTCTTCGAGATCTCGCGCCTTAGGTACTGGCTCGAGTCTATAGATCTGCCAACAAAGGAAATGCCATTGTGTGGCAACCAATGGACCAATTTTCACAAACTAAAATCCTATACTGGATGACAAGACAGATTGCAGACTATCTATGTACTCAGATTTGTACCAAAACAATTAGTCATAACAATATACACTGATCTTCCTTAACCGAACAAGATCACTGTAGGGGATAGTATTTGGAACGTTGGTTGTGTTTGCTTGATGTCTACCTTATGTCTAAACTAAAAGCTTCATAATTATTTTCATACACCCTGAAAAGTTTCTATTTGCGGCGTGATTCTAGGCTCGTTACCAGCCGTTATAGCAAGGGAACAATGACGAGTGAGCAAGTATTGTTTGCTAGAACGGCTGGTGGCACTTAGCTGTGATCGAAGAGATGGGAATTTTAAACTCCGAATATACCATATGGGGAAGCAGTGGCAGTGCTCCTTTCACAGAGAACTGAGGTGTTTGGGCTCCTCGGGGACCTCTGCCTGTTATAAGCAAGTCAGAAATCGAACTATAATAAAACCTTGATTTACTGGATAGGTTCCATATTTTTCCTGAACTTCGAGGGGGTGTTTCTAGGCCCGAAGCAATGATGCATACAAAGCACTTGAGTTCGAGGCCCCAACATTCACTTTTGTGGAGGGATCATATTTGAAAGATTACTCATGTTGTGCTGGATTGCCGAATTCCAAAGGGGACTGTCGCCCGGCGGTAGAAGAGCCCTCGAACCACATGCTCTCGATGCGTGGACGTACATAGAGCAAGCGAAACTTCAGGCGCGTCTTGCGTTCCAACAAAGACGGACACGGAAAACTTGGATTCGATCGACAAAATTTTTCAAGAGTTCGAGGAGCTGTTATCTAGTAAGATTTTGCTTCCACGAAGACTCCAGAGTACAACAACCCTTCAGTTGTCCCTTCCTGTATACCAAAATGGACAACGTCAACCTGATTTGCCGCGGAGTCCATCGGATTGACAAGAGGAAGCTGAGGATATTTTTTTGGTCACGGCAGCAGAAACAGGGCCAAAAAAAAACGCACCTTCAGTATGCCGAAATGAAAATCTCCAAGGGCTCCAAGAGTGGCCGTCGGATTTGGGACCACATCGGTCACAGTCCTAAGTGGAAGACCATTGATTGAGTACAAGACCATCAGAGTCCGATTGCACCAGTCGATCTCAACCGCAAAATTATGCCATAATAGCAGGATGAAGGAGGTTGAAAAAATAACATTCAAAGCGTGGTCCAAGACCTTGAAAGAATGCGCATTTGCTGCGGGCAGCTTTCCAGTTGGATTCGTAAACGGCGATCCTGTCCGCAAGCGAGACTTAATCAGGAGAATATTAATTGAAACGACAACGTACCGAGTTGTATGCCAAACACATGCGTCCCGTCGCTCGGCTCGATGAACACAATCTGATATTCATGGCTGTAGTTCAAGGGTCGCAGGGAATCCGCCTTGATTGAGAAGTGGAACACCGAAACTCCTGCTTCCATCACTGCATCCAACACGGCAGAGCTCCCGTTCTTTTGCGCAATCAATTCCGTGCGCCGGAATCCATGCTGCGGTGGCCCGCCACCTGGGACGAAGATCGAGGTATTGTCTATTCGGATGGATATCGCTTGCTCCGTTGGAATGACTGCCAGTTCATTCCACAATGCCGTCGGTAAAGTCGAGTGACCGAGGAGGGTTGAGTACTAAGGGTGAAGTCCGCCTCGGGCACGAAATAAAACGTGTGGGAAATTATTTACATATGTTGCACTTTCGTTTTGACCTTTTACAGCACTAAACTCGCATCAATGCTGACTCTTCGATTAAGGATATCAAGTGCGACTTTACGTTAGGAAAGGCCCAGTCGACGTGTCTAGATCCGAGTTTTTCATGGTAAACGGAACACGTCCATCGTAGACGATTGAACTAGTCGCATATGCTAGAGAGCTGAACGTGTAAAGGAAACCTTGGAGCTTGATGATCATGGTAACCGGACGGTTTGCTTACATAAACCGTCGCACGATTTTTGTTTTTAAGTAGAGGAAAAAGTTCGGCATCCTCCGGAGATTCTTCGAGAGAACCTTCAAACGAACGGCATTTCAACTGTGATAAAATTAGGCCAAAGAATATTGATTTCGGAATTCGAGATGTTGATCCGCATCTAGACTCGTGCGAGGCCTACGGAATACAAAAAAATATGTGCCAAGCAATTTTGCCGTAGGTTGGTCGTCAGTACGCGTTAGTAGCAGTCTGGCCCGTCGGAAGTTGAAATTTGGGTCAAGCTTCCGATGACACTGACGTGGCCAGGGGGGGAAAAGCGTGTATAAAATTCGTTTCAACAGTATTTGTTCATATCCAATGCGGAAAACATGTTCAGTCAGACTGAACAGGGATAGGCTTCTCTGCCATTGCCGCCAGGCGGAAAATATGACGGGGCTGTGCGCCATGTTCGTCATCCACGTAGTCGACAACCGCAGTATCTGTGAATCATGGCTATGAACGAGATACGAAGGCCAATAGTTTTCCGGGACTTACGGATAGTTGAACGGTTGTCAAACATAACGATAGTCTTCGGACTCCAGTGCACACGAGCTTGAATGTCGTGAGAACCGATCAGGTGTTGGAGCAAAAAGTCGGAGATAGTTTTCCATTCCATTTCCTTCATCCCAACCGCGCCTGTGATGAACTCTCCGTTGATGAAAATGCAATGCGATCCCGTGATAGGATGGACCCTGACTAGAGGATGAATAGAGGTGACAGGATCCTTACGCACAAGGCCACCCGCAAGGCGTGTGTGGTTGATCATGTTCGCAGATGAATGTTTGACCTTGATTCCGTCAAGGAATTTTTGCATCGGAGGAGAAAGGCGCCTTGTCATGGTCGGAATCGTGAGCTGACAGAATTTGAAAGAAAACGTGGATCTGACCTGTAAGCCTCATCCGTGGCCGCGAATACAGTATCTCCGCCCACTTTTGGTCCGTCCAAGAGGCCAAGCATGACATAGCCAGGAGGCTGCGCCTCATAGCTGACATCTTGGTGCCACAGACATGACGTCGTTTTTTGTGTAAAGAATGCGTCAAGCTCTGGTTTATTTCCGTCGCGGTGGATAATATGAAAACCAGGATACCCTTGAGACGGAGGCTTCAGAATAATCCCAACCAGATTATAAACGCATGACCTGGAATGCTTCCCGAAACAGGTTGATAGTTACGCTTTCCAAAGTAATCCATGAATTCCTGTTGAGCAGCCGGGCCAGCGTCTACAAAGTCCTGGTCCGGGAATACCACAATTTTGCGCTCCGAGATTAGGAGTGCTAATTCGTCTTTGGCTTTATCGGAGAGTTCTGTAAGCTGGACATGTCGAAGGATGATACCCATTTTGGGAGTGATATTCTCCGTGATGACAGACGGAGAAACGAGGTGGGGTTTCTGCTTATCTGCACGGAGGGCGGGATCGACGAATTCGAAAGGCGGCAGTGGGTCAAACCAGATTTTTTTCCATGACGGGGTGTATTGTGGGTGTTTTATTTTGGTTTCGCGCAAGCTGTCGTCGTGGTATGAAAGATTTATGTCGTAGGTGATGACGGCTTCCTCAGTCATGGTTATTTTGTTCAGTAGAGGTGTTGGAAGAAATGATAAATCGATAGACGGGAAGGGTGATGGAAGGTGTAATCGCTTACTGGTTATATATGTGTCTCAAGCCGTGCAGAATCGGACTATCTTTTCATTCTGATTCTCGCTTATGTTCGTCATCCGTTGGCACAGATGCGTATATGTTGCTGCCGGTTCCACTGGCAACGGACTGTGGATCAAACCCGATTTCTCTAGCTACGGACATCAAGGTGCGCGAGAACCATAAGCCGACGTCCAACACGCAAGTTTCGATAGAAAGCAATGGAACGGCTTCGGAAAATCAATGGGTGAGTCAACAAACACCGTTCAGATCAGGCCGATCTGGTCCATCAGACTTTTGGCATTTTTTGTTGTGGGTTGTACCAAGGTTGTACAACACCGTTGGCCGATGAGAGGAGAAGTAGGAGGCGACGGTCCGGTTCAGAGAAGGGTTCAGACTACTCACCACAGCCGTCCTAATTTTGACAACCTCAAAAAAGAGAGAAAAAAACCCATTGCACTGGGGAGAGTCCGCCATTTCATGGCGGTACCTTTTTCGTTTTGGCAGCGACTTTTTGGGTCGAGGCGTTGCGACGTTGTCGGCAACGTGACAACACCAAAATAACATCAACAATTGGCCAACAATTTTTTCAAATGGCTGATGCTCTCCAGCAGCATGTATTCTATGTCGGTTTTGCTTCGACCGGGCTACTCAATAATTTTCTGTAATACGTAGTACCTACCGGATGAGGTCAAAGTTTGCTTTGGGGGCAAATTTCCATGACAAGTGTGTAGTCAGAAATACTCTGACGCTCGTAAGTAGCATGCTTAGCACCAGTGGGTTAACGCACAACATCCGAAAGGACCCCATGGCAATCTCCGCCTCGGCAAATATTTTATGGGTAAAGTAGCGTGCCCGCATCTTACCCGCATCAATTCATAGGGACAACCTGGTGATCAACTGGTGATCATCCTTTGGTTGAAAAAACGTGATGACTCGGAGACTGAATCCACCTGCTGATATCTCACGGTACTTTGTCGTACCGATTCGCATTTGGTTTCACATCGACGGCGAGATACTACACACAGGACTTTAAGTATCAGCAGCTCCACTCGTCAATAGAGGATCGAATACTAACATTTTTTCTCGCAGGCAGACTCGTATTAATTGTCTCGTTTATGCTAGGGCTGATGGTCATCCCATCATGAATGTTTGATATGATGGTAGCTCAAGGGGTAGTAACTACTTATGGCCGAGTCCACCTCAGATTAGATGGTTGATGCACCCGAAGATATCGACAAGTCCACACATTTTCTCATTTCTCTTGTTTTAAAGCCGCTGGCCTGTCATCCAACATCATAACACGTGAAATTAATTTCCCATGACCTCTAGACATCTCGAAAGCACTCAGACGACGCCTAGTCTCGTTTCCAGACATTCTAGGGCAGTTGCTCACTGGCACGTGCGGGCCGAGTAGCGGCGGTCCTTCACTGCGTTCAGGGTCGGCATAGCGGTGCAGACATGTGTGGATCAGATGCGGATCACTGTGGATCGTGGGATACACAGTGTGCCGACCACGATCCACAGTGATCCGCAACTGATCTACATATGCCCGCACCGCTTATAATTGCTATGCCGACATGGGCCCTGAACGCAGTGCTTCGGACCGGTTGGAATGATCCGAGGCAGAAATGGATGAAAATCTGATGGCGAATCACTATCCTAGAACGGCTGCGGTGGGTTTTTGATGAATTTGCCTCCGACTTCAAGCTTCAAGCTTCAAAGTCCGCCGAGCTTCGTAAAGATCTGGAGCCGAGATTGCAGAAAATTTACCCGCTTGCCAAGCTAATTTTCAGCGTTGGGAAGCCTATTTCCTTAAGGCCAAAGGGAACAAGTTGGCTTCGGCCACACCTAAGTCTTGTATTAGAAAGAGGCGGATACGGAATGTAAACATGCAAACAAATGACCTTCTGCGGTCAGTTTACACCGAATGTTACCACATCCCTACTGAAGCCGCAAAGTTGCAATCGCGGTTGTCTATAGAAAGATCAGGGTGAAACAAACGGAATTTCTTGAACGAATTCCCTTTCACGATTTTCGGCTACCCAGCTAATCCAACTTCCGCCGGAGCTTCTGACTGCGGTTGATAATTCCGAGAGCTTCGGATCTGCAGGGATCAATTGTACTTGGAGGCTCGCGTAGACTCCAGGTAGACTTGATGGCAACAAGAAATCCGTAAGCTGATGAAAGACTTGGGTAGACCTCGGGTAGACTGGAATCCGTAATTACCTGATAGCTAAACAGGCACACAACACGAGACGCGTCGGGTCATGCCGCCCTGCATAATATTATCTGCGACTGGGTACCTGGCCACACTAGGTAGCTGGCCACTTGCATAATAGAAGCTTGCATGTTGTAGAATTTCGTGTTTTGGTGCTTATAGGGTAGAGTACAACCTATGAGGATGCTGGACGTCAAATTTGGAGGCAAGTTAAGTGGCTGATCAACGGCTGTGCTCGGCTTTGATCGGGGTGGGGGCATGTGAAGACATTTTCTTATCTCCGAACAGCTGCCATGCTCGTTTTTTCCTGACTTCTCCATCAATTCCACACCAATTCACAAGTTTTGGGGCTCGTCCCATTCCTTAGTTTGGAAGAATGGCTTCCACCTATCTTATACGTGAAAATGCCTCCTCCTCCCCTCCTGGATCCTCCGAAAACTTCACCACCCGATCTCTGGTGGCGCAATCTGGCCACCGCCATGACGAACCCCTTGCGTATGCAATGGACATGAAACTTGATACACACCTTCAAAATCAGTTAAACTGTATTGTCCGACCTTCACTAGACTTTTAACCTGGTTACTTCCCAGTCACGATGGGCACTACTCAAATTCACCCAATTTCGTGGGCGCGGAAAGATGGATTTTGTTAGAGGGGTTCTCGGTATGTGGAGCACATAATATGTGATGAGATATGTCTTAATACATCATATGTATCTGTCTAGGCTTTGGTTTGGGCCATAACTGTACTCTGAGCCATGTAGGGTGCACCATTTAGTCTACACACCAATTTCACCCATCCTCCTTGACCGGAAAGGAAATTCCTTAGGGTCCTCATATGCCTCAGGTGTTCATTTTAGTGTGTCTAATAATTCAACTGAATCCATTGGATAATTTGGGATGCACTGGGGTGACCAGAACAAGTGCGAACGAACAAATAGCGGGGTGGCCAGCTACCCCGTTTATGCCCTTTTGGGATGTCGTGGGAAAAGAAATTCGTAGGGCCATGAAATGTTCATCTAAATTCGTACAAAATAACTGGGCTCCCTTCTAGGATGCATACCTTCATTTCAGGACCCATAGACCCATATCTACCCTACTCTGTATGCTGGCCCGAGGCCAGAAATGCTAAGGTGGCCAGGTACCCAGTCTCTGATAATAATCCCCACCATGTCCCATTATTATTAAGTTGGAGCTTTCTGTAATCGGAAGTCATCCTTCATACATGTGAATTTATCTACAGTAACTGACTGAAATTGAGCGTGTGGAACATCATTATAGTCCAAAATAAGTACTGTACTTTTCTAAGAAAAGCTCCGCTTTGATCGTAGTCACTGCATTCAGCGGGCGCCTAGACGCCGACTTGCCGAGCGCATCTGAGGCCTGCCTATGCCGTCTCGGCAGGCCTCGGCAATCATAGCCAGGCCTAGACAGGCATGGTCTAGGCCTCTACGCACAACTAGACCACGTACTCAACACAAGAGTGGTGTCGAGGGCCCTAGGCAGCCTCACACGCGCTCAGCAAATTGGTGTCTAGGCGCCCGCTGAACGCAGTGAGTACAATTTTCCCAGGGTTTTATTCTACCTCTCCCTGGAAAGTAGCAAAATTTAGTTTGTTAGTTGCCTCCTGCAGCTAACACTCCATATTGTGTATACCATCTAGACGGATTGACTTTGACTTATCGAAAGGACATCGGTGACGTGATTTACACATAACAAGTTACTAGACACGGGGAACTTGCGTAGTCTCCAGAGACTTTGATCAGCTGTGATTCTACGCAAGTCCCTGGAGACCATTCTCTCCCTGTGGATTCAAACATCTGATAATTCCGGAACCAAAATCCCAAGTGAATTGACGGATGAAGCGGAACAACGTGTGTATCGCATCAGCGACAAGGAGGATAATACAATTGATTCATATGAATTAAGCGGGAGGAGGAGGATGTATTAAAAGCAACGAGGCAAGCAATTGCCCAATGGGGTCACTGCCTCCTCCTGAAACTGACTCTTCCAGTTCGGTTTGGCGTAAACATCATACCGAATTCCTCATTCGGCGGTCTTACCCCTTCAACCTCCGCTTTGACGTCGTAGTTAAGGACAAGATGCGCCATCATTGCTTTGAGTTCTGTTGCAGCGAAGAATCTGCGGTCAAGAATGAAATCAAATCCCGTATTTCTGTCGGAGTTTAGATAATTTGCGCACCGTCCCGGGCAAGCATGCTTTCCATGTCCGAAAACCAGGTGATCAACCCCCGTAGAGACCATGTGGCGCCTGAAGATATCTTTCGTCGGTTCTTGTTCTGCGCTTCCCGCATTTTCGCAAAACGGAATCCATCGAAGTGGGCAGGATTGTCGTAATTCGCTTAGAAGCACAGGCGTTGGGTGTGGTGCGGTGTGGAAATGACAAGTGGAAACATACAGGGATCGTAGTGCACAGGACGAGCAGCCACACTCACGAAGGAACCGTACGGTATGACTGCCATCAGAGAAAGTAAAGCCTTGAGGGTCATACTGAGCGGACCGTTGCCATTCATGCACTGAGATTCCCGAAGAAAGCTATCAACCTTGACCATGTTGTTCAATGTGGCTTTGGTCCATCCTTCTTCTTTTATCACGCGTTCCACTTCCTCCCGTATAGGCAGAATTTTAAACGCCGCAGAAAGCAACTCGGGTGTGTAGTAAGATCAAAGATAGCATGGGTGAGTGCCTACGTGATTAGGACCGTAAAAAACACAGGCACCTGTTGTGTTGAGAACACACGCACCATAGATGAGGTGTGTATGGCAGCCATGTTGGTGACGAGAACGCGCGTGACAAGTGCAGGGGCCGTGCGCTCTTCACCTTCTGCGATTTCCAAAAGCCAGGAAATGAGGTCATTCTAGAAAGGCGCTGTGAGCTTCGACATACTGTTACGAGATATGATCAAACCGGTTTGCCAGCCCAATCGGGTCCCAACTCGTTCTCTTTTGCTAATCTTTCTTCAACCAAGGTGCCTAGATGCTTCATAGCCTGGCGCGTGCTCTGCTTTCTGTAGGAAATCAAAGGCCCGAAGATCCTGAACGCGGGTTAGCTTTCTACGCATTTGATGCTATAAGAATTGCGCATGGCCTCAGAAAATTGGGAAGCAAGTTGATCTGTTGGGCACTACGGACAACATCAATCGTGTACTGAATATTATTCCTCAGATATCCCAATCTCTGCCTGTTCATTCTTCAGTGTCACAAAAACTTCTGACACTTTCAAATTAATAACACACAGAGGGGAAGGCCAATGAATACGTGATTGCTAACACAGGCCACAATTCCCATCATAATGGATAGAACAGGGAAAGATTTCCATTCTGGAACGAGCATCTCTAAGTAAATCGCATTCAAACAAAGTGATTCACTTGCCTTTTCCTTCCAATGAAAGAACCTCATCGAAAGCACAGACAATTTCGTCTCTGACATCAGGGAAACATCGGTGAAGGTTCCTAGTGAGACTGGTGCGTATTGTAGCTTGATGATATGGATTCTCTGCAACGGAATGTCCCATCGTTATCGCCACTAAGATTCTTTTCAGCTGCATTAAACCAACAAAATGTCGATAAATTGATCGACCTTGGATCCTCTGTAGGCAAATGTCAACTTTTCTCCGTCATCCGATATACGCTGCAAACGACTCACCTCTTCGACCCCCCCATAGAAAGATAGCACATTTTCTGGGGCAGATCCGATCTCGTTAACATACTTGGGACCGCACACGACAAAGTCCCAGCGAAAGAGACGCGCCACACGGAAAACACCGTCCGGGTATTGGTCGTATCCCTGTTGTATCAGGTTTGATGCATGCGACAAGTAATTGTACGCACAGCAAAACCAGAGGGTCCTACGATAGGGATTGAGTTTAGCTAGAAATTGTAAGAATTTGTTAGCACGGGTGGTAGACGTGAGGACCTTCTGGTCAAAGACTGTCTTGCGAATATAGGAAATCGTTGCCGCAGCCAGGATTCTGTACAGGAGAAGAAGTTTGTGGTCAATCATAGTCGGGTGAATCTAAGTGTGTGTGTGAGTGATGGGGGAGGGTGCTCACCTATACATACACGACCATAACGTGCACTGAGTGATCAACACCTGTCACCCGACTGTAACAGTCACCGACTACTAAGTAGTACAAGCGGCTGCTTGGCCGCTTCGCGGCCTCGCATCCACTTCCTCACGGTTCATGGCGATAAATTAGTATGACGTGTGCTGACGGGCGCCTCCAAAGTTTCGGGCCCAGATGTCCCAGAGCGGAGTTTAAAGGTTTCACACATCCGTTATTTTATAAAGAGTTATTAGAAGTATCATTGAAGTCTCAGGAAAAGTTGGTAGATAACATCGCCCCAAGTCCTGCGGGTTGAGTTGGGAATAAAGCTAGGGTCTGTAAGGACGGACTGAGGGTAGACGTGGTAAAATATCCAGTTGCTGCGAGGTTTGTTTCCTGGGATCCAAAGTGCAGCGAACAGCAGCTGAGTGATGGAGAGCCACTGGTCGGCAACGCTGCCCGAAATCAGTGATGTGGAATGCGGTATTGCCGCATTTGGTAATTCAGCCCCTATTGCCCGTGCTCGAGAGTCCGTGAAGCTATTGAACTGAGCTATGAGGCCGCGGGTGCTCCGAAATATGTTTGGGAGTCACTCAGGATACATTACCCGGCCTCAGGGACCCCCAAAAATGCAATGTGACCTAAATCTGGTGATCGCTAAAGTTGCACCTCTGCTCGGTTCTTTATAGCTGGATACATCTGTATCCCCCTGTACAGCTGATTTTTCTACATGTTAAGCATTAACGATGAATGTCTTTGAGGCAGAATTTTGAATTTCACTTTGGTTCTCTCGAAGGGTGGCATTTTGTCCTTCAGCATGACCATTTTTCATACTTCCACTGAACTTATCAAAATTCTGTCTCTAAGAAATTATCTAGATGATCTTTCCATTTCGTTTTCATCATATATACTAAGCGTGAAAATGCGTGCACGAACGACAATTCTCCGTGACCATCGTTTCTCCATGTGTCGGAGTTTGAATTTGGCGTCTCAGAAGTAGGCCCGATTTGGATGTGAAGAGTTGTGGGAAAACTACAACCATCACAACTCGTAGTGTCTCAGAGCAATTCTTGAGCTCCGCAACTCTCACGTGCCGGTGACATACTGTCCAGTACGGCATCGAAATCAACCACAAGCCAAGTCACTGACTCGGAGCCTTGGCATCGGCGGATTTAGCCAGATACCAGCAAGACGAGGGCCAAAATATATTCCTGAGAACATTAGTCACGGACTTGTTCAATACACCCCCAGTGAGAAGCGACAATTTGGAGCGACGTAACAAATCCAAGACTTTGTATAGGTACTACTATGAACGTTTGTCCATAATTCCTATATAAAGTCGGCTTGCGATACTACGAGACATGAACGTTATGACATTCCAATGACATTCGGGTTGCATTGAACAAGTCAACTTGTAGTCTGAGCAGAGCAGAAAATTCCGAAGAACGCGACGATGGCAGAAAGAGGAGCTATTGTGTATCATAATTGTTGATCGTAGAGGGCTTCTTGCTCGCTATGCCACAAAGACGAACGAACTGAAATGAGACTTACAACTCAACACAAGCTTCAACAACAAAGGAAACGTCCACAATGCATAAGTAACAGCCTCTCATGCATAGATAACTCCCAGAACCAAGATCACTGCCTTTTTCTGAAACTGACTCTACCAGTGCGGCTGGGGCTAGCCGCCGTCCCAAAATCGTCATTCGGGGGCCGCACACCTTCGACCTCCGCCTTCATATCGTAGTTGAGAACGACATGCGCCATCATTGCTTTCAGCTCCGTCGCAGCGAAGAACCTACAATCGAAGTAAAATATGTCAAGTTCGACTGCGATTGTTGACACAGAAAAGTCTGCGCACCGTCCAGGGCACGCGTGCTTTCCGTGCCCAAAGCTCAGGTGGTCCACCGCCGTAGAGACCATGTGGCGCTTGAAGATATCTTTGGTGGGTTCCTGGTCATGGTCGCGCTCCTCGCGCATCTCTTGGCGCATCTTCGCAAAGCGGAAGCCGTCAAAATGGGCGGGGTCGTCGTAGTTCGCTGGGAGGCAAAAAGAGTTTTTAGTGGGAAGAGAGAAGGCGAACACGTGGGTAGAAAACCTACAGGGATCGTAGTGCGCCGGACGCGCAGCGACACTGACAAACGACCCGTACGGGAGGTAAGTGCCGTCGGAAAAATAGAAACCTTTCTTGTCGACAACGCCCCGCATCATACCGGCTGTGTACAAGAGCCGAGTGAGTTCCAGGAAAGCGGAGTGGCTACTACGTACTAGGACCGGTCCCACTCAAGCGCTGAGATTCGCGGAGGAAGCTGTCGACCTTGACCATATTGTTCAGTGCGGCTTTGCTCCACCCTTCTTCTTTGACTACGCGCTCGACTTCCTCCCGCATGGGCAGGAGGTGGCTTGGGTATGTAGTAAGATCAAAGAGGGCGTGAGTGAATGCCTAGATAATCCACACGAGGGGATGTATGTAAATACACAACTATATCATTTCGGTCAGGAACGCACCATGGAGGACGTGTGAATAGCAGCCATGTTGGTGACAAGAATGCGCTGCACAAGTGCAGGAACCGTTCTCTCTTCGTCTTCTGCGATTTCCAAGAGCCAGGAGATGAGGTCGTTCTGTGTTCCCGTCAGCCTGTGGTGCTCATATTGCATGTCAGACAGCCTGACCGGTTTTCCCGGCCAATCAGGCCCCAGTTCGTTCTCTTTTTCCAACCGTTGCGCGACGAGCGGGCCCAGGATCCTCGTCGCCTCACGCAAACTTTTCTTCCTGTTCGACATCAACGGGCCAAGGATCCTAGATATACTCTCCTTTATTGCTTAGAGTATAATAGGTGATATGGAGTGCGCACGGTCTCAAAAACCCGGGAAGCACGTTGATCCGGCGGGCGGTCTGGAACACATTAATGGTGTATTCCACGCTGTTTCTCAAGAATGCCGGATCCCTGCCTGTGTAGACTCTAGAGTAAGTGTGCGAAATTGACTCGTAGTATAGAAGAAGAGGGGACCAACAGATAGGAAGCCCGACGAATAGACGGTTGCTAACGCGAGCCACAATCCTCATTGTGATCGGGAGGACAGGAAGTGTTTTCCATTCTGAAACCGCAAATGAGCGAGCTGGGGCACACGCAATAAGGATGCTTCACCGTTTCCTTGCAAAGAAAGAACATCGTCGAAAGCACAAACGATCTCGTCTCTGACGTCCGGGAAGCATCGGTGGAGATTTCTGGTGAGGCTCGTGCGTATTGTGATTTGGTGATACGGATTCTCGCCAATGGCGCGGCCCAGAGTGATCGGTCCTAAGAGCGATCAGAAATATCTCGATCAGCAGAACGCACCAACCTTGTATCCTCTATCAGAGCCCAAGTGAGTTGTTATCGCACTACACTTAGGACAGCTGACCTCGTCGACGCCTTCACGAAAAGACAGCACGTGTTCGGGAGCAGATGCCACCTCATTGACGAACTTGGGCCCACAGACGACAAACTCCCAGCGAAAGAGTTGGGCAACGCGGAAGATTCCATCAGGATACTGGTTGTAACCCTGTTGGATCAGCTGTGATGCATGCGCCAAGTAGTTGTACGAGGCCAGAAAGCCCGTCGGCCCAACTATTGGGATTGCTTTTATCTACGATTGTAAGTTTGCTGTAACAACGGATGTTACTATGGTGTACCTTGGAATCGGAGAGTACCTTGCGAACATATGAGATCGCAAGGACCACCAAAAGCACATAGAGCAGGAGAGTTTTGGGATCTTCCATGACTTCACAACGTCGAGGAGAACGCAAGTGTCAGTGGGTGGGAATGTACCCCTTCGCCTTCCTGTATTAAATATGTGCTATATATACAACCATTACCCAAAAAGTCGAATTGTCTCAGTGTAGCCAGCTGGCAGTTCAGAGAGGATGGATCAACTTCTTGGGACATGATTCTTCCTTAGAGCCGTTTGTTAGTTATTGAACGAAGCAAGCGATAGATATCTAGATACTTAACAGAATTTTATTGGATAGACTGCGGTCGGGTCATGACGAAATCGTGATGACGTACTCGGCCCAGAGATCCCGGTTAAGGTTCAGGGCAAACTTCACGTGTGAGTAAAAGGAGGTACCGAATCAAGCCGGGCATCCTCCTGCGTGGAGAACTCAGAAGTCGACGTCCCATTGAAGCGTTGACATTTGTAGTCTCGTTCCCAGACGTTCTTGGGCAGTCCCTCGCTGGCGCTCGTGGGCAGAGCAGCGGTCTTTCGGACCGGTCGGAATGATCCAAGGGTGAAAATCTGATGGCGAATCACTGCCCTTGAACGGGGTGATGGCGCAGTGGGATTTTTGATGAATTTTGCTTCCAACTTCAAAGTCCGCCGAACCCCGTAAAGATCTGAAGCCGAGATTACGACATTTGGCGCATGTGGAGGGAAGAGTCGATCATGCCGACTCGAAGAGGTAGCACTGGGAGTCCATAGTCGATTGGTATGATTCGATCCGATCAAACGGAACATAAAAAGATGCCCGACGCATACTTGATGACGCAACACACCAAATGTAGCAAATGCTGTTCTGGGGTGCCGCGGCTGCCTCTCTCCCGTCACTTAGGGGCAGCAAATAAAATATTCAGTGTTACTTGTGACAAGAAAGGGGTCAAGCTCACATACGTATGACCAAATCCAAATGAGCCACTTCAAGTATACTTCCCGGAATTGGGCGCTGTTTCTGCCCGTGCTTATCCCCTTCTCTGGTTCAGCAAGTGTTCGCCGCCGCCCCAATGTACAGTGGAATATGGATTTTGAGCTAATTCAGGACTTGGCCAAAAAATGGGCAGGCCCATATAAAAGACTACCTGGAATCGACCCAATTGTCCACCTTTTTCCCTAATTTCTATTGTCTACTATGGCACCCGATCGCAATACCCGCATGTACTACAAACTCGACAAAGTTAGGCCTGGTCCTGACCGAAATCGGCGTACCAGTCAAACCACCACTCGGCAACAGGACTTGGGATTTACTCAACATGATCCCACTCCTCAACAACTTCGAGATGCCCGCCTTGCATATGGTGAAGCCCGAGAGCATGGTGACCTCATCACTTGGTCCTCTGTCACCAATTCACCAATGCCCGTAATTTATAACCGGTTCGTCCAACTATGATTTCTTTTGACTGCTCTGAGGCCTTCTAGTCCTTGCCGTGAAAATCACAAGGGCACTTGGACTCTAATTGCTGCATCCGCATTCAACAACCTGCCGTCCTTCAAAGGACCTCAGTGCCCGCACGCCATGAACCCCTTCCGACTTGAAGAAGACACTGAGATGACGTGCAGACACAACAAAAATCGAGGCTGGTATTTCCAGGCCAAAGGGCACAACTGCGAGTTTATCCGTATGTCTTTGCCCTTTGACTTTTGGCCGCCTTGCCTCAAAACTTATATTCAGTCAATATCCCGCCCTTGGGCAGTTCTAAGATACGGCTTCATGGTGACAAGTCTAAGTTTGAAGGTATCATTCCTTCTGGTACACTGTCCTTTACCGAGCAATAACACTTTATAGATGGTGAATGGGCAGATTCTGACGACGAGGAGGAAAGTTTTGCCCTCATGGCTTTGGATGAGGAGGCTGCTCAGCGAGTGAGGGAAGTCAATGTAGCTACTGCAGCATTGATGGAGGGGATCCCATGTGAGTTGTTGATGTCTTCAATTCAGACTTGAACTGAAATTGTTTCTAGTATCTTGGCCGCCCCCCTACAGTCCTGGATCTTCTTCCAGTCTACCATCATATCCATTATCTTCGCCAGTGGCCTCTTCTTCTCGCCCGTCTCCAACAAAATCAGACGGCTGTGTGAAACCGTATTTTACTAGAACGCAAGCAGAAGAGCGAGCAAACTTCAGTGAGTTTTGGTAATTCGGTATTATATCTGCTGGCTAAGACAGTGCATTTTTAGATAGACAGTTCACTACTGGCCTGCACGACAAGCAGTTCTCGGGAAAATTCAAAGGTGAGGGATACTATTATCTCTGGTGTCTCTGGCATCTCCGATACATACTGAATAACCGCTCAATAGTTTATCCTGAGAGACATCCTGCATGGAAGTCTGGGCTGGAAGATGCTCCTGTAATCATGGCGTCTTTCCACCCTGAGACTCCAGGATCTCGACTCCCACCCATGGGTTTTATGACAACACTTTGTGGGCAAATGCTCAGTCAAGTGAACTCTACCATGGGCCTGCCCAAGGCGACTTTTCTTCGCTTACTTCTACAGAACCTGATTTGTCAGGCTTGTCGTTGTTCATATTCAGTTGAGGGGTACCATGAGCATCGTCGTCGGGGGTCTGCACTAATACTACTGACTTGTACGCCAGTCAGTTACCATTTCTTTTTCTATGAATTCTTGCTGACCGCTTTTTTTTTGGCAGTTGCTGAATTGTACCCGGAACTGGAGGGTCTCTATGACATGGCAACTCGAATGTATCCTGAAGGCACCCCTCTGCCTAATCATAGTGACCATATCAACTCCATGGTTGGTCGTGCATGGATTGCTTGGAATTCCCGAGTAGGTGTCCCTCAGGATGTCTGGGCCATCCTCAGCAGTGCTTGGACTCATTGTCCTGACTGTGATCTTGTTCGGACTTTTGAGGCTGACCGTGCACACAAAGACGACAACAACATGTGTCGAGACATTGGCCAGGGATCAGTAAGCACCATTGTGAAAGGAGCTGGGAAGAGGATGGCTGGAGAGGGTGCCATGGTGGTCTGGAAGATGTAGGCATTATTCTGTGCTTTTGGGGTTTTTTATCTTTACGGTTTTCCCCTTCTTAGCCCAGTACTTGTATCGTTACATTTGCTCACAAAAGTAATAGGATATTACATTGAATTCTGCTATCTATTGATGACGAACTACATGAGCAGACCAACCATTACAATCACGAACCCATTTATCTCCTTGTCTATCAGAATGAAGGACTAATGTACCTCTAAGTCCTTTGAAATGTAAATTGAAGTGAGTCAGGTCACAAGAGGGAAAAACCAGAATGTCGCCGAGTTTCAAGTCGAAACTCAATCCAGCCTCATAGAGGCAGAGTTGCCCCCCGGTAAATGGCCCAAATGGTATCACTAAGCAAAGGCGCTTGTCACCCTCATCCCGATGTGCCCATGTACAGGCACAAACATTGATGACGAACCCTCCAAAAGGATAGGATGGTGAGGACGCATCCAAGGGCAATGCCTCAACATGCATGCTAAGTTCATCGTAGTCATCGGGGAGGTAATGCTTCAACTGAAATGGGGTGAGTATATATAGACGAGGAGTTGAATGGAAATAGCTGACCACAACGCGTAGAAGCTCAAATAAATCAGTATACGCCTCAGCCAATGTTGTATATCCAGTCATGTTCTCCAGGATCTCCTTGGACTGATGAGGTACCCGCTGATCAAAGTTGACGCGGCCCCTATGGTCCTTACGAATGTTGTTGGGATGGGTATCAGAGGGGGCACCCTCTCCCTGCAGAAGAGTCAGACATTGGACAAGGGGAAACTCAGAGAAGACTCACATTTTCCCCGTATCGATAGTACATGAATAATGACACGATTTAAATTTAAAGTCAGGCATTGATGAATCTGTGTTCTTGAATTCACCAGGCATTACCGCATGGATATGGGCAATAGCGTCTGACAGCTGTTGACGATACTCAGGTGGAATTGTTAACAGGAGAGAAAGGAGTTTGTCGTTTGAGTCTTTAATATGTAACGTTTTCCTGGAAAATGCATCAGCAACAGTCGGTCAGAGTAAAGGAAGGGCACCAACCCGTCCAGTATATCGGTATTGATTTCCACATAGCAGTTGGGTTTTGATTGGCCAGTTTCATGGATATCCTTCAGCTGGCGACAACATCAATGCGGATTCAATTGAGGTGAATATAATCGTACTTTGGCTTCAAGATCCGCAAGACTGGAAGCTACATTGGCATCCTGGGCCACAAGCCGCTGTTCCTCAGTCCATGTGTTACGGTTCTTCCTGTTGACAGGGCATTTTGATTTGCGGAGATTGAGAGGTGTCTGGATAACATGACGATCGGGAAGTTTCAGGAGCTCAGGATCTTCCAGGGGTTTCCAAGAAGGGAGTGATTCAAACTTCCATTCAGAAGAACGGGGCGGAAGCTTGGGATAACTATCAAGGCTTAGATACTGTGTACTTGGACATGGGACAAGACTTACTTGGTTTCGACACTGTCAAATATCTCGTCACTCAAGACGCTATCAGCAAACTTGAAGATCTTTGTTTCTGGTGGTTTTCCGACAGGAAGAGGGACATTGTACTCCAACTTCAGGGTCTGGATATACCCAGTCCAGGAACGTATGTAATTAAAGGGAATCATCAATCGGCGAACCATTGGGAGCCATTGACCGTCTAAGGAAGGAGACAGTCAAGGGATGGTAGATATATTATATCACGGTAAACCTACGTTTGACTTCCCGAAGGGCGTTTGCCAGAGATAGTATGTCTGCCACGGACGTACTTTTCCTGGTGATGTGGGTCCTCAGGTCCAGAGCCGCAAGGACAGGTAGAAGATACAGAGTTCCTAGGAAGGAATTAAATTCAGTTGCACGGTTGATGAGAATCGTACCTGCAGAACATAGCAGGAGGAGGCGTTTGCCCCAACTAACCCAGTCCGAAAACGTGGAGCTTGGCACAGAACCTGTGTATTTTGCAGACAAGGCTTCAGTAGTGACCTTGCGAAGGTGCTTGAGTTTGGCGTCAGCTTTAACACTTTAGAATACAATACAATAGTTAGCGACGAAGAAAGAAAACATCAAGAAAGAAATGTTACCTATCAACGTGCAGAGCTAATTGGATCAGGTTGACCATATACTCCAGTTCTGTCGTCCTCAGAGTCTTGGACTGGGCGGTCAGCTTGACCAGAAGGCCAGGAATATTGTTCGCCAACTTGGAAGAGGAAGAGGAAGCAGAGCTACTAGGACCAGCCAACACAGCCTCCAGAGATAGTCTCTGAGCACGCCCGAAGATACCGAGGATTTTAGCTAGGAGCTCCCCTGCCCCACGGGTGATCGCTGGTCCATCCCCATCCTGCCTCCAACCAATGTTCTTCTTCCTCCGAGCACGCTTGCCAGTTTGCTTGTTGTTCCTGCCCTGCTGCTCATCATCCTCGCCCTCCTCTCCTTCACCCCCGTCCTGACCCCCAGCACCCTCTTCTCCCTGGCATTGCTCACAATCTTCCTGGCCGCAAGACATATGACCAATATTGGCATCGGTACCTATGCTTCCACGATCCCCCCGACGTATGCAGTCATCGGTCCACAGATGGGCAGGAGGGCCACCAGGAGGGGCCCCCCCTCCCCCTCCGCCTGCACCTCCAGCAGCAACACATCTACGGGGGTCGCGGACAGAAGGGATGGTGATCTTGATGCCGGAAAGATTGGGTGCGGTGTCCTCATCCTCTCCCTCCTCCTCAAAAGCAGCAGCAGGTCGCTTAAGAGATGTACCAACAGGTAGAGGCCCGTGATGCGTGCCAAAATGGTCCTGCATATCTACGTCGTGGTCTTCCTCATCCAAGCCCGGGTGTTCGCGGGGTTGTTCGCATTTTCACCAACAGCGAGCCACCGATATTGAGGCGAAGGAGACTGTGACGGGGACAGGGTGAGATGGGGGATGGAGAACGCATCGGAGAACGTGATGGCCGTATCGAGGTAAGATCTAGGGGGAAAACAACCTTCCCTGCTGTCGTAGGCTGGCGTGGGTGAACTGAGGTAGGATAAGCAACAGAGGTGAGAATGAAAGAGTCATTTGGACACACCTGGAGATGCCGAGTACATTGTTGGCGAGCTTCCAGTTGATGTTTGTCCAGTGGTCAGGTCTGGGATAATGGCGGGGGAGGTTGGAGGGGCCAATTGTCAGCTGGCGCCTCAAGAGGTGAGTCTGAGGATAGAGTATGAGTCAAATATGCCATACTACGGACAGTACAGAAGTGTACTTACCGCCAAGGATATCCTCATCCAAAAGAACTACTCGTCGAACTGGGGGCAAGCTGTGGCACCTCCCTACGCGCCGGGGCCTTTCATACGGCGAGGCGTTCATTCGGCGACTAATAGAAGGGCCAGGGACACGTTCAGGCAGCAGCGGCAAGGGAGTGGTAGACTCGGGAGACATGTAGCAGGGGTTTGTTGCTGGGAGATGGCCTGCTGAGGACCCTGCATAGCTGAGGACAGTTGGGCGCGGAGTTGTCCAAACGACATTGGAAGCTGAGATGCAACGGCAGAGTCAAGGGTGGCGAGCAGCGACGCTGCTACGTCGTCGGGGATGAACAACATAGGCATCGTGGTTGAGGAAAGGCAGATTCTTGACGCCCTGTAGACTGACGGACGTCCGTCAGTTTTCGACGCGAACTGTCACAAAGCAGCGCGTACCTGTGATGTTGACGCGTCAGGCGAACGCGACTTGGTGGCTCGGCGGTTGAAGACAGGTAGGATGTCCAAAAAAGGAAATCTCTTCCTGTCTCCAAACCACTCCTTCATTCGTCTCTCGCACGCGCGCTCAAACAGCGACTTCCGCGCTTACAAGGTCGTCGCCGGCGCCGGCGCCGGGCATCGTGGGGGAAACGCAAGGCGGTTAGACCTCCCGCGCCGCGCCCGGAGAAGAAGAAGTCGGCTCCAGGTGCCTCTGCTGATTGTTCCATGGACGTCGACCCCCCCACCAACAGTCAGCTGCCGCGCGACGAGAACCGCGCACCGACCTCCGTGCATGACAAATGCATCATCCCTTGCCGCGGATGTACTGAGCGCTTCACGGTTGTCGGGGACTGCGCAGCCATCTCTGTATGGAGACGTTGCCGCTTGCTGCCCCCGCGCCCGTCGACGTCATCCTACTCAAAGCGGGGCCCGATAACGAGGGAGTCGACCCGCTCGGATGTCGCCTGCCTTGGTGACGTGGACCCGGGCTGCTGCAGGCGAGTTCATTTCATATGGCTCTATGCTCATGATCTGATGCCATGTGAGGCCCACGGGAGCTAGTCGGTGGCAAACCCGAAACACCGCCAGTCCACAGCGCTCGCAGGAGAGCCTGCAAAGATGAACTCCGGAAGGTCGGGACGACCTGCGTGCTCGCCCAGAGCTGTGCCGAGGGAGCACAAAGGTGCCTGTTCACGCAGCCTTGCAGCGAGCACAGACGCTAATACATCCGCAGCCTGCGCGCTCACTCCGAGGAGGCCGTCTTACGCAACGCCGACCTTTGGCGGCAGTAGCGCAGGCGGGGCGCGGGCGGATGCTGCGCTTGCGGGACGTCGATAACGCGCCAGTCTTCAAGCTAGACCCCGCCCACGTGCGCCTGCGCTGCCCGCCGGCTTCACCCTGCTTGACGTGCTGTCGGTGGCCGACGACCACCCCGTAGAAGGGCCTGTGGCCCCGCATCTGCCTCGGAAGGCGCTCGGAGGGGGTTGCGCGGCACTCTCCGCTGCCACGTCCCACGCCCCGCTCACTTCCCTCGCCACCTGCGTCTCTGCCCCTCAAGGTCCAACGCCGTCCCCTCCCAACCCGCCGACTCGCACTCTGGTGGCTCAAGCCCGCCTCCCGCGCGCATCGACGCTGGGTGTCCCACCCTGCTTCTTCCACCCGAAATACATCGAGGAGAGAGCATCCGAGGACGGACGGACGTGTCGTCGCGGAAACACGCCCACGGGAAATCCACCACGCCCGTCTGAGCCCTTGCATCTGCGTCCGCGCCTCACACTCGCCCGGCTGCACCCCGCCTCGACGGCGCCCTCTGTGCGCTAGCACCGCTCCATCCGAGCGTGGCGCCCCCAGTGCGCGCCGCCAACTCTGCGCGCCTCCAACTCCGCGCGCCTCCAACTCCGCGCGCCTCCTTCCCGCCCCCCGGCCCCGACCTCAACGCGCACTCGCGCCCAGAGATCATCTCTGATCTCTGGGCGCCTTGGTCCGCAAACCGAGCGTGGCGCCCCCAGTGCGCGCCGCCAACTCCGCGCGCCTCCAACTCCGCGCGCCGCCAACTCCGCGCGCCGCCAACTCCGCGCGCCTCCAACTCCGCGCGCCTCCAACTCCGCGCGCCTCCAACTCCGCGCGCCTCCTTCCGCCCCCGGCCCCGACCTCAACGCGCACTCGCGCCCAGAGATCATCTCTGATCTCTGGGCGCCTTGGTCCGCAAACCGCACGCCAGCCGAGTCCCCGCGCTCGTGCGTAGTCGGCCACAGAGTGCTGGCCTGGTGTCGACTGCGCGCACGGAGAGTGGTAGCGCGCGGCGGCCCTCCTTGCATCCGCTCCCGGCTTGCCCGCAGAGCACAGGCAAGTTACGCCCGTCTTGAGCGCTGCGGCGCTGGCTTGGTTTCGACCACGCCCATCTGTCTCCTCAGGGCCCTCCGGATCGTCTCTCTCCTTGGGCTCTCGGCTCGTTCGGCGTCATCTGTTTCTTCCGTCCGCTCGAACTCTCCACCGCCCGCGCGTTCCGTTTGTCCCTCCCGCCATCACTACCGCAATCCGAATTATCGATGCCACGAGCCCCCCGAGACTCGGCAACATCGATAGCCTCGAAATCAGTGTAGCGATACAGGACGAACTCGCCCTTGCGACCATCTGCAATCACCGCGCACGCACCGCATCTCGGACCACAAACCGCACAGCGTCAAGTCTCCGAAGGCGCCCAAGTCGCCGGCGGGGCAAGCGCAGATCGGTCGCATGAGTGCTTGCATGAATCGGGTGTCCGGAGTTATGGGCAGAGGTAGCCCGAGGTAGCGCAGACAGAGGCAGCTGGTCGTGTCTGTCCGGGTATGTTAGTCACTATCTCCTGATGTTTCTGTGAGGCGTTTCTTTCTCCGTTGAAGTAGAAGTACTCTATAAGCATGTATATTTACTTCACAATGCACAGCTTTGGCTATCCCTACTCTGGGTTGGAGTAAACTAGGGGGACAAGGCGACTGCCTCCTCCACTTTTCACCAACTCCTTGCCTGCTTCTACCTCCTTCACATACGCGTTCTTGGCTTTATCTAGCCCCTCCTTTGCCTTGTCAACGGCAGTTCGGCGCTTCTCCAAAGTGTGTGTGCGGGCAGCTGGATTCCGGAATGCGAGGTCGGTCAATCTGATCTTGTCTCTTGCCCGGTCGATTTTGGTAGACGCTTCTTGAATTTTTGTATTGGCCTCAATAATCTTGTGGTCTTCTGCTTGAAGGCCTTTGTGATACATGGAAACTTGAAGAGATTTGTACAATGTCGGCCAACAAATTAACTGAGCTGCTTACATTTTCGCTTTAAGTTCTTGGTCGCGTTTTCAGATGGATGGCCTGTTTGATAGGAAGGTCGAATGCCGGAGGCTTCAAATACCTTTGAAATCGCGTCAGGAAAAGAGGACGAGCGGAATTGGGTAACCTACCTTGAGAGTCTTCATCTTGAAACTGTCGTAAAATTCTCCCTTCAGGATACCGCCGACTAGAGTGCAGTTAATCCCCTCGCGGTTGATATCCGCATGAGTTGTCTCGATAAGATTACTGGTTCTCTCTCCAGCTTTCCACACTTCCTCGGGCATGAAGCTTTTCTCCCAGCACATACCCTGGAATGCGAAATTGGATCTTTCTTTGTCAGAGATCCAATCTTAGGAGAAAGTTGTGAGCAAATGAATAAAGAAAGACCCCAATTGAAAGCAAATACCTTGGGCTGCTTTACCGCCGGTATTCCTTATAGTGGCGATTGTCCCATTCCAGTCAGGGTGTTCCATGCATACCAAACTCCGCATTAGAATTTTAATAGCCTCGATAGCCTTACACTTGCGGATATTGCGCAATATGTGCACTACACAGAGCCTGAAGACTCTATGTAGATGATCATATGGACTCAACGAGGCCAAAAGTCGGTGAGGTTGGTGCAAGTCGTATTTTTCAGGGAACATCTGGGCAAGTTGTTGGAGGTGAAGGCCAAGACCTAGCAGATTACATGAAATACAGCAAATGCTTGACGACAAAAGCTCACCTTTTGCCTGCCCTGGATGTTGGTCCCCTGCCCACTGAAGTATTTTGTCGTCATAATCATCAACACTTACCCCATGTATATGACGCCACTGCATCTTCTGCTCTGTATCCGAGTAAACTATGTCCTCGATAGCTTGAAAAATCTTTTGGTGCGCAATGGCTGTCTGTCGAGTAATAAAGATGCGGCAGAAAACCACAGCTTCTATAAGGTAAGTGCAAGAAGCACGTACAGGTCTTTTAACTCACATGTATTTGCATCCCTTTCCCATCCCGCAAGCTCAAACTCATAGAAACCCACCACCCGCTTGAATCCAATGTCACTTTGGACATATTGGCCCTCAAGAAGTCTCTTACTTCCCTCGACTCCCATACAGACGATGAATCGCAATGAAGTGTCGCCTCTAGAGAGATCACTGGGTTCATCTTCAGGATGGACGTCCAGATTTGTTGGGTCGAGCTCAACCATCCGCCGAATATATTGATCCTCTAAAGGACGGTGTAAACTCTGCTGCCCCAGGAAATATGCAGCGCCTGACAAAAGTGGTTATTCATTTGTAGATAGAGATAGAAAAAAGTATGCACCTGCCCACCCAGTTCCCTTGGGGAATGATACCCGTCTTACTTGATCGATAAATGCCTTGACATGAGAGCGATTTCCAAGAGAGATATGAATGTCGCTCAAGGTCGGATTAAGAAGTGTCGGCAACTTTTTGGTGAGGTACGACTTCAAGAGTGGATTACGTAGTAAGCGTCGAGTTGTCAAGTCAGGTAAATCCTCATTGAATTGGGGCAGAAGTTCAAAGAGTTCTGATCGTATATTTGGCGGCGTCTTGGAAGGTAGAGGAATAGGGTGGGTGTGTTCTCCTTTCACTACGACTACCACATATGGACATTGGTGCCGATAATCATCCAGAGGCTCATAGCGTTTGAAAACCACAGAGCATGGGAGGTGTTCCATTTCAAGTTGGAGCAGTTCTCCTCCTGAATCGCGATGATCAAATGCTGGTGGTGAAAGCAATCAACAGACTGTTCAAGACAAGATTTGGTGGGAGCCAACTCACGACAAACTGTCTTTTGGACAGAGAAGTTGCAGACGGTGGTACATTCCACTCGAGGTCCGAACCCGAGTGCAACTGCTGCTTCCTCAATGCTGTCAATCTCCTCTTGATCATTGTCAAAGATCGCTGTGAGGTATATGGTATCATAAGACCCATCAGCTATAGATGCATTGAAATAATGGTCTTTATTAACAGCCTTCGAGTAGTGTTCGCACCTACAAGTGAAATAATGAGTTCAAGGTATGACATGACAACAATGCTTACTTTATAACAAGGCGGCCGTCATATTGAGTTGAGAGTTCCAATCGCCCATTGCAAGCAGTAATGGCTGGGACATAACCCCTGCGATTTCGTTGGCGCTGTTCTTCTTGCTCTGCTTGGGCCTCCTCTTCGTCAGAATCAAAGTATGTTTCTTCCTGAAGGGGTGCTGGACACCCCTGCTTCCGTAGGGCAGCAATAAAAGCAGATGTTTTCTGAAATACATCGCGACTGGGAGACGTATGCTGAATACGTGACTCTCTGTCTTGAGCCAGACGAAGCCGTAGATTCTCTCGAGTTGCCTTTGTGTGAGGTAGCGAAATCTTGGCTTTGTCGACGTTGGGGCAAATCTTGCATCCCTGGCCTGGGCACAATTTGTGAAAAAAAAAAAAAATCAACATTCAAGAGAGCTACATACAGGTGGCATGTTTCAATTTACAAGGTACCTGATCACCATTGTTGTCCTTCAAGAACGGTACATATAATTCATGGCCATCTTTACTGAAGCCACGAGGTTCCCCCTTGGAGTATATAAAATCCAATGTCGGATTTGTCCAGTCATCAGGGTCAAGTTGAAAGACATGGCCAACTCCCTGAGCGCTGGACTCAGGATATTCAACAGAAACCCCGAATGGATATCTGTACAGCTCAGAAACAGATACCTTCCTATTGATTCGGACGTCATACTGAATGCTAGTTGCAAGTGAATGGTGAAAAGGAATAATTGGAAGAGGGGAGGGACTACGAGGAGGACTTGGAGATGGGGCCCTGGGCACAAGCTGGTCCACAAGCCTTGCCAGAGTGTCCTGCAATTCAATAGGAGCCATTATAAGCTGTCCCGGGCCTAGAAGGCTCGATAGCAAGGCAACCTGGGGTGAAATGTCCACCAGAGCACCAGGCCCAGGATCCGGATCTGGATTCAAAAGGCGCTGCAAGTTCATCGGAAGAGTGGGCTGAAAGTCGTAGGGCTCAATTCTGAAAATCACTCTACTAACCTAATGCGCCAGGCTGTGCTTGGCATGCACTCGTTCGCCGCGCGCTCGTTCGCCGTGCACTTGTTCACCACTGCCCTGCAATAGATAGTTCATTTGCCAGGGTGTAGGCAACGCTCGGGTATGGGCGCTCAATTTTATGGACTTACTATGGACATACATCTAAAAAAAGGTCAGAAACCCAGGGGATCCCCTAAAAAGGTTACCGCTAGTGTTGCTGGGGCTCGGCAATGCTGGCCTGGCGGGATATACCGCCAGGAGTGACCCTTGTCACTCAAGATGTAAGTTGTTTATTCTGGACGGTACTGGTGATTGCGCATCAGCAGTTGCGGCTCGCACTGTTCCGAAACAGTCAAAATAGATTTCTGCGAGATATCACCGAGATTTGATCGGATCGAATCATACCAATCGACTCTCCCCTCGTAGCACTGGGGTAGCAGATTGGCTTATCTAGCACGTGGATTGATCAGTGTGTTAGACTCCTTGCCCGACTCGATGGGTCGTCCTCGATCCCATCAAATCTCGGTGATATCCAAGTGATATCTCAAATGCGGTTCACCGCCACTGAGGCGCAATCAATTCAACATTTAAATTGCGACTATGTACTTTCACGGCAATCCTTCCTGCAAGCCTCAGGCCTCAATACTCAGTACTCAGTGTTTGGCCATTCACCTGTGTCCAGCTAATCACCACTGACTTGTTAGGTCTTCGGGGTTCGTGCACAGCAAAGTGCCTGCAGGGAGTTTGAGCACACCATTAGCCCGCCAACGGATGCCCACCCACCTCGGCCGCTTCCACATTGAACGCGTCACCGCCGGCCGCACGGTCCATGTGCTTCTTACCGCCGCGCTAGTGGGAGGCAGTTGCGCCGACTCGCTTTCGGGATGCGTGCCTCTCCATGCGGACTTGCTGCAGCTCCACACCCTCTATCCTGCCTGCAACCCTATTCCACTGCTCGACTGCCATCCAAGGTTCACATCTCCTGAGCCGAACACACCTGCCATGACTCAGGTGAAATGGGACGCACTCGGTTATGTGTTCGAGTCAGCAGCACGCACAAGTCGGTACCCACGACAGTTATTCATCATGCAGTAGATGTCGGCTTCGTTCATGCGCATGCTACTGGCTCGTGCACATGCAATCGGCGTCAACCGTGCTACCATCCGAGTCGCGGGGCACAGCTTGATGCTGGCACACACATCATCGGAAGTGCGGGACGAGTTGAGTCTTAGCTTACACCGAGCTTCGCCCCTGCGCCTGTGCGCCTGCGGTCGACGAGCGGGGAATGCGCGCATCATCCTCACCTCTTCCAGACTTGGTTCCAGACACTCACTAAGCGGGCGATGTAAGGACGATTCCGCGGACCGCCTTCATGCGCGCACAGATGAGTGGGGGCAAACTTGTGTGTTGAGACCCCTGCTGCTCCGTGCCTAGGTCACCACCACAAATTTGCGGGTAGTCGGCTTTGTGTGGCTAGGTGGGGATGATGAAGTAGGTTCATTGAAGTACCAGGATTCGACCTGCCACGCCAGTGGGTAGAAGCAAGTCGGTAATCCATAAAATAATAGTCCAAGTTTTAAGTTGACCGTTAATAATGTATGTTCAATCAAACATAGCAACAGTCAGCAGTTGGAAGAACTTGAAATTCAACTAAACAGACCTTTATTTTTAGGAAAAATCAGGCAGCGCCGCATTGGCCATAACAATGCCGGACCGCGCTAACTAGAGTCTTAAGGAACTGTCAGTATATATCTGTGTGGGGATCAAAGCGAAATATTACGAGCTTCTGATCCTGACTATGCTGGAGCAAAAAATTGGGTCAGTAACCTGGAAAGATGTTGAACTAGACCTTTAACCACCTCAGCAACACCCGAACCAGATACAATGTACTGAAATTTAACGCGTTCAGAAGCCTAGAGTCAATCGATAGTGAGCAAAATTTATAAAAGCACAAAAGAAACCAGACCTGATACCTTATGGCTGTAATGCAAGCAAGCGTGGGTTCATGGGACCAGAATGACACTACAATATAGTATGCATAGACTTACCATAGGTCTTTAGCAGTATAAGAAGGGCTCAGGGATTAAAGTGAACTCATCAACTTCTACAAGTCTAATTTTGACACACATATCACGCGGTCCGAGCGGTGGTCGCCATCCACGCGGTACCCGTCCTTCTCGAGCGCAGTGAGCGTCGTGATGTGTGGGAGAAGTGGGATGGGTGAATTCTGGGGCAGGTGCCTGCAGTAGCCTGCCTGTGAGTGGTGGTCGGGAACCCTTCCAGAAATCGGTGATCAGACACCTGGTATTGCTGGGTTTGGAAAGTTCCCCTATTTCTCGTCACATATATCTCAAAAGCTCTCTTGCTGGACTCAAACTATCTGGGAATCAGTTAGATATTGTTTAATTGATTTGAATCACATTATGACAATGTTTCAACAGAAGATTTCAAGCTGAGAAATAATCTAGCATTCATACCCCCCTCCTAGAATTCTAGCTCTCTACAGATGGTACTATATTCAAACTCTAGTCATATCAGGTGTAATTTAGATGTCAGAACCAAATGACTGTAGCCGATTTTTTATTACCATCCATTTGGGCTGCACAGAGTGGAATCCGTGGACAAAATACAGCATTTAGCACATATACAAACTGTAAATCGAAAATCTGCTACAGCCATTTTAAATAGGACTATTATGCCATCATATCACCCCGCAGAAAGTTGGGCTCAAAGTGGCCACAGGAAGCAGGGCGAGGCTCTACACGCCTAGACGGTTGACAGCCGGGAACCAGTGATTTACTTTTGCTTTGAATTCCCGCGCTGCTCACGACTGGATACAGTACCAATGATCCATCAAAACCGCTAGAAAGCCAGTGATCCAACATGCTGGCTCCAGGGGGACACCCTGAGGGCTGCAGCCGAATTGATGAATAGGCGGTTCTGGGCCTTGATGAACCTTTGAGTTCCAGGAATCAATTTTTTTTTACATCCCACTAAATTACTTGACATCTGGTTCCCAGTGATTTTTTGACGCTGGAATCCACTGATTCTATCAACCAGCTGCTTTCCGACTTTCAACCCGCGTGTACCACTCTGGGACTTTATGTCGGAGTTTGAAATTTGCGGAGCGTTGCTGTGAGGCAGTGTGAGCGCATCTGAGTCATCCCGTCGCCTGACTGCGGATCGTTTTGTTCAGTGTTCTGATCATGTGATAGCCGAGAACCACGTGCAGGCCGCATGCGTCTGGTTCGAGTTCGAAGTCTTAGTAAGTGGTGACAATGAACTTTGACTCCCGTCCCGAGTTGACCAAAATAGTCTGAGTCATCAACGCCTGGATTGATCTCTTGAGTCTCGATAAATCTCGGCGAAGTTCGGCTGGATATAATGAGAGCAGCACTGGTTGAACATTTCAAAATTTTCACCTTCTTTTTCAGTGAAAAATGTCGTTTATTTTTCACACATTTTTCACTGAAAAAGCAGGTGAAAATTTCAAAACATTTTCATCACTTTCTTATTTTATTTCGAATTTTTCACCTTGAATTGAGAAAGTGCTGAAAAAGTTTTAAAAATTTCACCTTCTTTTTCAGTGAAAAATGTCTGAAAAATAAACAACATTTTTCACTGAAAAAGAAGGTGAAAAAATTGAAATGCTCAACCAGTGCAGGAATGAGAGGTATAAGCAGCAGATTGATACACTGGAATAGTCTCCAATTAATGATTATGCAGCAAATAGGACAACGCGTGAAACACTGAAATTTCCGCGGTGAGATCTAGAGCAACGGTGGAGGTGAAATAAGATGATCCTGTATACGTTATCCGAGAGGTCGGACTCTGGGAGTGGTGACCATCGGCCGGCATCACTCCTACGGCAGATTCCGCTTGGACCCCCTAAGTGCTCAAAATATGTCTCTAACTTGCCTCCTCAACATCGCTCGCTCATCTATTGCCCCGAATATCACTTAATAAAAGCCCAAAACAAAAGGCGGCATATCCTCGGGTGGCTCATGAGCCCTGGATGGACTTCCAACTCGTTCATATAATCATATTTCCTCCAGGTGAACTTGACTATACAGTATTCCAACTCCTTAGACAATAGGTGAGTCAAAGAGTCGATCATATACACTCTCTCGTATGAAATTGGCACCCACGACGCATTACTTCTTCGTGTCGAGCTTGTGTCGAGCTCACCATTTGGAAGACAAACACACAACGCAAATTGCCTAATTGGGCAGGTCTAAAACTTTTGACGTCTTCTGGCCGTCTGTTGATTTGAAGCGATATCTCGGAGGTGTAAAAACAATTCAGATGCTATCTCATCGCAAATTTTCGCTACAAGGCTATCTATGCTTGTGGAAGCTCACTGTAGGACAAGTTGGTCTCTGATCCCAGCCAATCATCATCGGATTTTCCAATTCCTCGGAGTCTAATTAGCATTTGAACTCCGACGAGTTCATGTATACTCTCGGGTGCGATGCTCGGCTGACAATGATGGCGACATCCTCAACGGCCACCAATGACTCAGAGAAAAAAACAAAAAAGCTCCCAGCCTGCGACGTATGCAAGGCTCGACGCGTCTTGTGTCACCCACAACCCAACGGAGCTCCTTGTCCGCGTTGTAGGGACAAAGATATTCTGTGAGCCGCTGTCATGCGCACATCAATCACAGATCAAGCGCTCCTTGACTTTCTAACTTTCTCCAGATGCACTACTACACCTGTTACTCGCGGACGACCCCGTAAATATGTGGCACCCAGTGCCTCATCGGCCTTCGTCAACTCTATGCCCGCGACGTCTCAACCGTCGCCTTCGAATTCTTTATACCCGCAGCCCTCAAGTTCAGCTTATCAAGCTTATAATTCAAGCGGCTGTCCTGAGCTGACGCCTGAATTGGTAGCTCATCTTTTCGAGTGTGCGTACCGAGCAGAAACCATCATATTTCTACCCGACTAACACCAGGACTAACGTGCCCCGAATTGTAGGTTTTTCTCGGTTGCCGCAATACTTGCACCCCATTATTACCGATACATGTATCAAAACGACTATCAGTTCCGTTTCATTTCAACTGCATCTTCTTCCTCCACAATATCGCGTTCTCGCCCTTTCTATCATGGCCCTAGCTTCGTCGATCTCATTTGATGTGGCGGTACTTGGAGAGGGCCCGCGGCCAGCATCGTTTGTCGACGAGACCTTTTTCTTTCCAGGTGCAGATCTCCGAAGTTTCGGCGTGAGGCGAGCTCCCGTATGCCGTGCCCTTCATTCAGAGGCTTTGAGAGCGGCTTGGGATTCGGGAATCATGCTCGAAACCTCAGATGTAAATGCTGCATCGTGTTTCGTGTTGGATCTCTTGGAGCAACGTGCCAGTACGACCTCCCTTCTTAGAACCTGTCGATGCTTTATTGAACATGCCGCAGGTGAATACGGTTTTGCATCGCGCCCATGGGCCACTGCATACATCTCGCAGCTTCGCGCTCTGGCTCCAACCTGGAAAATCTCCTCTATCCATCCAGATGATGACCATTGGGCCGGTTTCCTTGTGAGCTGTAGCCTAATCCTGCCTTCTCGGTTGTCAAATAACCGTTCGTGGCCCAGATGGGTGAAGCCATGGCGGCGATGAGGAGCAGAAGCCCAGTGTTGACGTCTGTCGCTGCTCTTCTACTCATAGCCGCCTATTGTTCTGACTGGATTTATCAGGACCTTGAACGATCAGCTTTTGATTTCTGGCCCTGAACCCCCTTCCCTCAAGTCTCTACTGATATCCCTAGAAGCGCCTCCCGTTCGATCCGAGCAATGTTGTGATATTTGGCAATCGATGAGACCCTGTATGTCAACCCAACTCTTTACAGACAAATTATGGTTCGATCCTCCTTCACACAGTTACATTCCATGTCACTTATCTTGCTCGGCAATTGTACGAAACCATCAGTGGAGGTCCTTTTCTCTTCCTAGCCTCGCAGTCCTGCCACTTAAAATTCATACCAGACTACGCCCGGCTTAATCCTCTATCAGAAACTGCGGTGACGCAGTTCCTGGCTTCTCTTTCCGACATGTATTCTGTGCTGTTGCTCCTGCTCGATCGTGTCGATACGACGATTCGCACCTACCCAGCCGCAGAACGGCCCACCGGATTTGGTTCGCTTGGTACCAATATGGTTGCCACCGCACGCGCCTGCAGCTTCGGTTACACCCTAGGGTTCGCGAGCGTGGTTATCGCGCTGGATCGCGAGCTACAATACCGCGACACGATTGGCCGCGGCAGATTTTCCCCAGGCCAGCACCCCGAGCGCATGTCGTCGCTTCGAAAACAGGTCCGCGACATGGCGCATCTCGGCGCGCGCGTATTCGCGAAGGGGCTTCGGTACCTGCCAAATTCGATGCCCCGCACTCATATGCAGTGGCGGGTGGTGCACACGTGGGCGGAGTTTTGCCTGAATGAGGCAGACGCGACCATGATGCTCTCCCCCGACGATCTAGAACTGCTCGAAACGTGCGTCGCGTCTTCTGTGGCGGACAGAAACTCGCTTACCTTGGCGCCCACCAGGATCTTGAATGAGCTGAAGATAATGGGCTACGCAGCGGACTTCCCGGCCTCTACGAATGCTCTGGTCGAGCTGTTGGATGGATATGTTTGTGCCAATCGTTCGCCGGCTCCTGTCGGTATGACTGCGATGTCGGGGACGTTCCTTCCGATGGGCACCTGTTGGATGGAGAATTTCCCTGCGGAAGACGCGGCAGGCCAGTGCATGAGATGAGATCGGAGATATACGACCAGTCTTGTTTGCTATTTTCCGATCTGATATTACGCTGAACGTGAATTCAGACCGCTGGACCGCTGGTCATTCTAATTTCATATCTGTCCGTCAGCGCGTTCCGATTCTAGGTACCTTATTGGTATCTCTAATTTCGACTAACATCTACTGCTATCCAGCCGCCAGTTCGTCTGAAAGGACAACAAATTTGCCATGCTTGCGAGGAAATGTATGCACGTGTATTGACCGCTATCTCTGATTCTTATTGCGTTTAATCGTCGCGTGAACCATACTCAGCAAATCCGTGCAGAGGTCACAAGTTCGCCTCAACACACTCATATCCTTCTGCCGTGAGTCACATATCAACCCTTGAAGCACCTGTAGCCCATATAGGATAGCGGTTTCGCTATCCGCGCTAACCAGAACGGCGTTCCGTCACTCGCTCAAGAGTTATGACACCGAGGTGGTCTTTCGGTGCTCGGCATGAAATGCCCCGACTAAAAGGAACGATGAGCAACGTATCAGCAGCGCAAAAAATACCTGGTGGCGTTCCGTAATCCATGTACAATCGCCGCAAAAGGACCCGGCTAAAGAGGGCGTTGGCCGCGGGTGGCGGGAAATCAATGAGACGGCTCGCGTGCCGCGCTCGCGGCGCAGATAGCACGCGGGAGGAGAAGGTCTTCTGCCTTCGAGGGTCGGTGACCGCGCTTCGGCCCCATTCACAAGGTGGGTCGGTAATCGGGGTGCAGTTCAAAAATGTGGAACCTGACACGAAATTTCACCGCCGCGCCGTACCGCCGCGCCACAATCTGGTCTGCAAGCATGCTGCGATTGAAACGCACAGTTGTTCACATTACTAGGCTTCCCCCCGTTTCTCCATCACCTCGACGGAAAATTTGGTCTGGCGACTCAGCCATCAAAATGATTTACCGCCGCGCCGTCACTGCGCCATTAGAAGCTGGGCAAAGACGAGGGCGCAACCTCTGAAAGTATACTTCCGTCGATCCTGCATGTGTGGTTTCGCTGCTTCCAGATCGTCCTGACGGAAAAACTGGTCTCGCGACCCAGCCATGGGGACGAACAATCTCAACAAAGGCGTGGGACACCGTCAAAGGTGGGTATACTTACAACGATCGAAACTCTGCAAACTGCATGGCGCGCGGACGGAACCTCTGGATCTGCTGACCGAATGCCACAGCGAAATCAAAGCGATGAATGTCTACAACAGTGCCTAAAATACATGCAAGGTAACCGAACAAAGACCAACAGGAAAAACTCTACGTGGGGGTGCTATCAATAAGTATCGATATTCAATTTCATTGTCCAGGCAGCAGATATGAGACAGGAGATCCCATATTCAGTGCCCATCCCATCAATCGCGCTTCAGGTTTCTCCGTATAACAAACATGCGCTCGCCGTCGTTGGTGTTTGTCAGCTCGGTGATACCCTGGACGGTGTCGAGCCCTTGCAGCGGGCTCCCTTTGGCGAGAACGACGTACATCTCCACTCCGTCTCCAACCTGGTAATATTAACGTATCAGGTGGGGCACAAGGCATGTAAAAAAAAAACGATCGCTTACCTCGATGTGTCGCTCTGTTGCGCTAGTGAAGGAGTCGATTACAAGAGATAGGACGTGTGGGAGTGGGAGATGCGTCGGATGTGAGTTCCCCGGTGCGGGAATTTGGTTCTTGTAGTAAATCTGTGGCGGGAAAGGGTATGAGCATCGGAGAACGAGTTTGAAAAGGAGGGCAGAATAGAGGCGGGATTAATGTCGGCTAAGGATCGGTAGGAACCCGCCAGCAGGCGCCAATTGTACAGCACATCCTCCGGTACTACGTGGCATGCTGCAAACGAAAAACTGCATATAACCCGCAGGCAACAGCATAGTCAACGAGATCTGTTAGAACTCCTCTCGTGGGCGAAGGAAGACTCCGGCAGCTTCTCAAACGACAGCCGTTCTATACACAACAGGACGGGAAGATGCGAGAGATGAGGCGCACTCTAGATATTCGGACCGAGTTCAACGCGGAGATGATGGGGAGGCGCTGAAGGAACCGCGGTGCCAGTTCTCAGTTCTCGGGCATTCAAGACACCTGACACTTCAGAAACACAGACGTATGCGGATGATGAACATCGAACCAGAGAAGGGATATTTGAATGGACAAAAGCACGGGACCTGACCTGGTTATCCAAAAAAGGTTGTACAAGGGACGATGCGGCACCGGCAGCACGGCATGTCTCGCGCTCATACGACCCCACAGGATCAAACGAGTATACCGCGCCAGAACCTGGGCGGGAACATACTTAGTACGGATAAAATTGGTAAAGAATGTTGGAGAGCTTGCCGTCATCTTCAATGCCGCCAAGGATATTGTACACATAGAACGGGAAGAAACGACGTTGATAGAGCATGGTCTGAATAAGGCGGGCAATTGCGTGCAAGGACATGTCTTTTGCGTGCGCGTGACGATACCACTAAGATTGCTGCGGGTCAGAGTTGCAATATAAATATTCAATGTGCTTCGAACACACCTCTAAGCGTTGTCTGACTTTCTTGACAAACATGTTCCCGTCTGCCGCAAAGCCATTTGTCGCCAATACCGCCTTGTCAGTTCTGCAATACATATTGACCTTTCAGACAAAGAAAAAGCGGCAACGAAGAATAGCTCACAGGCGAAAGACCTTGGGTGCATATCTGGTCTGAATGCTGTACCCCTCGCTTTGTCGGGTGTCCCCAGCGATAACGCTGAAGTTGGCGCCAGCAATGGCCAAGATGGTGCCACCGTTCTCACTGTACGGGTTGAACTGATGGGACTGAGGTTGAACAAATGCCATGGTGGGGGTACGAGAAAGGGTGGGTAAGGCGGTAGAACTGCGTTGAGGTTCGCTTTTGAGGAGTGCATTTGAATCGCAAGTGATCGTGGGAAGATATCGGCCAAATCTGGATATAGATGCATTCCACCGAGCTTTAGCCTCCACCATGCAACCACCATGCCTTCTCTGGCGACAGCTTGCGAATCCTCACTCATCGGACCCCCCCTTTTTTTTTTGTCACAGCATTAATGTGCTCGCTCCTGCGTTTCACGTTTTCTGGGACACTCTGGACCGCTGGGAGGAACGGGAACGTCAAGTTCTCGTAGAGATCAGTACCGACAACTCACCGAGTGCTATGCGACTGCGATTTTTCTGAAGGACGGATGGGAGACCCTTCAAAAGCGCCTCTCATTAATCATACTTCATTGAATGCCTCGGAAACCGTTGTGGTGACCTTGGTCTCGATGTCATGCCAAAGAGTGTCCCAGTGGCCAACGGACCCCGTTGCACTGTTCTTCCATTCCGCTTCTTTGATTCTGCTGCCGGGTTGATTCTCTGCCCTGATCTCCGCCCTATCTATCTCCATGCTCCATTACCGGGCCTACCTCTGTGCTCTGGAGTCTTTGGCTCCACAATCTGTATGGATTTCGCTCCATTTCACGAGAAATCGTGCTTTTAATTCTCCGTGGAGCCTACCCGTCGAACGTGATCAAACTCAAGCAGCCCAACGCCCACGAAGTCCTACACCCTCAATGCTCGTAATCTCATGTCATTTTATGAATCTCGAGCACATGCATCGGCTCCCAGGCTGTTCATTTGCCTCCCGCAATGACCAATCTCTGTAATACACTCCATTGAGCGAGTATAAGTCAATCACACGACTCTCAGTTCTACTGACCCACCGCAGCCTCAGTGAAAAACTCGGGTGCAATTATAAAGTTTCCGTAACGGGGTTCTCGCTTGTCGCTCGGTGGTCGGAACGGAAGTGCAACACTTATCGCAGTATCGTGCGTCATCTTGAGTCTAGAACTGCATCGCCATGCCTGTACTTGGCTTCCACAAACCCAAAATCTCGCACGAGCATGAGGACTACCCAGCTTTTCCAGCTTTTCCCTTCTCTCGCGCTCATCGCACTGAAACTCCACCCTCTCTCCGTCGGCCCCACGCGCGGTCCCACCACCGCCCACGAGCGTGGAATATCCTATTGACCGGTATTTCTGTCCTCGATCCGGGATAAGGGACTCTGTGTTCCACCACTGACGGTGCCTTGGCTTTTGACTTCAGATAACAGTCCTCGATGGTTATCGGCAACAAATCTACCAGCCATGCAACACCATCACAATTGATCTTCGGCCTCTAGCGAGCCATGCAGTTGGCGAAGTAGCCTAACGAACGTGCTTCCTGTTCTCTTGATCTTCTCATCGTTTCCGCTCAGTCAATCTCGCGTGAGCGAGGCGGCAACATACAGCAATAATCGTCGCGCCTAGGTCTTGCAGCATACCTTCGACATCCCGTTCATCTCCCCTGTGTACCCCGGGATGCCCGAGCTCATGGTCCCTTGGTTCTGAGATTCGAGAGTATCTGAGTGATCCTCGGTATACAACTCAGTAGACGCGCATTCTATCCACGACTGCATACGGGCTGCTATCTCGGGGTCATTTTGAATTGGCGGGCTAAAAATGCCTCACTTCCGTCACACCTTCCCTCGGCCGTCTGCGCTTGCTATAGAACTCACAGGTCACATCTGGGCCATTTTCGTCCGGCCTACATACACGGCATCAACGGCATTGAAATATCTCAATGGAACAGAGATATTAAATTATGTCTTCTCTTCGGCGGCGACGTCGAGGCGATCGGGTCCGCTTCGTATGTCTTCGACCTTCGCAATTGTCTTTCGAGTTTCTATTGAACCACAGGGGATCCTCCTTGACATCTACATTTCTCGATTTCTAGACTGAAAATTTTCATCGTGTTCCACGTCGCGGTACAGGCACAATACGGCTGCAGTGGCTTTGCAGAGGCGTATTCTCCATATGGTGCTCCTAAATTAATAATATCCCCACAGAGCGCCGCGGCGTCCGCGATGTAGACAAATGGGATAGCGATGGACACCCTTCTTGAAGCTCTCCCCGACGCTCGACGTCGTCTCCGACATTCTCCGGCCGTCCAAGCGCCCCGCCTCGGGTACCTAGAAGTCGGCGGTTCTTGTCAGATAGGATCGACGATGTAGGCCACGATGCGATTGCTCCGAGGAATCCCCTACGGTGTATGCCGGCGTGGCGCCTATCTCCCACAGGCCTGCCGAATGCTTCTTGGAACAGAAAGCTGTTTCCGGAGGCCTGGCAGCAATAGAATGAATGTCTGGGAGCATCCGATCACGCGGACGACAACTTGAATGGATCAGCGACCTCAGGGCAGAACCGCTATGCGGGAATGGACGACCACAGTTCAGACAGCGAGGAAGCCACCCTCGTTTACATGTCTTTACACGGTGATTAAAAATATTTTCTGGCCTCTCGCCCCTTGGTCGCTGCTTTCGAGTAAAAACATTTTTGAACTGAAACGGTGCACATGTCCACCGTCGCAATGCCAAGCGGATCCTTCTGACGTTAAGAGAACAAAGTCTATTAGCCTCTTTGAATTGAAAAGCGATCTCGCTGAATGATCAAAATTAGTGTGGTCGGCTGTGGCCGGACGGCATACTCATTACCGTGGCTTATTTGGCAGGCTATGGAGGTCTTGAGAAAGGGAAAAGCCTGGTTAAATTGTGGCTCCAACGATCTGTCCCCACCCCTGATTTTTAGGTTCTTTGAGGCTATAAACGATTCGACCAGTGGTATCGGTGCCATAACTAATGGAAGATATGTATGCACAGCCAATCTCCATATAAATATATAAGATCCATGAACTAGTTGACAATAAATTTATTAGGCTATGCGCGAGAGTCTTGACATAGGGATAGATCTATTGGCAGCTCTCTTCACGACATTTTTTCCGATGTGCCCTTACCAACCATTACTTTAAGTATGGGTTGGTTTTTGGGATCGATCTGCCTCTACTAGTACAGGAGTCACTGCTCTATGGAAAACTACATCTGCACTGGCGGCGTCAGATATTCGCGCCTGTTTTCATGTCGTTTCGGTTACACACGCCTGGTATTTTAATCGAAAGCTAGGCCTTGGTCCCGCACGGACATTCCTCATTATCGGTATCATGATTCTTGCGACTGGGCTTCCTGCTGCCAGTCAATAAAGGAGTTGACAACGAAATATTGGTAGTACATGGGAGGAATTATCATCGCTACGCTGGAATCAAGCCTCAAACCGCGCTATCACGTCGTCTGGGAGGCAGTTTGCTTGGCTGTCCCGCTCGAAAACCTTCAATACCCCGTCTTTACAGACCAGCGTCAATCTTCCCCGCTCCCCGTACTTGGAGACAATGTTCTTGATAATATCCAACGCGACCCGGAGCTTCTTGAGGCTGGGCTGGATCGTGCGTTCCACAGCCTGGAGCTCCGAGGACGACAACTTTCGCTTGTTTGTACGCGAGAATTTGCCGCGATTGTGTACAGATAGAAAATGGTGAGGAGTTTGGGAGAAGAAGAGCTGGGGATATGCATCCTTCCAGTCATATTCAGATTCACGTCGTTCGGAGCGCGTGGTGAGCTCAATGAGTGACGAATGGGGGACAGTGGTACCGCCGTTGATAATTACGCTCATTCCGTGTATCTGTTCCGTCTTTTTTGCCATCGCTTGGGCAGTGGAGGAAGACAAGTTGATGCCTGCCAAACTGTCTGCCAGATCGTCAATGCTTTTCACCGTCTTTCTGGAACCAGCTGGTTTGGCGGGAGAAGGGATACAGGCATCCACTTCGAATCGAACAACCATCTTGAGACCGTTCAAGTCCTATGAATGTCGTTCTCAGTTACGATGGAGCGAGGACAAGCTTGAAATAGCGTACGTATTTCACGATTCGATGATGTCCGGAACTTTCTTCGCAACCAGGTGCGGGCTCTGTCGATGCTTTCTCGAAGTTGAACCCGTAGGTAAATCCAGAGAAATTTTCTCGAGTCCGCTTCTCCCAGCGGTTGAAAAGAACCGTATTCCCCACAAGCTGCAAGTCAATTCTGAAATCCTTGGGGGGAACCTCATCATTAATGCCGTCGATCCATCTCATGAGCTTGCGGAGGCCATTCCGGTCTGTGACGAAATCGACCGCAGACCAGTCAAAGCCAGAGGGACTACTGTTCGCCTCGTTCACCTTGTCCACTGCCGTAATCAGCGGCAAGAGCACAGCGGACGGCATCTGGAATCCATTCTGGTCAACAAAGAATATGCCGAGATCTGCTGGGACTTCGTAGGGTGTCGCCTTATTCTGCCACTCCGGTGGTGACCCTGATATCATGAGGAGACTCACAAGAATATGTGGTTCAGTGGCTTACCCGGCACGATTATCGTGGGTGAGGAGCCTTTAACCCAGTTATATGAGCCAATGCTCTGAAGATCGGTGATTTCGATTTTCTCGGAGTCGTTGGGAACAGTCGGGATAGCAATCGTTTGAATCGGCGTGGTGATTAATCCACCCATGAGATCACGATCAGGGGGTAGAGGTGTAGACGGCGCAGAGTTGGCAAAACGACCGAGTCCACGTCCACGTCCACCACGCCCTCGAGGAGTATAAGATCCATACATTATGTGGAACAGAAGTGAGAAGACGCTAGAAATGTGACCACTTTATACAGAACTGCGGAAGCTTCTATGGGCGCTAGACACTGTGCCGTGAAGGTCCTGTGAGTCAATTACCATAAGCCGTATAATTTCACCGCCATGTGACCCTAAAAAAAGCTTGTTGCAAAGCCTCGAGACGAGGCCAGAAACTCATTAAGCGCTTTAAACTTCCTCCCGAGGTGCGTACCCTGCCAGTGCGTGGCTCAAACTAAAAAAGGTATCCCTGTGCATAGTTTGTGTGTGACGGAGCCAGGAACGGAGATCGCCACGGAAACTGTGGAGAACAATAGAGGAATGAAAATGGGTGAGAGAGGCCAAGTTAGCGGCTCAAGCGTTTGAGCGCATGGCATGGAGTTCGATGGGATGCGGACCTTTTTCTACCTTTTCTTTTTCTTTTTTCGACGTAATACTTTCGGGGCCCGAAGACCTCAAATTGGAGCTAGGGAAGCCGAAAGGGCCAGAGAAAGGGTTGGAAGTAACCCGGACAAACCAAACTTGGACAAATCGTATGGGAAAGCCGGAGCATCAGGACGATGGCCGTCACGGCTCCGGTCCGGCGAGCCGGATAATCTCGGAGATTGCACCACCAAAAATAGGGGATGTCTTGAAAGTTTTAAGACCCACCGTGCTACCATTTCAACGCCGATTCCCTCAGTTTGTGTGTAAGGTCTGTTTGTTAGATGTAAGCCTCCTTGGTCTTAGTCTTGAAATATAAGACAGACAGACTCTGCTACCAGGATGGCAAAATTTTGTTACAGAGAACCGTCTACTCAAAATTTGAAATTTGGCCGAAAGGATAATTTGGCGATCAATTTTGCAACCAGACCACATTTGCAAGAAGCACAACTTAGGGCAGGTTTCCTTCTGACAACATGCACTTTGGGGAGATTCTGAGGTGGCTAAACCATTTTCGTGCTTATTAAAGTATCACCTGGCCAAGATATTTGACACAGTATTTGAGGCAGGAGGACGTGCTGAACACATCCCCTTTTTTTGACAGTTTGGTCCAAGCCCCTTCCAAGGCCCCTTTTTCAGAACGCACTATGAAGCACGTGAAAGTCATGCTTTTCTATTCAGCACAGCTTTTTCCGAACCTAGTTTCACTTTCAGCCCTTCTGAGGTTCTATATCATGAGACCCCAAGACTGCTCCTGAAACTATGCACATTTTAGGATGCCCTGAAGGCATCAACCAAGCAATTTTAGGTGTATTTTCAGTCCAACTTCTGAAACTACTTGTTTCGGAAATGTTGTCAGCTGCACCAAAAATTCTTATTTTCCACTGTACCTGCTCATTGTCTCTGCCAGTGACAAATTTACCGGGCTTTCAATAATACTTCTATGATGAGCGCTTTTGTCCATACAATCTACTCTGTCGCTTTCCCTTCACCTCAAATTGATGGAGTCTCTGTGAAGAAAGTATTTGTTGGAAGTAAACTTAGACTTCTGTGTGTTCAAAATTTTAATCTAGACAGAAATGCTCAGCAGCCATACCACGCAAGTTGACCTTCTTCAAAATGTTGACTTAGTCTTGTTTTTCTGCTACAATTGAAAGAAAGACTTTGAAAAATGTTCCTAAGAGACAGGATGATAAGAAACATGTATGCAAAAAGGTCTGCAAATATCTGGGCCATTCCGAAGCTTTTGAGGGAATGGTGCAATAAACTTTCCAAAATACTCTCTGCGATCAGTTGGGGTTCTCAGTCACGGTGTGACTTTCTGTCCGCCAAATTTCTTGGTCACAGTGTGAGTCACTAGTGTTCCCAAAGTTCGGTTCGGTTCAGGTTCGGGGTCATTTCCTCCGAACGAACCCTGAACCTGAACCTGTGGTTGAGGTCCTTCACATTCGGTTCAGCGTTCAGCGGTGTTCGAACGCATGAACCGATTATTTATTATTATTATTTTTTCCTTTTTTTAACTTGAGTGAAGCAGCACAGAAGAAATGTATTCAAGTAATGCTATTCAACTAATAATCAGAAGTCCTCGCCGTTGAAATCATCTGGCCCAAAACCCTGCTCCACAAACTCTGCAATGAGGGCCTCAATATGTCTCGAGGCACTATCAGAAGCACTGATGTGACCGTTTCGGTACACACTCTTCAACAATTGGAGTGCCTCAAACAACTCGATACTTAGCCTGTTGCAAAGCCGCGTACCGGTGAGGCTTCCACTGGAGAAGGCACACTCAGCAGAAGTGGAGGACCCTTGAATTGCCAGATAGTCATGGGCCATACAACGTGGTGTCGGGGATGTAGTATTATGCTAGAGGGTTGATATTAGGAATTATAATAATGTAAAATGAACATTGGAAGCAAAGACTTATGCCCCACCAGTGCAACACATTTGCCGTTGGCTCGAGTTGTGCTGAAAGGTACTTCTTGAGCTCATCTCTTGGCTGTGCCATGACTTGTTGATCGTTTTGGGCCGATTTCACAGCATCCAACAAGAAGGAACTGCCATAGCGCTGGACTGACGCCGGCTCTGAAATTGGTGCTGTTGATGACTGAGGTTCATTGTCTGTGGGCGCATCTGCATAGTAGCGGTCAAAACTGAAAAGGTAATTATAACATCTCGTCATTACAGTGCTAACTTACAACTTCCAATTTCTTCATGCCTTTCTTGAGATTGTCAGGTTCCCAACACGCCTTGAAATAGGTGTCCTTGATGGTCGGGTCTAGCACTAAACATAATATGAGAACATTTAGACAGCAAGTAATGGGTTGAGATTCCACGTACAGTTGACTGGCTCATAATGCATAAGCTGATAATGCATAATGCTCATAATGGATAGACTTTGGGTCCACCAAAACACCCTTCACCACTGTAAAAGTGAGCTCATAATGCATAATTCTCATAATGCATAGGTTCTGGGAGGATTTGGCAGGGAACGGACCTTATGCATTATGAGCCAGTCAACTGTACCCATGCAAATAAAGTATGCAGATGAGGTGGTGTCGGCCTGATTGAACCATTTTTCAAGGCTACAGTTGACTGGCTCATAATGCATAAGGTCTGTTCCCTGCCAAATCCTCCCAGAACCTATGCATTATGAGAATTATGCATTATGAGCTCACTTTTACAGTGGTGAAGGGTGTTTTGGTGGACCCAAAGTCTATGCATTACAGTTGACTAGCTCATAATGCATAAGGTCTGTTCCCTGCCAAATCCTCCCAGAACCTATGCATTATGAGAATTATGCATTATGAGAATTATGCATTATGAGCTCACTTTTACAGTGGTGAAGGGTGTTTTGGTGGACCCAAAGTCTATGCATTACAGTTGACTAGCTCATAATGCATAAGGTCCGTTCCCTGCCAAATCCTCCCAGAACCTATGCATTATGAGAATTATGCATTATGAGCTCACTTTTACAGTGGTGAAGGGTGTTTTGGTGGACCCAAAGTCTATGCATTATGAGCATTATGCATTATCAGCTTATGGATTATGAGCCAGTCAACTGTATGAGCATTATGCATTATCAGCTTATGCATTATGAGCCAGTCAACTGTACATACACCTTCAAGGAGTGCATTGCAGAGTTCAGCGTAACACGGCTGGTCAGCCATCGTTTCCCATCGTTTGATGAGGAACTCGAGCATGGGGAAGATTTGGTAAACAGTTGGGGTTCGCTCACTGGAAAAACTTTGGGTGAGGTTCGCCGGCTCCTAAATAAGATGCAGTTATTCACAAGATTACGAATGCACATCAATACAATATTAAACTAGTAACACTTCATGAATGATCACAAGCCTCTCCCATTCTTGTTTGGAGAGCCGATAGTCCCAGTACTCCTTGTTCCTGAGTGTCGGCATCCTGTCGCTGTCATCAGCAGTGAGGACGAACTGTTCAATGGCCTTGTAGAGAAGCTGTCAGTGAGGGTGTGATTTGGACACACTTGGTTTGAGCCATACCTTCCATAGAGTCAAGACACAATCTAAGCACTTATAGAGGGATGCCCAGCAAGTCCAGACCCAAAGAAGAAGCTTGAGTTCCAGAATGCTGACCAGCCGGCAACACTCCTTGAAAAAGGCACACACCTGTGGGGATGCTCGGATCTGTAAATGTATTTCAAGTCTGCCTGGAAAGATGGGAGGATACGCACTTGTCTAATGAGCACTAAAATCTTTCCCAGAGCATCACCAGCCATCCATTCAGACTCTTCTAGTTCTCCATCTGGCTCGTCATTGTCTCCCACACCAAGACTCGAAAGAACTTTAGTAAGCTCGTCGGAATTGATCTCACTGCTGCTGCAGGCTTTGTCAAGAAGTTTTCGGATCTTTTTGTGCAACGGTTTGGAAGGGGTAGGAGTGACCATTTTCATGAAATGCTTCGAAGCAATGTGGACGGAGTGCTCCATGCACCTAGAAAGTATGAGATTTGGTGCTCAGGCAATTATTGTTGACTTACATCATGTTGTGTTCCTTGGCCTTCCAGTCACTCGTATCCAACATCTTCTCGATGGTTCGAGTGGCAGACCAGTTGACTGATGCCCTGTCCCATGTAACCCAGCCCACCTTATTGCGCAAACTGTAGCGGTCGATTGTTGCAATGATGGTCCTGCCAATGTTCTCTCCAGTATGACGACCTTCGAGCTTCATGAAAGCAAGCTCTTCTGTCACAAGCTTCCATTCGTTGGGGCGATCAGCCGGAGCATCAATGTAGTGGTTGTTGACATTCAAAACAGGTATGCCAGAATCCGAAGTCCAAGCATCATGGGTGAGGGAACTTTTACTAGTGGTGCGCTCAAAGTATGAATCCACGTCAACACTTGTTCCAGAGATGCAAACACAAAAATCACCTTGAATGTATCAACCAATTTTTTCTCCACATCCACTGCAAGATCTATGATGTGGTTCCGAATGGTGGTATCGCCAGGGCAGTCACTATCCATGAGGCTGGGTCGCAGGAATTTCATTAAACGGCGAAAGCTTGGCTTCTCAACAAGGGAGATAGCCTAACGTTCATCACATTAGAAATTAAATCAACAGAGAGAAAATAAATCAAAACAGACCTCATCCTGCATCACTATCATTTCGACTATTTAGTCACGCAGACCCAGAGCAGTGAATGCTGGTGCGTGAGGTTGCTGTACCACAACCCCATTCAAGGTCCCTTGGGTTCTAAAAAGATGCTCATGTTGCTGAATAAATTGCGGCTACTGGTGGACATACCCTTGATCCCCGGCAGAGCGGAGTTTCTGAGGAATAGCATGTTCATTTATTTCGATACCAAGCTCTGCGCAACGAGCCTTGTAAATCTTGTAATGATTTTTATGGCTGGGCAACATGTATTGATGATTATGGAGAAATTCAGAGTATTAACCGACTCACTGAGCAATATGTTGATGCAGCGTGGTCACACTGCCTGTCAAAAAGCAGTTGGAAGCTTTAATTCCATCATGGCTGCAAATGGAGTGAGATATGCAACGACAAGAACCAAAGCACTTACGTGCAAACAAGGCAAATAGCACCATCTTGAAGGACATCCATATCGGGATTCTTGTGCTTCTTGACACGGCAGAAAACTGTGTTGATATCCACTGTAGGCTCGACGTGGGCCTTTTTTGTGGTGGCCTAAAACATAATCAGTTATTTGCGGCAGACAGATCGAAGGAAAATACACAGGCATGGTCAGCATCAGCCATTGTCTTGATAGACTTGTACTCTTCCGAATAGACGATCATTGTGTCCTCTTCGACATTGGTATCTGCAACTACCGAAGACACCGTAGAGTCGTTGTCAGATTCATTGTGACCAGATTCTGTAGCAGCTGGCTCAAGTTGAGCAGCCTTGCGAGTGGTAGGAACACTATTGGGGGCAAATCTACGTTTACCAGAACTAGTGCTTGCTTCCGCGTTGTTGGGGTTGGTTGTGTGAGTAGAAGGCCGAGAGGTACATGAAGAGCGTCGCAGAGAAGGACGACGAGACCCAGCAATCTTTCCCACAGGCTTAGCCTGCGTGAAAATGGGAGCAAGGGGGCGACTCAAGGACATAGTTGGTGGACCAGAAATTGGGTGCTCATCGTCGACATTGTTGTAGAACTGGATCTTGGAAGCGTCAAGAAGAGTGCCATCCGAGTTTTGGGCGCAACCAAGGGTGGATTGAGACATGAAGAAGAGGATTTTGCTGGTACGAGAGATTTTTTGGGGGTCAAGAAAGACTGAGGAAATCGTGAACTGTGCCATGGAATTTATACACTCAAAACATGTAGCTATCAATTAGTAAAATACGGAAGAGAACCCGAGAAATGGGCCTGAGCATAATTCTCATTACCTAGGTACCAAGTCCTGGAAAGATACTCCCCCATCCGGGATTTCAGGTACTGCAAATTGCACCAGTCAGCTCAGGAACGCAGCAGTCAGGATCAAAATGTGTACAGCAACTGGATTGGCCCCAAAGTCATGCATTTATGGTGGTCTGGAGGTAGCCAAGGTGCTGGAAATTTCCGAGAGCATCACAGGTCAGATACAGCTAAGGCATCTTGTTTCCCACTCCAGACACAAATTGGGCCATGTTCTGGGAGCATTGAATGCAGGGGACATTCAGAATATTCTTCAGAACAAAATTATGTCAAGGAGACCAATAAGAGCAAGATTCAAAGCTTGCTCGACGCAGGAGGCTGTTACATCCATGCACTCCAACTCCGGTCACACTCTGGTCACACTCCGGTTTCCGGTAAACCGGAGTATCTCGGAATGATTCGGATCATCTCGGACCATCAGGCCTTTGACGCTACAACACTTTACTCAGTGTTTCCCCGTTTATCCGTACTTCTGTTCTTCTGACTTATTGTCTTGAACTTCTCTTCTCTTCCCCTTCCCCATTTGGACAGTGACTTATTGTTTATGTTCAGGTGACATTACTGGTCCGCATTTAGGATTACAATAACAGAGTTCCTAGCTACATCCAGTACTTCAGCTGGAAAATTAACATTGTTTCCATGTTTTCCTTCATGGACTGAGTCCTTCTCTTTCAACTTCATCTTCGACTCGACTCCGGAGTTATGCTAAACCTCCAGACATCCTTTTCATACTTCGACTTTCCTTCCGGTCCACCTTCCATCCACTTCTGGCCTGACTCCCCAGACAGTCGCTCACCCTGCTGAGTTGTGGTGTTGTGAGAATTGGCCGATTCTTCAACGTCTGGACCTATTCCAGACTCCGGACCATTCCGGACTCCTATACCCTTCTGGCTCAGGATATAACAGAGGCAAGAACAAATATTAGAAATCTGCGCAAATTTGCTCATAGGTTCGGAGTTCAAACTCGTTCAGAAAATTCCCCTTCACGCCGAACCATGAACTGAACTTCATGTTCAGGTTCGGGCATTTGCTGAACCTGAACCTGAACTTTGCGCTCAGTTCAGTCCGGTTCGAGTTCGAACCGATTTCCTGAACCGGACTCTGGGAACACTAAGTGTGACGTAAATGAGATTGGAGGCATAATTCAAAATTCTGAGTTGGAAGATATCATTCTTGCAACTTTCCTACGACTAGGATTCTATTTTTGTGGTGTTCAGAAGTTTCGAGTATCGAAATTTTTCTAGATTGAATCATCACGTGCAGATTCTAATGGCACTTAAGTTTTCCAGGTACGTTCGAGCAACACTAGAGCGTATTTGCACCGCCCATTTTCTTTTCGCCATCACTCGTAGTTTTTAACCGACCCAAATGATTGATGTGATTTTGATGTGATTCCGGTGTGACACTTGAGTGACTGGACGTGTGTGCATCACAAGTCCCGGGTCCTGAGCTAAGTGAAATGGCGCAACTCCGTCAGCAGATTCAACAAGTGACAGCTATCCGGGACGCCGAACGGGGGCGTTTTTTTGAACGAGCTAACCAGGAGCGCGATAAATATCGCGAGGATGCCCGGAAATGGGTGGCCAGGCAGACAAGGCCGTGTATTTACTTCGGCAGGTCCAGGGCAATGTTGAAAATGTGCTGGGGGACTTGGAAGGAGGTATATACTAGACTTATATAGATTTATTAATACCAAGTTCGTACCCTCTGAATGAGCCTACGGGCAGGCATGGGACGCGACGATCTTAGCCGAGTCACGCCTGCCATATTCGGTTGCATCAAATTTCTGACAAGCCACATCAAATTTTTGCCAAGAAAGTCGTTTTGGGGGGTGCAAATACGCTCTACTACGCCTATTTTTTTTTCTCGCTCAATTCTTGTCGGATTGCATTCAAATCACTTGCTGACTACTCGGTAGTCTTGTTGCTCAACGTAGAGACTGGTTACGAGTTCAAGTCACGCCGGAAACAATTGCAAGACGGAGCGGAACACCGCCTCAACTAGGCGGACGCCTAGTTTGTTGGCTGGGACGCTCCGGCGAAGCCGTGCACCCGATCAGGGCCTTAGCGCTTATGGGCGGTCTGGCTTTCCATACATTGATAGGTGAGTCACGCACGTGTATGGCACGTTGCGGGGGATGTTTAGATTATCTGATGCCCCCAAACATCGACCTCCATTTGACCTCCATTCGCAGTTTGTGTCGAGCCCGTTTCTCCTGGTTTTCAGCCATATAGAGCCCGATGGGTACGTCTCAAGCCCCGTCATTAAAGTCGGCAACGAAGCGAGGAAATTCCAGACCTCGAATCTCTTAAAGGGCGCTTGCTGTTCGCAATTCCAAAGAAAGGTTCGTCAGCTGAGTACTATTTAAAAATTAGCATAATTCACATCTAGCGTAGGGCGGCTTCATGAAAAGTGTTTGTCGATATTGGCTGGTTCGTGGTTATTATGGAGACGATTTCACTGGCCTTTATATCAAGCCGTCCTCAGGTGCTGATATCCAATTTCGAAGACATCACAGACTCGATGTCTGCCTCGTATTAAACCACCCTATCGCACTGTATTTTATCTTCCTCTTTTATCGCTAGATCTGACTTTTTGGCCAGTGTTTTCCTTCCAGCGTCTGATATACCCTCCTTTGTCGGAAAGGGAAACGTTGATCTCGGCATAACCGGTCATGACGTGATATTAGAGGCCAAAATGCAAGACCATGTCACCGAAGTCCTGCGGCTCGGATTTGGACAGTGTGCGCTTCAGGTGCAAGTCCCAGAATCGGGGTCTATCAAGACTGTCGACGAGTTGGCCGGCAAACGCGTCGTCACCAGCTTCGAAGTTCTTTCAGGCCACTACTTCGATGAGATAGATGCCCGACTGCAGCTATCCAGAGAGCAAAAAACTAGAATCGAATATGTGGGCGGCAGTGTAGAAGCCGCCTGTGCCCTAGGTCTGGCTGACGGCATCGGTACGTTAGCCCAGTCGGACATGCGCAGATCTTCCTCGTGTATTGACAATCTATTTCTAGTGGACCTCGTTGGTAAGCCCCACGTGCAGCTCGTCCCATATAGCGTTTCACACCTCACACTCAGAGTCTGGAGATACCATGCGTGCTGCAGGTTTGCATGCCATCGCTACGCTGCTCTACTCCGAGGCTATCCTCATCAAGTCCAGTGTTCAGAAGCACGCGAATCTCGCTCCGTTAATAGCCCTCATAGCGAGCCGCGTGGCGGGCGTAATTGCAGCCAACAAGTATGCCGTGTGTCAGCACAACATTCCTCGCGACCAGCTTCCTGCTGCTACTTTGGTCACCCCGGGGCGCCGAGCACCGACGATCAGCCCGCTCGAGGATGAAGGCTGGCTTTCTGTGAGCAGCATGGTGGAGAAGAAGAAAATCGCGAACATCATGGATGAACTGGTCAAGATCGGAGCGGAGGATATTCTGGCATTTAACCTTGACAACTGTAGAGTCTAGTTAACGCAGTCAATTATAGAGGTCTTGTGACTTCTCTCGTTCCCATCGACCTGAGTGCGTGGTGCCATTCGACAATTCTACGAAGGTACGCGTCAATTTTTGTGCGTTCCGGTTCTATCTTAAACCTGTATTTCTCTTGGGCGTGGAACTTAATGTCCATATTTGTGCATGTGACCCAAGGTTGAGGCTCTGAGACCCAGATAGCGCTCAGAATTTTCGGACAGCATCGCTCTATGGATGGTGATCGGTGCCCTCTGCATGCTTGGCGTCTTATCTCTCGACTGTTTATTTATGTGCAGGCATTTTGTGAGAAAAAATACTGCGGAAGCCTGAGTACGCATGCACACAGGATACTTATACCGGAACGCTGGCTTCCATTCTCATTGTCCTACCAGGATGCTCGTCGCCGCCCTCTTGACGCTCGTGGCCGTCGCCGCGGCTTCGCCAGCTCATACTGTTCACGAGAAACGCGTTGCCGAGCCAGATGCCGCGGACTGGTCCCAGGCCCGCAGGCTCGAATCCAGTAAAATTCTTCCCATGCGCTTCGGTCTGCGGCAGCAGAATTTGCACCAGCTCGAGGACTTCGTAATGTCGGTCGCGGACCCCGAATCTCCGACGTACGGACAGCACTGGTCGCCTGAGAAGGTTGTCGACGTATTCGCGCCTTCGGACGAGACCATTGCCGCTGTGAAGAACTGGCTGGCGGATTCCGGATTCTCGCCCGAGCGGCTCCGCCTTTCTTCGAGCCGCGGGTGGATTAAGGTGGACGCCACTGCCGAGGAGGTGGAAAACCTTTTGCACACCGAATATCATGTCTACAGTCACTCCTCGGGTGCCCAGCAAATTGGTTAGTCCTGCTTTCGCGACGATGGCTTTACTGATTTCTTTTATTTAAAAAATGCCAGGTTGCCATAATTACTCGGTCCCTGCCCATATTTCGAAGCACATCGAGTTGATTCAGCCTACGGTCCATTTCAACTATCGCGTTGCCGCTCCCAGGTCACAGAAGCGTTCAGTTAATACTCCCTTCAGCAACCTGAAGACGAACGGCGTGAAAGTCAATGTTCCGCCATCGTTAACCAGCTGCGATGAGTTCATCACCCCCGACTGCCTTCGTGCGCTGTATAACATCCATTACACCCCGAGAGAAACCAAGAAAAACAGCTTCGGGATAGGTGAGATTATTGTTCAGAGGCAATCGACCGAGTCTTGATTTATCGCAGTGGAGTTCACACCTCAGTCGTTCTTGGGACCTGATCTTGATCTGTTCTTCGCGTAGGTGTTTGAAATTTTTTGTGCAGACACCGAGGTCTGATTTATTCCGCAGGAACTTCTCGCCGAGTCTCGTTGGCGTGAGGCCGAAGAATGTGCTCATCGATGGGGGTTTGTCATTCTCTCCACACAAGGGGTTGTGTCTGATTCATGATATATAGCTATCGTTCAAACCACAAACCAAAGCTTCAATTTCAACGGGGAATCAGATCTGGATTTGGAGGTAATGCCGAGCGAGCATACACTTATTTTCATCGAGATGAATCGAACATACAGTATGGCATGGCCCTGACCAATCCCCAACCTGTCACGCTTCTCCAGACGGGCGACATCGTCGAAGGTAGGTCCCATCGTTGGGGGGATATCCACTCTCCTCTGATTATATTCTTCCCCTCCCTCCACCAGGCGCCTCGTTCAACAACTGGCTCGATGCAGTCGATGGAACGTTCTGCACTTTCGAAGGTGGCGACGATCCAGAGCAGGCGAGTATCCCTGCTTTTCGCGACAGGACAGCATCTCATCTATCTTGGATGATCTAGGACGGAATCTATCCCGACCCGCTGCCAGGCGGTTTCGAGGGCAAGTGCTTGGGGACCGAATCCGACTATATATAATGTCTGATGAACATTTCAGGACCCGAATCGTGCGGCATCGTAAAACCTCCGCACGTCGTCTCGGTGTCATACGGCCAGGACGAGTCAACGGTAACGCCTGCCTATGCGAACAGACAGTGCAAGCCCCTTCTAAATCTACTTATTTCCCTTACTTACGAAAATCTACAGGTGCCGAGTACGCGAAGCTCGGTATTATGGGCACATCCGTATTCTACAGCAGCGGAGACAACGGCGTCGCCGGCAACGGTGGTGTATGTCTCAACGCAACGCGTTCGTTTTCTCTGTGCCTTTATATATACCCAAACCACGGCTCATCCGATATCCTTCCAGACCAACCTGTGCGTCGCGGGACGGTGTTCAACCCCGGGTTCCCTGTGCGTGCCTATCGTGCGCCGGCGCATCGTGGCTACTCGTGTCTTACCGCTTGGATTCCAGGTGACCTGCCCCTTCGTCACTGCGGTCGGCGCGACGCAGATTCTGGAGGGCAACACCGTCGACGACCCCGAGAGCGCCTGCGAGGAGGTGATCTTCTCCGGCGGCGGGTTCTCGAATATATTCCCGTGCGAATTGAGCCCTTCGTATCGGAATATCCGGGTGGAGCTGACACGTTCACCGTGCAGGATGCCGGCGTACCAAGCCGCCGCAGTGACAGGATTCCTGGCCAACCACCCGCCGCCCTTCACAAACGGCGAGTTCAACAACAGCGGCGTCGTACGCGGCTTCCCCGATCTCTCCGCCAACGGGGCCAACTACATTATCGGTATCCGGATCCCTCCCTCTCTCCTCCTCTCGAACACGCCGCAATTTGTTTACCCCGGACTTGAACAGGCATCGACGGTGAATTCGCGCTGGTCTTCGGCACGTCGTGCTCGGCGCCCGTGACGGGGTCGATGTTCACGCTGATCAACGACGCGCGCATCGCGGTGGGCAAGGGGCCCGTGGGGTTCGTCAATCCGGCGGTCAGTGTCCTCGATTAATTTCGTTCAACCAGATCTGAGTGCAGATCAATAAATACCTAGATCTATTCGAAGCTGTTCGCCGGGGCCTTCCACGATATCACTATCGGCGGCAATCAGGTGCGTCGGCGCCCACTTTGGTGCTGGGTCGCTGTGTTTGACCCCTCTGCTTTGTGTAGGGATGCGGTGTGTCTTGTCTGTTGTTTCGTCAGTTTGGTTAGCTGGCTGAGCATGTAAACTAGGCACGCCGGGATTCAACTCGTATGTTTCCTCGCCAAACACGATGTCCTCATTTCTGATCGTAGTCTTTATTCTCTCTAGGACGCCCGGCTGGGATCCTGTCACGGCGAGCACTGTTCCCGTTCCTCTATTTAATCGATTCTGAATAACTCGCAGGGCGTGGGCACGCCCGACTTCGAGAAGCTGCTGGTGCTGTTCTTGTTGCTCCCTTGAGTGGGCGTGGCGGGACTGGGAAAAATCAGACACAGATGTGGCGGACGGTTTTTAGTCGGTGTGCAGTTACCGAATTCATTCTTGGTTTTCGTTGTTTGGCGCGTCCAACTTGAATAACGGCATACCACCCACCTGGCTGGCCAGGTTTGATTCGGAGATGGTGTTTCCAGGGAACTTGAGTTGGATGCAAACGTGAGGAGACAATTCAAGAATTTCGGTGCGTTTCAATTTTGTGTAAGGTTCCAAATTCTTTCATTTCATTGCGTAGATGCATTCATTCATTCCTGCTTCCCAACAATTCATCCATTCCACTATCCCTTCTGCAGTCATTTCACCAAACTACCAAAACCAAAGCATAAGTTGCACTCCTGGGTCCCAGCGGTAACACCGACTCACCAACGCACTAGCAAGCATCCTCCACCACAGCCGTCGTCGGGCACCCCGCCTCCCCAAACCCTACTCCGCTCGTCTGCAACCCAGGCCCCATCTCAGCACACACCAGCTTACGGAACGAACGAAGGGCAAGCACGTACGCTGTAGAAGCACTCGACCTGCGGGCCCGCGGCGCCCGTCGCGTCCGCGGAGTACCTATTGCACACGTCGTGAATAAACGCGGGTGGGGGGGGGGGGGAAGGGAAGGAAGCGCACCCGCAGAACAGGGGCGTGCCGCGCGTGCCGCCGCTCTGCGCGACGAGCGCGTCGCCGGCGAGGTCCGTGGTGGGGCACACGGGGCAGTCGACTGCGCACGCGGCGAGGGCGAGGGCGGCGAGGGAAAGGGCGCGGAGGAGCATCGTGTTGGCGGTGTGGGTGGGTTGGGTGGGTTAGGTGGGGTGGGGGGTGCGCTTTTTTTACGTGGTTTTCTAGTAATATTTAGGCGGTGCTGATCTGCGCAGGGGAGGATTGAGCAGCACCCGATTTGGCTCGGGCGTGTTTCACGGACGCTGCTCGCCGTTTACGTGGGATAGGTAACGTTATCCCGCGAAGCGGCTCTGGGGGGTTTAATTTGCGGGCCCGGCGTAGTGCGGACGGGCATGGGCGCTGACCCTTTGGTGTACGTCTTGCGTAAAACAGTCTCAACGAAATTCAGCCACTTGCACCCGCCCGCGAAAAAGAAACGGTGCCTGAGAGCGCGCGTCCATACGACGCGTTCCCGACAATAGCACATCCCTGCGTGAATCATGAAAGTTTGAAACAACAACGAAATGAATGGATCACTTACGGCACGGCTGTGGGATCCCCAGCCTGACGCGTCGGAAAGGACGCTACCGCCGACTCCAGGGCTTGTGCGCGCGCGATGTCGCACATCGACTGGACGAATGAAGTTCAACACTGGCCTGAGTACCGGTTGGTTCCACTGGCGGATTGTGAGGCACCCAACGGGGGCGCCGAGGTCGAGGCTCAGGCCGCGCTCCGGATCCGTGCGAGCCAGTCCATGCGTTGCGGATTGTGAGTGACAACCTCGCCAAGTAGCCGTTCAATGGAAGGCACGAATGATGATGGTGGTGTGAAAACCGAATGCCGAGCACCACCGCTGATGCGCTGGTCCCATCAGTGCTTAGCACCTCCTGGCGGACGCACGTGCGTGTAGACGGTCACGTTGCCGCGTCTCTCTTCCTTCCCCACGTTTCTGACTCTGAGTGCTGAGCGCTGAGCTCTTGCCCTTCGCGGCATCCGGGCCCTTTGCTTGCGATCTTTACTCGTGGGCTTAGGATTTTCTGGATTCCTTTATCGTCAGCGAGCGCTGCGCAACACCGGCCTTGCGCGCGTAAAACGTGTGGTCATCGAGCTCCTAAGCCGTGAGCGTGGCTGCGTAGACGGGGAGGTACGGCCAAGGCACGCCTTGTACAGGCGCGGTCTTCTACTCGACTGCTATCGTCGCCGTCGCAGTCTCGTTCTGCATCCGTGCAGTGACATCACGCCCCGCGTCATAGGCTCTAGCCTGGAAATCAAAAGCGATGAAAAGTGGCTGTCGTCTGCTTAGGATCATCCACCGGATATCCACCTTCATCTGCTCCTCTAGACCGACTAGCGGGTCCCCTCGGCCAACTGGCTTTTCGTTTGACGCAATTGGCACGCCATCGCGCGCATATATGCGTGCATACACCCAATATTGGACTGGTCTCTACCCGACCTTCCTCCTCTTCTGGATCTACGTCGCAGAAAACAGGGCTCCGTGTCTTGTGCCTGTCGTGTGCTGAGTGTTTCCTCGGATGCGGCCCATTCCCTGTAGTTCTAGTTGCGACGAGCGGAGGGTGCCCTCAGTTCAAGTCCAGTGAGCCAATGTGCATTTCTTATCCATACATACTGTCCTCTTCTGACCTAGGGTGTCCGTTATTACAGTGTTATCAGCTGCAGGCTCGTGAACTGCAGACGAGATGGTCACCGTCCCACCGAAATTCCTGAGCCAGAAACATTGGCCTTCCCTCCCTCTTTTGGTCGAAGCGGGCTTGTCGTGCGTATGTGGCCCAACCTATAAGCCACACAACTAACTTCGCGAGTCCAACAGACGGTGTGTCGTGTATTCAATTTCGGCAACTCAGGCGAAACCTTCTCGGTCCATTGATCGGTGGCCAGTCCAAGGCCAATCAGTAAGTTATGTCCACTTCTGTCGACAACCTTTTCCGCCATTCCATCTCCCTCCAGTCTTTTTCTCCGCTGGCTCTCCATGAGCGCTCTATTGTTCATTTTGGCTTGGCGCTCACTGGGAGTGTCCGTTATTTGGCGGTGTTAGGAACGCCAGTCGTTGTTCCGGCCGCGGATGCTGCTCCGCATCTCCACTCCTTTCCCCACCTTGCATGTCCCAAAAGCCCAAGGACCACACCTCGTTCCGCAGATTCTTTTCTACCGACAGCGGGAGCCGCGACCACGGGCCCCCGCTCGTCACCGACGGTCTCGCGGGCACCGCCGCCTCCCCGTCCTTCACCGGCAGCACCGACGCCGCCGCCGCCGCCTCGTCCCCCGCCGCGCTCTTCCTCGCCGCCTTCAGCCCAAGCGCCGCCCCCGCCCCCAGCGCCCCCGCCGAAGACGCCGAGGGCGCCGTCGTCGGCGGCTACACCCTCGGCCCCATCATCGCGCACGGCGGCTTTTCCACCATCCGGCGCGCGTCCTCCGCCGCCACCCGCGCCGTCGTCGCCGTCAAAATCGTCCCCCGCGCCGCCGGCGCCGGCGCGGGCGCGGGCGCCTCGCGCGAGGCCGCCGTGTGGGCCGCGCTCTCGCACGAGCACGTCCTCCCGCTGTTCGCGGCGGTGCACACGCCGCGCGCGGACTTCCTCGTCACGCAGCTGTGCGCCGCGTCGCTCGCGGACGTGCTGCGCGCGGGCGCGCCCGCGCGCGAGGACGCGGGGCGCGTGTTCCGCCAGGTCGTGCGCGGGCTGCGCTACCTGCACGCGGAGGCGCGCCTCGTGCACCGCGATGTGAAGCTCGAGAACGTGCTCGTCGACGAGGCGGGCGCGTGCCGCATCTCCGACTTTGGGATGGCGGTGCGCCTGGACGAGGACGGGCTGGCGGAGGAGGAGGGCGACGGGGACGGGGGCGGGGCGGGGCGCAGCATTCCGTCTTGCAGCACCACAGGCCGGAGCGCGATGGGATGCCCGCCATGGATGCGCCGGTGCACCGCGCGGTGTCGCTGCAGCACGGGCGGCGCGAGCGCCACCTGAATACCAATATGCAGAGCACGGACTTCCAGCCCGGCTCGCTCCCGTACGCCGCGCCCGAGCTGCTCGGCCGCGCGCCGCCGCTCGTGTCCGGCTCGGCGTGCGTCGGCCGCTCGAGCACCGTCGTGGGCCGCGCGAACACCACCCTCTCCGCATTCTCAGGGCGGTCTGAGCTCGCGGGGCGCGCCGACACCGTCTCGTTCTCCGCGGCCGGATCTACGACGCACTCGGCTGTCCATGGTCAGGCGCCCGCCAAGCCCGCGCCGTCGAGCACAACGACCAAGCCCGCGTTCGCGCAGGACATCTGGGCGCTCGGCGTGCTGCTGTACGCGCTGCTCGTGGGGCGCCTCCCGTTCGCGGACTCGTTCGAGCCGCGGCTAGTTATGAAGATACTTGCGGGTGAGTTGGCGTTCACTTTTTCTGTCGGCCGCTTTTCTGTTATCCGCTTCGCTCCCTTCCCTTCCTCTCCCTGCGTCCTCCGGCCTGCTCAGCCCCACCCGTCCCTCCCCTTCCTCCCGTTCTTCCTCCACACCCACCTGCCGCCCGCCCGCCTGCGCTGCCCCCCTTTCGCCCGCCCCGCACGTCTGACCTCCTCCCAGCTGCAGCCTGTCCTTTCTTGTCCTTATCCTATCCACACCCTCCTTTCTTGTATTCACCCCGCGCGCTCCCCGCCCCCGCCTCGTCCCTTGCTATAACCTCGCACCGCGTCCTCTGGCTGCGCTCCGTTGTCTTCCGTTCGTCTTCGTGTCAGCCACACCTGCCAGCCACTTTTTTTATCGTCCCTCCTTTCCCTCCCTCTACGTTCCCGCTCTACCGGCACTCACGCTCTCCCCCTCTCTTACCGTCGACGTGGTCCACCCGTCGGAGGCCCTCCTCCCCTGCGAAAGACGTCGCTCCATACTTGCATGCCCTACTCTTCCATGCACCACGCCGCCGTCCTCCCGTCCCTCCCTTGCTGCCCTGCTCAGTTACCCTATACACCCCTTCGTTCCGCCTGCCTTCCGTCAGCCACTACCTGCCTCCCGCTTCCGTTCATCGTCCTGCCAGCCACCACCCCTTCTGGTCCTGTCACCCACCTTTCTTTATCTTTCCTTTTTTCCTTCCCTTCATCTTCCCGTTCCCCGCGACCTTCGACGCATTCTACTGTCTCCCGCCCTCCCTCCTTCTGCGCTGCCCCCCTCCCCCGCTAAAGACGTCGCTTGCATGTGGTGGCGGTGGCCCTCCTCGTCCTCGTCCACGCACCACATTACCCTCCCCCTCACTCACGCTCTCCACCCTTGCTGATACGCACCTCACACATACACCATCTTTTGGCCGCCCCCCTTTCATCCCACTTGTCGGCTTTCTTTTTAGCCTTGCTCTCGGTGCTCTGTCGCCCCACTGCCCCCCGTCGTGCACCCCCCCCCCCCCCCCCCCCTTCCTCCGTTGTCCACTCCCCATCTCTCCGCGCCGATAGCAGAACACCCACATGTCCTTCCCTCTGCTTCCGTCCCTTCTCCCCTCGGCGGCAAGCATGTCCGTTCGCCTGCCTACTTCCTTCCCATCGCCTGACGCGTATCCATGCTCTCCTTCCTTCGCTGCACATCACTCCCCGCCTTTGCTTTCGTTTTCCCTTCTTGCTGCTGCTTCCATTCCGTGTTGCATCCACCGCTGCATAGTCTGTTCCTATCCTCCATCTGCGCCGCGTGGTCCCTCCTCTGCTTCCCTTTGTCGTCCACTGCGTCGCCTGTTCTTCCAATGCGTGTGGTGGCAGGACTGGCTTTTTACCACCCTTTCTTCATCGTCCGCTTCCTACCTCTCCTCAATCTCTGTTTTGCCGTCACATTTCCTCTCCGCACCTTACACTTGTAACCGGTTGCTGCTTCCATTCCGTGTTGCACCCGCCGCTGCATAGTCTGTTCCTATCCCCCATCTGCGCTGCATGATCCCTCCTCCGCTTCCCTTTGTCGTCCACTTCGTCGCCTGTTCTTCTAATGCGTGTGGTGGCAGGACGGGCTTTTTACCATCCTTCCTTCATCGTCCACTTCCTACCTCTCCTCAATCTCTGTTTTGCCGTCACATTTCCTCTCTGCACCTCACCGGTGGGCAGGAGGCGGCGCTCGGCTTCCCTGCGCTCACTCTTACTGCTTCCGCCTCCTTTTCATCCCTCTTCCCCCTCCCTCTTCCTTCTCTAACCCTAACTGACGCCCTCTCCCAGGAACCTACCCACCTCCACCCGACGCCAGCCAGCGCACGCTCGCAGTCCTCGCCGGCTGTCTCGCGATGCGCGTGCAGGACCGCTGGCCCGTCGAGCGCGTCGACGAAGCCGCGTGGGCTGTCGGCGGCGCGGACGTCGACGTGGACGAGGCGGACGCACACGAGGCTGAGACCCTCTCCTCCGCACCCGCACCCGCACCCGCTGCCTCCGCACGGCACACAACGCCGATACCGATAGCGACACCGACACCGGCGCCAGATCGCGGGCGCCCAGCGCGCCCGCCGCCGCTCGACGCAGCCATGCGCCGCATGTCGGACCGCGTGGAGCGCTCGCAGTCGCGCGCGCCGTACTCCGCCGCGCGCTCTGCCACCCGCTCCGCCTCGCGCTCTGGCCCGCGCTCCCCGTCCTCGGCGTCGCGCTCGCGGGTGCGTCGGCAGGCCTCGGGCTCGGGCTCGCGGAGCCGCAGCCGCAGCGCGGGGCCGCGCACGCCTGTTGACGCGGTGCCGCTCGGGCTGGGGATTGTGTTCGCCGGCGGGAAGGGGAAGGGAAGGGGGGTGGCGGACGTGGTGCTGCTGGCGCCTGTTGCAGCGGGTGAGGATGAGGGCGGGGACGGGGATGCGCATGGGGAGGGGGAGGGGGACGGGGGCAAGGGTGCGGCGCGGCGCGCGGGGAGCACGCCGCCTGTGGCGTGGCGTGGGGCTGGGGGCGGCGCCGCGGGGCGGAGCCGGAGCTTGGGCGGGACGGGGTGATGTGTTGTATGTTTAGGTGCTATGGGCGAACGTTCCCTCGTCGTGAATTCGTGGTGCGTTCCCCCTTGTTCTACCTTCCTCCTTCCCCGGCTCACGAGGCGTACCGCAGACCTTAAAAACCGCATTCCTTCAATGCATGCTAATCTACTCTACCGCGTTCGCTACTCTTATCTTGTTTCCCTGCCCTGCTTCCGAGTCGCTCTTTCGCTACCAATGCCATCTGACTCTCCCTTGCTACTACCACCCACCTCTCCCTTGCTGTTTGTTCTCTGCCGTATTCTGTGCCATCCCGGTTTGTGTTCCGTGCGCCCATCCACTATTTATCGCCCGCTGTATCATATGTACCACCACCAACACCGCCTGATACCCTGTACTCTTCCTCTTCTACTTATGTATGCTGCATACTACGATTACGATTACGAATGCGATGTATCCTTCTCTCAGCCGAGTTGAAGTTTGTTACCGCGACTTTGGCTCTGAGTATCACCCTTTGATCACCCTGACTGTGTCTGAGCAGGCCCCCAGAAATTACCATGTAACTCAGTCCAAGATAGAGTAAAACTGCAGCCCAAGATGACCCGGCGACCGTGATCGACACGATGAAAGAAAAATGAGACTTCTCAGGACAATTACCTCGAGATCCAGGACCCGCTGCTGTGGTACCTGTGTTCCTCATAGTGAGCAGGGCAGTAGCCTCCTCCTGTCGAAGGCAGAGAACCGTGGAATGTTCCAAGTTCTCGACACTTTCAAAAGTATTGACTGGCGAACAGACTGACATTAGTACAGAGTAGTGCTGTCCAAATATGATATGAATACGAAAATCACGTATCATATCATATCACCATCCTCGGGGCTGTATCATATCTGTATTATATCTTCCGTATATTTATTCTGCGATATCTGATATGATATGAATATGATATGATTATTCGTGAATATTTATGACTTCCAGGTAGTTACTGAGAAGTCCCCTACTATGACATCACGTGGTCACTTTCCCAGCACGTGTTAGTCAGTGCGATGACATTGTTCACACTGAGTTCCGAGTTCAGTACAAGTTCATTGTCCATTTAAGTCATTTTCTTAGTTTCGTTTACTGAACAAAAAGAGAATGCATATTTACAGATCCATTTCAATTATTTCCTTAGTGAATTTAAGTTACAAAAAGCCTTAAGAAAGGTCAGGTTGACAATGGACATGTTCTAAATTAAGTCCTTTTACAGAGACAATTTACACATCTGCCACATCAACTTAAAGGCAAATTTTCTGTCATTTTTTGCTTAGTAGTCTTATATATGCATCTAGTAGTAGAGTACAGCAACATTGATGCTATAATAAAACCTTCAGATATAGATTACTGCCAGCTGATTTCTGTAGTGGGAGAGGAGAAAACGGAGGTGAAAAGGAACAGGATCTTACACATACGCTAAATGGAAAGGGGGAAAACGGAATAGAGAATGGGGTAGAAAAAGAAAAATATCAGTGAACTCCTCCGATTCGAACCCTAGCAACATGGAGAAATTATGTAATTATGTGCCTGGTCATCCAACCACTGGAGCACTGTGACCTTACTCTTTCTGAGCAAACATGACATTATGACACGCTCGCACTCTCGGCGAAGAGCGGCGACATTGGTCAGCATTTGTCCACTTTAGGCAATGTCATAGTGGGGGAGGCGTTGGCCAGCTCACACTGAGCCGCGACTTCAATCAATCCCATGCTACCTACCTGCCTACCTTTGTGATGATACACATAGAGGAGTTTTCGGTACTCATTGATGTTTGATTGTCCTTCAAGGTGTGTTTCATATCACTTTCATGCTTGAAAAAAGGTGCTCCACAACTAACCACAGGAATGGCAAGAATATCCCTTCCTATGTGTAGTACAGTCAGCGTTGTGCCCTTGTTTTTGCTAGTGCACAGATTGAGCTATCGCAAGTACAAGTATTGAAACACGACAGCATACCTTACACCATCCAAGTGGATCATCAAATCCGGGCTCAACTGGAGAAATTCAACCCAAGTGCAACTCGACTTCATCCATACCCACAAACAACATTGATTTCTTCCTCTCAGCATGGCCTTGCATTGTTCTGCAGAAGAAATAAACAGTGACAGAATTAGGTGTTGAATTGTTCCTGTGCAAAGGTTTGACTGGAAGCCAAGAATATGAAAAAAATATGATGATATCCTGTTTGGCATATCATATTATATGCATATCATATCATATCATATTCCCCTGTATCAATATCGTCCATCTATGTCTTGAGCCATATCATATCCGTATTATCTCATATTTAATCATATCATATTATTTGATATCATATTTTTGGACAGCACTAGTACAGAGATGGAAAACAGATGGAGAGCAGGACACAGTAGACGATCAATCAGACTGAAACATCCAGAGGGGGGAGAATCTTCGCCAGCCATGATCCCAGGCCACTCAATTCGTCTCCGCAGACAGTGTCATCAGAATGTACCATTAAATGTACAACCAATAAAATATAGAGCTGAAAGGCAATTATGAGAACCTGCAAATAGCAAAGTTCATATCATAGAGTGCAATTATATCCCAGATACTTTCTGACGGAGTTTGAACCTCAAACTGGTGAGTGTATTAGAGTATGCAGGTGTCTCAATGCACCACTCTGATGTGGGAGAAGTTCCCAGTTTTTTCTCTTGAACTTTTAAAAAAGCTTGTTAGCTCTGATGCTTGAACATCCTCAGAACTGGAGCCCTCTGAAAGGCTGCTGGTGTGCAACAAAGTCTTGCAGAAGTTCTGCAGCAGCTGTCAGGCAGGTCTGAGGGTTGGGTCTAAATGAGGATTGGGGAGCACAGTATTTTATGGTTGAGTTTCAAAGACATATAATTGGAACATTTGGTTCAGCAGAGGGCACCGAGAAATATTACAACACTGTCCTTTGGTGTCAAAGAATCCATAGGAGCTTGGTTTAATCCGCAGCCGTTGGAACATTAATCCGGGATGAAAGCAGGGATTATTGAATCCGGATTAATTGGGCTGCAGGCTTGACAGGTGGGCGGCACTTCGGTAACCCTAGGAGCTCTGTTTAATTCGCGGCCGTTGTGTGGCGTCGCTTGCGCCGAAGTTGACCCTGATTAAAGATTAAGGAGCTGTTTAAATAGGCCCCTAGACAAAAAGACCCTCACCCCCCAGGTTCGAACCCAAGACCACGAGCTTGGCCAGAGATAAACAGTGACATTACTTAGACCACTACACCAAAGAGCCCATGGGTACTGTCACTCTGGAGGAGGAGGTATGGGGCCAAATACACTCCGGACTTAACTTCACATTTTACACCCACAACTGTCTCAACCCAACAGTACTTAAGACATTGTGAACATTCAGGTTGTGCTAAGGCAATCTTGAACTGGTGCTACATTGAAATCATTCAGTCATGCCTTCCACATTGATATTGGTATATGTAATCGATGTTATATTATATTGGGGTTAAATTGTAGGTGCTCTTCAATCCTGTCTAATATGAGTCGGCTGCTGTGTCAATTCTCAAGTATTTCTCCATTCCTATGTATTGAGGGAGGATTACAGAATTTGAAGACAGCAGTCAAATGTACACTCCACAAAGGTTTCAGCAATGATCAGGTGAAATGGATTCACCAATGTCAGGATGAATTGGGCAGTCACTGGTTGAGCATTTCAATTTTTCACCTTCTTTTCAGTGAAAAATGTTGTTTATTTTTCAGACATTTTTTCACTGAAAAGAAGGTGAAAAATTTAAAACTTTTTCAGCACTTTCTCGATTCAAGGTGAAAAATTTGAAATAAAATAAGAAAGTGATGAAAATGTTTTAGAATTTTCACCTGCTTTTTCAGTGAAAAATGTGTGAAAAATAAACGACATTTTTCACTGAAAAAGAAGGTGAAAAATTGAAATGTTCAACCAGTGAGTGTCGGGATTCAACAAGGATTAATAAGGATTAATAAGGATTAAACAAGGATTAATCAGGATTAAACAAAGATTAAACACGAACTTCATGGATGATTAAAAGGGACACAATCTTTGAAAGAATGCACTGAAGATGACAAAGTACTTGTTAGACTGATATATCAGACTTGAATTTCTTGTGGTGGGTGTTCTCAGTGGTCAACCAGGCCATGCAGGACTGTAGCTATGCCAAAATAACTTCAGTGTCAAGGTGTCTCACTGGTTGAACATTTCAAGTTTTTTGGTGAAAAAACTAGTGGAAAATGTTTTGAATTTTACAGCAATTTTTCAGTGAAAAACCAAGTGAAAAACTTGTAACTTCTTCATGAATTTTTTGAACTTCAAAACTTTTTCAGCACTTTTTCAGAAATTTTTCACAAGGTTCAAAAAGGTCACCAAAATGTTTCAAGTTTTCACCTACTTTTTTGGCGAAAAATTACTGTAAAATTCAAAACATTTTTCACCAAAATTTTCAGTGCAAAACTTGAAATGTTCAACCAGTGTCTTGCATCCAAGTTCAACTTGGAGAAATTGGACACTGGCCCATGCCTGTGGACCACTGTTAGTGCTAATACTCAGCAGTCCATCATTGTGTATTGGTGTAATGGTTAATGCTTCTAATGTTCTGTATTCCATAATCATTTGGGCTGGGTTCGAATCCCCTAGATGGAAGACTTTTTGGTGCTCAATAAATTAATGAACTGGCACTGGTTGAACATTTCAATTTTTTCACCTTCTTTTCAGTGAAAAATGTCGTTTATTTTTCACACATTTTTCACTGAAAAAGCAGGTGAAAATTTCAAAACATTTTCATCACTTTCTTATTTTATTTCGAATTTTTCACCTTGAATCGAGAAAGTGCTGAAAATGTTTTAAAATTTTCACCTTCTTTTTCAGTGAAAAATGTCTGAAAATAAACAACATTTTCACTGAAAAAGAAGGTGAAAAAATTGAAATGCTCAACCAGTGTGGGTGATTAAACTTTGGATTAAACAACCTCTGTTCAAACGCCTGCCCGCCACCAAGCCACTAACCGCATTCATCCGGATTTGATAGTCTCTGCTTTAATCCTGGATTAATGTCTCAATGCTCCATGATTAAGCAAAGCTCCTAGGGTTGCTGGGTGTCAATCCACTCTACGGTGGCATGAACACTACTGACAACTGAGATTTACATCACTGTTGTTGTTGCAGTCAATGCAGTCAGCATTTGGGTGGAAGATTTGGTCTGTAGAGGGCTCCGAGGGGGATCTATCACTGTTTTGTCTTTGAATCCAGCAGCCAGAAAATACTGCTTGGGGTCCCTTTCAAAGCATATCAGCACTTGAGAACATTTATCATGGATTTTTGGAGCTTTCTGGAAGCCAAGCTTGGCCAATGGCAGGCACCAAAAGAGGCGCTGTTGAATCTCATTTCACACATGGTCACTCGCAAATAAAATTTGACATGTAGACATTAGTATATAAGACTCTACTCCCATGTGATTCACAAAATGGGTGGTTTATACAAATGAAGCAAAAAACAGAGGCCACCATGCAAGCCATCATGCAGGTCTATTTGGAAGCTAATGTTGTTCAAGGAGGACCAAAATTTACCAAAGACACAATGGTCATTGCAACCGAGACTTGCTTGCTTGGGAGTGCTGGAATATGGCAGAATGGACCCAAGGTTTGTCCCTAGGAGGCTACGAACATTTGCCGCCAAAAGCGGAAGGCTTCTATATTAGTAATATTACTCAAGGCACTGTGGAGCCTGGGACCTCTTAGGTAGGTTTTGGTACTACAAAAGAACCCCCTAAAAGGGGGTTTACACAGTGTTCGCCCGAAGGCCTAAGGCCTTAACCCTTAAGGCCTTAATTAAGGCCTTAAAAATTTTCGGCCCAGCGTCCCGACCTTAGTAAGGCCTTAAATTATCACGTGTACAATTTCTTCATTTTTCCGCTGCCATCCCCCTGCCGATGTCAACTACTGTGTCGCTGCAGCGATATTCACCTCAGCTTCTAAAACGGCTCCCGACATGGAAGCCAATGAAGCTACAGGCCCTATTCAGAGGGGCAGAGAAGCCCTGTACTCGTAAACCGTCAGCGCGCGCGATGGAGGAGGAGGAGATTCTCATGGAGGCGTTGGCAGATGAGATTGAGGACACATTCCCCGATGATGGGGCCATTGAGGTCGATTCAGACGAGGAGTACATAGGTTAATTCTGATATTTCGGCTGTGCCAAATACCGTGGGAATTCTTTTATCGAAGGCCTTAAGGGCCCTTAAGATTAAGGCCTTAACCTTATTAAGGCCTTAAGGAGCCGGCCAACCCGATTTAAGGCCCTTAGGGCGAACACTGGGTTTACATAATGGAATCAGTGTCTCCTTAGGTGCCCCATGGGCCTAGAAGACAGGAATAGAAGACACATGTGGTGACACCACTGGTTTAGTCAGGGGGGCATCAATGGAGGCCATAGTGCGCAGCATGCCCTCTTCGTCCTCGTACCCTGGAGAGGGAATGCCTGAGGGTAGCTCAAAAGAGTAAGTACTATGGGTTACATTGGGCTTGAAACAGATATAGAGTTTGAAACACCTGTCACTTGAGCTCATTTCTCAGAGGGAATGCCCAAGGGTAGCTCGAAAGAGTAAGTACTGTGTCTTACATTGGGCTTGAAACGGACATAGAGTTTGAAACACCTGTCACTTGAGCTCATTTCTCAACCAATTCTGTCCAAATCTTGTGGAAACTCAACTGACATATATTCCTCATAGGAGTCTCAAAAAAAATCAAGGAGTTCCATCCAGAACTGAGAGAGATACCACGAAGGTGGCCATCAGCCTAGTCAATCAACTTTAAAATATGGTATTCCTCTGCTCCCTTTTCACCGATTCCTTCTGGCTTTCAGATGTGGACTCTCTACATAAAATAAAACATGCCACAAAAAAATCCGAAGCGAAACGCGGCACGACACGTCAGCCAGAGATGTATGAAAGAACACATCACAAATAGTGACATTTGGATTTCAAAGTCCGACGCGCCGAGCGATGGCCTCTACTCCATGGAATCTGATTGATGTGATACAATAGGAGTCGGAGTTTAAAAATGTCACGATCAAATACATTTCTACATGGCACAGATGTGTCCTGCCCGTTTCGCTTCGGATTTTTTTGAGGCGTATTTTATTTTATGTAAAGAGTCTGCTTTCGAAAGCCAGAAGGAATCAGTGAAGAGGGAGCAGAGGAATACCATATTTTAAAGGTGATTGGCTGGGCTGATGGCCACCTTCGTAGTATCTCTCTCAGTTCTGGACAGAACTCCTTGATTTTTTTTGAGATTCCTATGAGGAATATATGTCGGTTGAGTTTCTGCAAGATCTGGAGGGAATCGGTTGAGAAATGAGCTCAAGCGACAGGTGTTTCAAACTCTATGTCTGTTTCAAGCCCAATGTAAGCCATAGTATCAAACCACGCTGGCATTACACGCTTGCTGTTTCCTGTCACTTTATGCGGCAGCCTGCGAATGATTAAATTGAGGGTGATGAATGCAAATTCTTGTGGGATGATGAACTTTACATGGTTCAGTGCAGGGTCCAAGCGATGCAAATTTGTGATGGGTGGAATCCCTTGGGTTGTATCACCCAATCCCTGTGACATGATGAACATCGGAATGGACGATTGAATATGTGACCAGTAAGACCGACATGTAGAAATACCACAGTGGCGGAAATGGGTGGAAATGGATGGGATCGTGATGAACGATGGCAGTTGGATTGGATTTCCAGAGTCGTTGTCCATTGACATCGTGGTGAGTCGAGAGCGGTTCAAGGACACAGTTGCAGTGTCACCCAGCTGATCTGATCAAATTGTTCTCAACTTCTCGACCTGTACTGATGAGCAAAGATCAGCTTACGGGTGCCTGCTGCCTCCGTTCTATCCATGGCCTTGCCATCCCGAATGACTGGGAGAATGCATAGGCTGAAAGTTCTAACATGCTGGGAGCTTCCCAAAAAGATCAACATTGATTGGGTGCATACCATAATGATATCAGCCCACAAACGCTGGCCTTGACCGCACTGTCAAGTGCTACTAGTAGAACGATGTATCCTCTCATATCGTCCCCTCTCACTTTTCTTTTTGGGGCTATCAATTTTCACATTGAAAGACAAATCGACAGTGCGCAAACCAGCAGTCTCGTTCGAGGTGCCCGAAAACCTTTAGCAATCCTTAAAACCCTGATCAAACTTGGCAAAATATGCTATAGTCTTCTCTCTGGTCTTGCTGCATTATTTCGGATGGTTCATCATACTTATATGCTGGGAAGAAAATTCTCAATTCTTTTGGCACAGACTCTACTTTGGCTTCCATTTCTACCAGCTTGGGGCTCGACTCTGTGGATGCAATTCTTACGCCCAGTGAGATACACGTGCACAGACTATCCTCGCATTGCATGCAATTTGTGGTCTATGGCCATTAATCGATATCAACCGTGGATCGAACAATGTGTGATAAGCTGATGTGTCAGTTAAGAATAGATCTAGAAGATCCATGCGAGCCTTTCACTGATTGGTAGGAGGCCGATGTGCAGACTTTTATAGCTTTGACACAGAGAGATCTCCCACCAACTCTCAGATACCATCAAGCACAAGTTATTCTCAACACTGTCGCATGTGCATGACGACAACTCTGGATGCACGTAGCAGTTCGAGAAGAACTACTTCGGTGCTGGTTGGTAGCTCATAATCCTTCTTTGTATGATGAGGTCTAACGTGTCCTTGTAGCGTATGCCATCGAGGCAATGTGCCATGCCCAAGTTGGGAGGGCATGTATGGAGAAATCTTCAAGGTCCTTAAGCCTGGCCATATTGTGAGCATGTCAATTTGACTTGCTGTCAGTTCGGTGGGGTCCCAGTCACACCGAACTGACAGCAAGTCAAATTGATAGGCTGAGAAAAACAGGTGCTCACGATACCGCCAGGCTTAAGGACCTTGAAGATTTCTCCATACACGCCCTCCCAAGTCGGGGCATGGCACGTTGCCTCGATGGCGTACACTAGGAGGACACGTTAGACCTCATCATACAAAGAAGGATTATGAACCACCAACCAGCATCGAAGTAGTTCTTCCCGAACTGCTCCTCGAGCTTCATGAAGTCACCGCGGACGAAGGTGACTTGTCCCTCGAGCCCTGCCTTTTTGGTGTACTTGCATGCTCACTGTACCTGGAACTCATTGTTGTTCAATCCAATGACCTCGATGTCCGCAAACCGAGTGATTGCCTGGGCAGGGCCACCCACTCCACACCCAACATCAAGCACCCACATACCAGGCTTAAGGCCCGTCTACACGGTGAGGTAATGCTTGTGGTGCACGAGGGCAGCAGCAAAAGCCTTGCCCTGGTAGAAGCGACAGAAGTGGAACAAATCCACCCATGTGTACTCTGTAAACTCATTTTTCAGTAAATATTATTGGCTTGTAGATGGTGGTCTGTGCACATTGGTTTCTTATGATATTGTGATTCGTGGTTGGTGGTTGTGGTTGATGGTTGGCTGGTCACATGCTCAGACATGATCCAAAATCATACCAATAGACAAAAACTTTGCAGCTCAAATTTATCTCAATGCCTATCTCAGAACTGCTTCTTTTTGGAACATCATGTTTGATGAACTTCAGGATAAACATATAATTCAATAGCTTGGTTTACTTCTGCACACTTAAGAGACATCACTTACTGTACAGACATGTAGGGAGGCAACGGCCCCCAGGACTGTGACACGTCTGTTGCCTATTTTTTAGGCAACGAACCCTATCGTGACCAGGACCGTTGCCAAAAAGGCAACGGAGAGCCAATTTTCTAGGCCAAAAACCCACTGTAAATTGCTTTTCCAAGGAGTTCTGTTCTTTTATGGGCTAATCTAATGGCATAGCTTGTCTTTTATTCATTTTTCCTACGTGATTATTTTTATTTTTATTTTTCCCGCTAATATGTCACGATTTTTTGAAGGCAACGGACCTTGCCATGACCGTGACCCGTAGGAATTTAGGCAACACAACGGACCTCATTGTGACCATGACTGTTGCCTCCCTACATGTCCGTACAGTATGATAATCATTAGCCACCCAAGATGCATATGGCATTGCGTAAGAAGTTGTGAGAGGTAGAATTAACTTACATTAATCTCAATGGATACAGATTTTATCCCACCCCAATTGAAGAAATTTGAGGACATAGTATATTTGGCAAAGTCTGTCGAAAGGTCTGTGATAATATTCATTTTACTTAGCAGTCTTGTGCCTGGCTAGGAAGAGTAATTATTATTGATCTAGTCTTTTGCATTAAGATCTATATCTGCAGCTGGATAAAAGGCAGGAGAGTGAGTCTGAGGAGAGTCTAAAAAATAGTTGAATGATAGATAGTTGAGAGAGTGCCCCAACTGCAGGATGCAATACAGTGGCTAGTGCACATTCACATGTTGGGGATGAGTCTGAGGCAGAAAATCTCATTTCTTATAGCAATGTTTGCATTTATGTATTGTCAAATACAGGCTCTGTGGGAATGTTTTTGGTCATGTCTGAGGTTCCCAATATGGAAATGATCTGCATGATCCGATTTCAGAACCACTGACCAACCACCAAGCACAGCCATGGAACAACACAAAAATGCACCGTCCTTAGACCATAACTCATAACCTGAATCCTACCACCAAATAATTTTTAGACATAAAAATGTCATAGTCTGGCACATGAGCCAAAGCAGCATGTTCGTTGTCGCAGTAGCGAGTTCTCGTCTGGTAGACAGAATAATGGGTCGGTAGTCCGGAGAATGGGGTGTACAGGTGAAGTAGAAAGTCAGCGAAAGGTCCCGGGAAAGTTGTAGAAGCGTAGAATGAAAATCGGGTCGATTCTGGGAAAAGTGCCATGTGGGCTCGGAGTATGCGTGTAGCGCAGAAAGGCTCGGGAGATGGGGTAAAACGGGGCCCGGGTGGATTCTGTTCACTGGCGACGTAGCCTCGGTGGGCTGCTCAGGTCACTGGTCATGGAGATGGTGGTGGCTTTGGTGTAAGGGGAGTATATTTGTCCATGTGTACCTATGGAACAATTATGCGGACCGAAGTCCGATATACTGAAGAGTACACGAGTAAATACGGAATGGGGAAGAGGTGTCGAGCGGGTCATCCTCCCCTTCCACATCGTCATGCACAATGTGCTGTGGGTGATGGAGCTTCTGCGGCTCATGCTCAAGGGGATGCATGACATCAGGGAGGTGCTGCGCATCACTGCATTGTCGCTTGTCTGTGGAGGGCAGCAAAAGGTTGGTCCATGAGACCTGTTTGTGGTCATACTGTATGCTGACTTTCCTTCCTTTCTGCAAGCTCTTCACACCCATGTATCTGGTTGTCAGCCAGAAACTGACAACACTTTAGAGGTATTGACAGATAGACGTTATTATGCCTTTAATTTACTATGGATCTTTTTTGCAGAACTCGAGCCGCTTCAGCGCTTGCCTTGATATTTACCAAATTGTCGAATATAATTATATGTGCATTTGCCTTGGCCAGACGTCTTGCAAAGTTATCCCTGCCCTCACACTTGTTCATCAATGCATCAACTTTCATCTGAGAGCTTTAACAGACAGTCATGTCTTGCTCAATTGCATGGCCAAATATCTGGGTCTACGAGGACAAAGCAGATGAACTGGGTGACATCTCTGCGCTATAGCAATGCTCCTCCTCCTTTGCTAAATTTCCCGTGTCCAAGGAGGCGGCTGCACCAAGTTCTGCTGGGCCTACATACCCATGTGATCGCGAAATCCTGGGTGCTCATGGTCGGAGTCAGACTCAGAGATTCAGGACAACGACTCTGATGATGTAGATTTCATCAACACCAGTTGGACTGTCTGACCGGCATCTACAAGATTGCCAAGAGTCCTTGAACAATTGTATTTGTATCAACATATTCATGGGCCATAGTGATTCGTAGAAATCAAGTACTAGTACAATACACTATGAGTCTCCAGTTCAATTCAATAGGGGAAGTCAAAGCAGCCAGGCATGGCTGATTCTGATGTCAATTCTGAACCGATTCTTGTCCGGGTCACCAGACAGAATCGATTAAGAATCGATATTAGCTCTGATCAACCCAATTCTGAGCTCAATTCACACTGTGGATTCAGCATATACATAGGTCAGAAAATGTAGCATTAGATAATATTTTCGATCGCTGGCAGGCGGCGGCAACCTTGCTGTTGTCACTACTTGCGTTGTCTTTTTTCTTTTTGGCTTTGTTCGCTTTTTTGGGCTTCTGCAATTTCCCTTTCTCAGTCTGCACCATTTTGCGGGCAGGAGGGTTGGATGGAACAGGTTTTTTGGTGGTGGCCATGTAGGGTAGTGCTGGTCGACAGTAGAGTACAAAGTATGGTAGCAACAGTAGCAGAAAAAAAAACTGACAATATTATTATTATGTAATTTGACCATGGGTGTGATGATCACAGAGAATTGAGAACTGAGTTAGTTTAGGGCAGGCACCAATTCTCGTGTAGATTCTGATGCTGTTCCTCCTCTGGAGGTGGAACACTGATTCTGAACTGATTCTCGTCCAAAATTGACTCAAGAATCAACATCAGAATCAACATCAGAATTGAGGGTGAATCGGTCCTGCCTGACCGCTTTGACTTCCCCTAAATATGTCTGGCTTGGCCATCAGTTTGAACCTCTGAGCTCCACAATTTTTTGATGCTACATCTGGGTATGTTCCCCTCCTATTTAAAGCTCTCAACTCCTCGTTCTATACCACAGGTGGGTCTGGGCAAACAGAAAGCTCCAAGAGATATTTTGAATGAAATGTATTATTTTTCAGTGTACATCTAATTTATGTCAATTCACACCAACGTACACACCTGCAGCAACCGTACGACTCGGCGCGAAGCCTGGAAGCAAGGCATGTCAAGTGGAGCGCAACATTGCTACCACCTGCCACCTGAACCGCTTCTGACAGAACCTGTAGAAACACCCAAAAACACATGTTACTCACTGACGGTGAAACGATGCACTCCGGTGCAGCTGTGAAATCAAAACCTCTAAAATAGTGAGCTCAGAAAATGTGAGAGCGAGTCTGAGTGAACCCAAGAAACTCAACCAACTCAACACCAACCTAACTCAACTAAATCTCAAAAATTTCAAAATCTCATGCTGACACCCTAAGATAAGTCCCAAGGGAAGGGGAACTTAAAAGAGAGATGCTACCCATAGGGTGTTTTGCTTGGGGGACAGTAGGGGAGTTTTACTTGCCCTTCAAGAAAGGGTGTACAATTCAAAAGAGTCTTGCGGGAGAGCAATCAAATCTTTTAAATGAGGTGCACTTGCATGCAAGAGTTTTTAATAATCTTTTTCTATCTTTTAAACCAAAATCCAAAGAAAAGGTGGGTGGCTTCGAGAACAGACCCACAACCTTCCTGAGCTCTACAGCTCCAAGGGTAGGTATGTGTAATTCGAACTGAGCGACCTGAGCCTATGGCTACAAAGGACAGCAATTGTAAACTGACCCTGAGCTTAAAGCTACCAGGGAGAACAGCTACGAGCACGCGACACTGGCTTTTTATATGTAATAAAAAGAACCAGGCAAGACAGAACTCCGAGCTCCTGCTCCCAGGAGCTGAAATGCAACTGTGCTGCTTCTAATCTATGGTGTATGAGAGTGGACCCACAGATATCTATAGAGCACTTAAGGTCCGAACCGCTGGCTACAAATCATAAAATGATGAGCACTTCTGCAGGGAGCAAGACTCTTTCTATAAATGCTTCATCTGAAACGCTCAAGTCAATCCCAATGTTATCGCTATTCAAGCTTAACAAGTTTTTTTATTAAATCTGTCTCTAATCCAGCAGCGACTCAGAGCCCGATACTTTGGGGGTGAGGTCTACTGACTACACCGGTGCTACACTACACCTTTTATACAAATATACAAGATATATGGAGATAAGAAGAGTTCTGGGGGATGCATGGTCATTTCTTGGCATTCGGGGAGATGCCTTAATAAGGCAGACCGCCCCTCAAATAGTAGTCTCCCGGGGTTCTATCTGGTGCATACATGTGCTCCCCTGGCTTTACTCAGCAAGGGGCATGCCGACACAGTATGAGCAATAATCACGCAATTCGAAGGTGTGCTGGAGGAACATCTGCTACCCACACAATCATCTGATCTATCTTTGTCAGGGTTCTAGAACCGACCCGGGATGCTGCACAGCCACAGACATCCGACCTGCGGAACATACAAGCCTCCCCTAGAACTTCAGTCAAGTCTTTCTGTCTCTACCATTTCTGTTGTTCTGTGGGAGCAACTCCTGTAGTGTTCACTTCCTTCCCCTGGAACTGTATCAGGGGACACAAGTCCATTCAATATCTATCAAACCGCAGGAGCGATTATGTAATCAACCCGCAGAACTTGAACCATGCTTTCCCACGGTCCACAAATCTTGTGAATTATCTGAACTCGCAATCTCTTGCTTGCCAGGTTGCCTCCCACCAAATCCCTTTGATCACCTCATGCACACATAGTAAATATGTGCCCACAGTAGGTCTACAGAACTAATCTGACCCCATTGTGAAGGTATTGTCATAGCTCTATAAACACGTAGTGCCTGCAGGCTTACGGCGGTCTATGGCTAAGTTCACCACTCCAGGGCAGAGTGTGTACACTAGTGATTATGTCTTACTTAGAGATGAAAGCTCACAAAAATGCGATTTTCACGTGTGTACAGATACACACCTTATCAACGGCTCGCATGGCACAGCCCACTGGTGCGTGACAATTGGGCCTGCACACAACTTGCCAACCACCAACACCCACTGTCCCTGCCACATGCTGTCTGGTCTGCACAATGACACACACCACCCCTGCCTACACACCACTGCGCATGCCCCCCAGCACATATCATATACATCTTCTCGCTGTTCTGCAAGTACATCCCCCTGCCCCAAAGTGCACACAAAGTGGCGACATCACCCTACATCATCTCAGGAGGAGGCCGAGCACTTGTGGCTGGCAGCACCAAGGCCCCATGAGCCCAGCATGGCGTGTACTAGGAACCATCGACAATGCCCACCAGGCACCGCTCACAGTGACGCTTCCCATCCCTCACGCACGGAAACTGTCTGGAGGCATGCTAGCCCATGTGCAGGCCCTCAGTGAGACCAGGGCCTGCGCACACCATGCAACTGTCGAGCACTTTGATTGCAGCCGCATACATGCGCGACCCGATGTTGCATGCACCTCCAGGTTCTGATGACAATGGTGACCCGACCCAGCGCCAACTGGCCAGCCACGAACATGGTGCTCATTCGAGGCAAGTCCGAATAAGAGTCGGAGAGGTGGGGAGGTGAGCGCACACAGACAGTTGTCGAGCGCAGGTAGCCCCAGCTCTTGAATTGTGCATGCCTCTCATCAGCACAAGATCGAGCCAATGTGTGTGTCCATAACCAACCATGCAGCTCAGCCAAGGTGAGGGAGTCGCGATGTGCACTTCATCCCAGTGCAAGGTGCACCCACGTCCGGCAGCACGTTCGGTTGTCGGATCTCCAGCAGGATGTGGTGTGTGCATTGGTGCAGATCTGGCACGTGAAACGTGCAGGGAGGGATGCAAGATGCACACAGTGGAAAGGTCATGTAGTACGATGTCCCTGGCTCGCAGCACCATGTCCCGACTGCATACACCCCATTGCTGCAGTCATGGGCGATCAAGTGATGCTCTGTGGGGTGTTTGCGTCTGGTTCGCAGGGGGGGGGGGGGGACAGTGGAATGGGGCAGATGAGGGATGCGGTGATGGACACGGTAAAGTACTCACCTTGGGTATTTTCCCATCTTTCATGCACCTGCATGGCTGGCTGTAAAAATAGTGTATCTTCATGTCGTTGTTATAGGGGGCAGGGATTGTGGACACACAGCATTTCAATAGGTAGACTGTGATTGAGAGACCTGCAGTGGGGATGAACACTTCTTTGTCTCTGTGTGAGGGCCAGGTGCAGACAACATACAGGGAAAAACACGGGGTTGGGACTGATGCGTGTGGGGGGCATAGTTAGCATGAACAGGCAGAGGAAGGAGTGTGTGGTGGATGTGGGGAATATGAGAGAGAACGGGGTGGACTGGGCTGAGATGGTAGCAAGTCATACACCAGTCGTCTCACAGCTGCCAGATCGGGAGATACACCCCCAAACAGCACACCGGAAGTGTGGAGGAAGAGAGGAGGAGGGAGAGGGAGGTAACGAAGGTAGGGCAGAAAACGAAGGAGGGCACACCGTCAATCATGTACAGTGTGCAGTTGGGGTGTGTATGTACCACGAAAGTCGAGGCACAAGGTGCAGGGACGACGTCGCAGCGGGGCATGGATGGTGGGAGACAATGTCATATGTAATTGTGGATTGAGACAGGTAACCACTGTGCACAGCCACTGCACACAGCTTCAGCTCCCGCAGCCCCAGTCCATCTTCCGTGTAGTGTTGTGGGTGTGCAGGTGAAGTCAAACTCACCGGGTCTGCGCCGTGCCCTATACTTGAATGATGAATGCAGGCTGATGCCCACCTGCACAAAGACCTCTCAACCAAACAATCAGTGCTATTGCGCACAATGCAGGGCCGGTGCGAGGTATGTGACGTCAGCGGGTGAGTGGGCAGCTGTGGGTGGCTGTGGGCAAACAGCAGCATTACGGTGCAGTCCTCTTGGGTCAGCGTCGATTTCTCAGGCAGGCGGTCAGCAAGCATGAACATAGCGGGGCCACACACCACAACCACCCAACCATCCGAGTCCTCTGTGAGACTGCCTGTCTTGATCGGAGACAGCAGTTCACGATTTGCCAGTGACACAATTCGTTTTGAAGCCTGGATCCTTGGCATGAATCAGCATGCAAGGGTTTAATCAGAGTATATTACATATAGTAGGAATATGCTACTAGACTCTAGCCCTAGTACTAGGTGACTTCCCATAAGGTTTAAATAGTCTGGCGCAATTTCTGAGCATGTTTGAGGGTGCCAGTCATGGGATCAATGCAGGGGATATTCAGGTCACTCATGTTTCCTGCAAGCAACAATTATAATTTAGTACACTGATGTAACATAAGCAACCTCTCATGTGTAGGAGTCCACCTGTAAATGCTACTCCCTCAACTCCGTGGCCTAACAGAAGCCTTGCTGTTGAAAGCATGACCTTGTCGAAAGCTGCATATCAGAAGATGACGGTGCTGAGAAAACACTGATTGAGAGTCTTCTGTTCATGTGAGAATAGCCGGAAGGGTCATAACTTACTTGACAGATGTCAGGTGCCTCGTCATCACAGCGAAATATTCCACCAGAATATATTTACGGGAAGTCACCCACTTAGTATACTACATCTGAATATATAATGTCCAAAATAAATTCCATCCAACAGGATTGAACTTGTGACTTCACTTGACTTTGAATCAAACCGGGGACTCCTCATGTATGGTAGTGCTAGGCTAGTCTGTGATATAGCCTGAAAACCAGGGAACCTTGTCCGCCATAGAGTAAATCACGTGGAACTTTTTTTTTGGTGTGTATGGGCCAGGAGCCACAGGAAGGTGTAGGTTTGGCGCGAACATCGGAGCTGATCAGAGACTTTGAATTGATATAACACACCAGAACAGACCAATTCCCGGTCATCAGACTGAGCCCAAAGATTTGGGCTTGTAGAAAAATCCTGATTTCACTCCCTAAAACCTTGTCTGAGATAGAGCAAAAGGTGATCCAGAAGGCCATAGGGTAAAACTGCCCAAATTTTGGGCTCAGCCCGGACAAGGTTGCATGGTAGTTTCTGCGGGCGTGTCAAGCACCTGCAGCTTACCACAAGGCAGTGGCGGTGCCAATATTCTCCGACTCGGTGACCGGCCCGGATCGCTGATCATTTCGCACTTCGCAACAGCCAACTTTACAGCTATTTGCGAACTTAGGGTGCGGCCAAAATTGTTCCTTTTTGGTAATCTCTTTCAATAATGCCCCCATAGCGGCCTCAAATCTTGTCCGTTTCTCTCGAAACATGGACCATTCAATTTGTATCGAAATTATATGTGTCATAGGATCCATCAAATACTTATAAGCTCCCTCTGACCATCAGATTGGTAAGCTGCTGTGTTTCCAGATATACAGTGGCGGCGAAAAAGAATGAGCGCGGCTGTTTGAGCCCATTTCTGCATGGAATCACTCGGAATAAAATATAGGCATCATTCTTGGAGAATTTCTAGGTCCCCAGTCGTATCGATGGGTTGCCATATATGGAAAGCCAATCACAATAAATTATTCTGTTGATTTCTGAAAAATGCAGTTCTGAAATCTGAGCCCTACCGAAAAATGATGTACATGGGCCAAAAGTACTTCTAAATGCGACCCTATTCATATTTTGGTTGACCCAAATTGGACAGGATTTGAGCTCAGAATTCCTCTTGCAATGTGGTCATTTTGAGCATTTTTGAGCCATTTTGAGCATTTTCACACACAAAATGGCCACATTGAGAGGCAAATTGTGAGCTCAAATCCCCATCGATTCACATGAAACAAAAGGTGAATAGAGTCACCTTTGGGAGTACTTTCAGCCCATTTGCACCATGTTTCATGTTGGGACACATCTGCAAAGTCGGGTTTTCAGAAAACCATGAAATAATTTATTGTGATCGGATTTCCATATATGGTAATCACGGAACCTCTCAGAGGACCTAGAAATTGTTCAAAGATCATGCCTAGATTTTATTCCGACTGATTCCATGCAGGAATGGGCTCAAACAGTTGCGCTCATTCTTTTTCACTGCCACTGTAACCCCTCTGCAAAAAGCAGATCTCATCCAGGGGCTATGTATTTTAGAGATAATGGTCTCACACACATAATACAGTGCACCATGCCTTGATTTTGCCAAGTATGATTAAAATCATGTTCATTTCATGGGCACAAGTACAGCAACATGTTCTTGGACCAATACATCTGTTTTCCCTTCACCAGTTGCAGAAATAACTACCCTAGGCACTATAGAATATGTGAAAGATGATTATCCTCAAATATGGGGGTTCCAGATGTCCTCTTTCCGTTGTTAGAAGGTATATATGCCAAATTACCACAATTCATCAATAAATAGAGCCAAACAGTCTATTAAACAGTACATGGTGCCTATGCACTGTAGAATTTCATTATGAATCGAATGATCCAAGTTTTGAGCGAAACGGAGAAGATTTGAGGACGTTACAAGGGAATTAGTGAAAGAGATCAAAACTTACCAAAAAGGAAAAATTTTGGCCACGCCCTAAGTTCCGCAAATAGCTGTAAGCAACCGTGACCATATTCTCCCCGACAAAGATTCCAGCAATGAGCAACACCAGAGAGTCATCCAGCCCTGCTTTTCGAGTACAGCGACCCGGGAACAGCTGTGCCGCTCGAGACGTTCAATGGTTGGTAATTATCTGCGGGATGCTCTGCACTGACGGGATAAATGGATAGCCTGGTACGACGCCGAGCACATGCCTGCCCAAGCAGCGATTGCGGGGTTCCACACTGGCGTCCGGTACAAAAGCGATTGATGCGCAAGATCCCCCGTGGCTCGCACTGTACGACGTAGCGTCGACGGACGTCCTCGACAGCGCCGCCGCGCATTTCCAGGCGCCTCCGCCTCCGCCAACATCCTCGCCCTGCTGCCCACGTATGAAACGGCGTGTGTACACGCTCGCCGCCAGCCGCACGCACCCCGCCGTGCAGCCCCCGCACGAGTTCTTGTACGTCGTCAGCGCGGACATCCGGCCCGACGCCGCAGACGCGTTCCACGTGCGGCACGACGGTGAGCAGACCGACGCCTTCTCGGCGCGTGCCCGGCTGGCGGCGCATGCGGCGGTGCGTGCTGCACAGCCCATGCGGAGCACGGTGCGGCGGCGCAGCGCGGGGAGGCGCGCCCGCTCAAGTACCTCGTGATCCACGAGTGGACGAACGCGGGAGTTCGCGGACTCGCCCGAGTACGTGGCGCTCGTCGCAGCGCTGCATCTGAGCGAGATGGCACAGGCGATTCTGGGGCTCGAGATCCGCGTGTTCGAGTTGTATCAAAAGGAGTGAAGTTCGCGGGCTTCTGACTTAGGAGTGGAGAAATGTCGTTTGCATTCGAGTTGCAGTCGTTCCCCGCCCCATGCACGGTTTCCGGGGCATCTCTCAGATTCCAGCGCTAGTGGAAATCGACAAAATGGGTCCGGCAGCGGCGAGCTCAATCCTTCGCGTCGCCTTCTCGCCGTGAACCTGGGGCTTGTAGCGTGTCCCGTGTCCGGCACGACCTCTTTTTCAGGCAACAAAAAATGCATGTTGTCTGTTGTGTACGTTATGGGGGATACGACCCTGCGTGAGCCACTAGTTTTTCTTCGTAGTAGTTCAGCATGAGTGCCCAGAGGGACTGTTGAGTCGAAAGCGGCCAAATGATTTCTGGCTGCCGGGGATTTAAGGTCGACTCCGAGGAATCGGAGTGGGCCACCCACGAGGTTGTAACTGGCAAGCTGCCTGCTCTTGTCCGAGCCAGGCCGGGATTTTCATTGGCTACCTAGATTTTCCGCCCCCCCTCTTGGTAGTACGTGTGTTTCTATGTATTGATGGGTGACTTTTAGCCTACAATAGTTACGATGTCATCCTTAGTAAACTGACTGTTCCAATTGTGGGACCGTGTCAGTATAATATACCTCCTCCTCCTAGAAACATGCATCAGTATCAATCGCTGCTGATTGGTCCATCAATCCAGCACGTGGAATTGGAGCTTGAAATGACTTGTCAGTTTTAGAGCTCTTGACTTCAAGTTGGAGACGAGGCATGACTGCCAGGTCGGAAACCCGATCCTTTGACTTTGGGTTAATTGACTGGACTCTGGGTACTCAATCTGGGCCTCGGCTTTTTTTGCGGGATGTTCGGCCCGACCGCCCGGGAACTCTGTAGTCAACATAGTGCCAGCGCCAAACCACGTAGTGCATAGAGGCCCTCTGCATTGCATCAGAGACTACGGGATCTACATACCCGCTGCCAAGGTATATACTGCTAATTATCACAACTTATCTGACCAGGCAACAACTTTCAGAACAGTTTTCCTGATGTGCCACGCATCTAATGATTAGGGGAAGTCAGAGTTGTCGATTCTGGCTCGATTCATGGTCGATTCAGGCTTCGATTCTGACCCGATTCTGGGACCAGAATCGACCGAGAATCGAGACATCACTCTGACCGACCCGATTCTGGGTTCGATCTACGGCGATTCTGCACCATCAGAATTGACGTGTCACGAGAATCGCCGCGAGAATCGACGATTCTTGATGCAGTTCCTCCTCTGGAGGAGGAACTGCATCGATTCTTGAACGATTCTCAATTCCATTTCGATTCTTGGATAACCAATTCTCGGTCGATTCTATTTCCAGAATCGATGCAGAATCGAAAGTCGAATCGACCGCGAATCGACCAACTCTGACTTCCCCTATTGTCGTCGCACCGGTAGTCTCTCGTAGACACGCACTTCAACAGATGAAGCTCGTCCCTCGCTTGCTGGACCGCACCGGCCCGTGCTGATCATTGTGATCTGCAGTCCGTTCTGGTCAGTTTTTTTTTCCGCACGTATTTATTTCTATCCTGTTTGCACTCATAAGTCAAGATCCATAGAAAATTGTTCAAAGCATTGGAAACGTATAATATTCTTACATACTACTGTTACAGTACGTGCAACATGGTCAATTTCTCGACACTAACGTGGTGGAAGTCCAGCTACCCTCAGGCAAAAAGGACAACCTCTCCCTGGCATGCTTCGCGAACAACACGACGGATGCTTTGATGTACTTCGCCTCGTCGTAATTTCCATGCACTAGTCCGTGTGCCCGGAAAGCAGCCCACGCTACCTGCCTCACGAGATCATGGGCATTCTCGGTAGGCGAGGCGCTTAATATGAGGAAATACTTGACAGGGAAACGTTTGTGAGAGAAGAATCGTCCCCGTGCGCCCCTGGCATTGTTGAAACCGGACGACAGGTACCCGGCCACCGCATTTTTGTTTGACGGGTCGCGACGACCACCGTATAGAACATCTGCGGCGGACCGCAGGACCTCCCATGTGCCCCGCCCGACTGGCGCGCTCCCGACTGGCTGGTAGGGCGCTTCAAACTTCCGCATGCGCATTTGGTCGGTCACAACCCCGAACGACTCGAGTTTGAGAGGCGGGTCTGTATCAGAACGGGTGACGACCGCGAAGAGATCCGGCCGGGCGCGGAGCTCGCGCAGGAACGCCGTGGTAAACTCGTCTTGCTCATTTCTGATGGCGCCAAACATGTACGCCCGCCTTTCCATCTCGACCCACGTAGTCCAGCCTCTTGTTTTTGCTGGAAGGCCGCTCGATCTCGGGTCCGGACGCTTGAGCTCTTTGCGGCCATTGACCAAATCTGTGAGGATCACTCCGCAGAGACTCAGATGGTTCCTTGTTATTGCAGAATCTGGCGGGTTACCACCGGGCCTGAGGGCCTTGCTGCAGAAGGTTGGTGTAGTGCTGCTCGGTAATAGCGCACTGAACACAAGGAAGGTATGAAGCTCATCGAAATTGCAGCACAGGCGCACGTAGCGATTTTCGGTGTCTTTCTCAGGCGGCTCTGTCGCTAGCATATGCTGAAATGGCTCGTCAAATGGGTAGACATGCATAGGGGAAAACCACTCACATACCACACCTTATTCGGTGCAGGGATATTGCGAGAGTTGTTGTAAATCCAACCACCCAAGATCTTGATACGATTTTCTGCGATTTATTGGCAAGTTTAATTTTTTTTTTTCTTCTGAAACACGACTGGTGGCTCACTATTAGGACCAACCCCAGAGATGTCTTTAATAAATATTGCCTCAGTCCACGAATCTTTCCACCACTTCAGCCCAGTTTTCAAGCGCTTCTCTTTCATAAGCGCAACTCGGAGAAGATCGTGGTCGCCAAAATCATCGTCCAGCACCAAGTCCTTCAGCGTAACTTTATCCTCTGACTTGATGAAGAGATGTGGATCGTGAAATATGATCCGACGAGTGTATTGCAGCCACGCATTGGTAAATGTATCTCTGAGGTTTCTTTCTTCGGCGTAGCCGGGGAACGTAGTCTGGACAGCATTTCGTAAGTTGTTCTCCCAGAATATTTCGGGCTCGAGTATGTATTCGAAGAACTTGAGCCTTTGCTCGCGCCGACTTCGACTACATCAGCTAAACGATTCCACTGGCATGACAGCGAAAGAGACTTACAATCTCATTTTTAATGCAATTAGATCATCGTCCTCGCACAGGGCAGCCTCCTCCTGCAGCTTATCCTGCATGAATTGCAGAGATGAGAGCATATCCTTTCCTGCCTGGGGTCCTTCGTCGTCTTCGTCCAAGGGGGTGGTTTGAAATTCCTTGATCCAGTTCTTTGCGGGATGGTCTTCCATATAGATCGCCATTGCCCGAGCCTCCAAGGCGTCTCTGATTTCCACTCCTTCCGTCATTCGCTTTGCAAGAATGTCGATGCGTATTTTATGGCCGTCATCAACTGGTACCATGCAAATCGCAATTTTCAGCAGGACGGGACTGTTAATATGAACACTTCACACACCCTTCAGGAAGAACCGTCTATGGTGGATGTCTCGCCCAGTTCGCTCCTCCCGAATCGCATTCACGTACTTCTTCATCATCCTCGCCTTTTCCAGGATGGTAGAAATGGACGCATAGCCCTCGATATCTTCTTTGGTCGGAACTAAGGCACTAGAGAATGTGTCATCTACGAATTTCTGGGTCTCCTTGTACCGCTTTGTCATGGTGCAGTACTGCTCGTGGTGAACGCGGCAGCGCTCAATTGGGTTCCCGTGTGTCGCAGTCTCGGAGCAGCTGGTCATTTCGTCTTCCAAGAGTGTTGAGCATTGATGAGCCGGAGTAAGGGAGTTCGTATTGGGACCTTTCCGATGGCTTTCGGGAGACATGGTGGGTGCACGTCGAGGGAGGGCGCCAGCCGCTTCAACCCCGCAGACAATCAATTAGGCTCCATTCGGTTGCCGTTAGCAAGTGCCGCAAAGTGACGGCAACTGAATGGACCTTAATTGCCATGGGCATAGCCGCTTCCCACGAAACTATAAGAAGTCGAAGCTAAAAAAAGGATTACCCATTCTTGATGCCGCACGCTGGCCGTGCGCCGGCCCGCATGGCCTGCACAGTTTGTTTTGCGAATTCAGAGCATTTTTGGGTTTCGGTGGAAAGGGCCGCTGCCTAGATGTCCATATTTCCAGCGTCACGCAGATAGACCCCAAGGTCGATCAATTCAATCTATCAACCCACAAGCCCATCAATGATACCTACAGCGACGCCGAGTCTGGTGTCGCTCAATACAAAGTCCAGACAGAAATCAAGATGCATGATACCACTACGACGATTAGCCGCCGCATCAACAACGATGTGCTGCGACGCGAGGAAGATGAGGGAGCAGATGCAGCCAACAGCGAGTGGTTCGGCCTCCTTGCGTATATTTACTGGCACGTGGTCGGCTCGACGGTGATTCGTTTCGGTGGGCAGGACATTGATGCTGCGACATTCTTTCGGAAGGAGAATTTCAGCTTGTATGGCTGGCGCGTTCGAATATTCATTCCTGCCGACAGTATTGAATCGGGGCTAATTACAAAGGACAGGGAACATGTATTCACAGCACAAGATGGAAAAGAGTACCGGTGGAGCCACACACTGTACACAATGAAGGTCGGCTGTCTCGCTAGTCCATAATTATACTTGTACTCAGGCTGTACATATAGCTCAAGGTGAACGATGCCTCCGCAACCCTCATGGCTGAATATCGGGTCAAGAGTATGTGAGTCCTATCGAAGGCGAGAGAAGCATCATTTGAAATATTTTCCCCTTATGAGCAGATGGTGGATGGGATTATGGCATGGACTTATTTCTCTTGTGCTGGTTGGGTTTTTGACTTGCATCTAGGTAACATTTGTTTACATTGAGAAGTCAAGAAAGTCATGAAAGAACACGAAGAATTCATGTCTCAGTGCTCCTTGAATGACAGAATTCTTCCCAGTATAATGTAAACGATGTAGAGCCGGAATTCTATGTTGTTTCTCCAACTTGAACACGCCCAAGTCATCGGATGACAGCCGATAATACACTACAGCTGGGTATTGTCGACCACATACATCGGTATTTGGCTTCTAATGCCGAAAAGGGGGCTCACAAAAATTGAGAACTCAAGCCGACCCTCGCAAATTGTTCCTCTTCAAATTATTTCCAGTCATTTGCGTATGTTTGTTCCACTTGTCTTGACACGTCTAATCATGTGCGGTGGCTGTCCATCATTAACTGTTCCACCTGGGCCAGCACCTATACCGCCAAAGTGCCTGCAGATTGAGCCCACCTGGACTGCTCAGGTGGTGACCCTCTTTCTCGAAACCTGATCCCAGGTTCTCTCCAGCTGACTACCACCTGAGCATTCCAGCCCAAATTCCCGGCCATCCACGAGCTGGGCATCCACATCGTGCCCATATCATCCGACATCCTGGAACCACAGTGCTAATAATAATAATAATAATAATATCGGAATCTTACAAAAAAGATGTTCTAAATCACAGTCGAGGAGACATTGAACATGCAACTCCCCTATTGTACTATTTCGACCAAAGGTTCAGGTGAGTCAGGTGACGGGTGACGGAGGGTCGCGAACTGAACAATTTTGGTGTAGGTGACGGTGACAATGGGATTTTGATGCCCAAATAGGCTCAAAAACCCAAAATTTCTAGTCTAGCATCCGCCGGACTACCTCTTGGCCTCTCGGACTCCACAGCGGATGGAAGAAAATATATACAAACGACATAACCACAATTTCACTAAATCCCACAGAAAGTCATTGCCATCCCTTCCTCATCTAAAATAAAACATAATTGGGGGTCGAGAATATCTATGGGATGCAAATAAGCCCCATAAAAAAATGCAGGTCCCAATCTGACCTTTGCGAGACTTGTTGTACTGAAAATACCCTGAAACCGTGATTTTCTGCTGACACTGCTGAACAAGGCTACAATAAAATCAGGAAACCACACACAGGCACTCATGCAGACCTATGTAAAGTGCTAGCTCCCATACAAGGGAGCCCAGAATGATTTTGATACATGATTTCGCGAAGTTGTGGCTATGTTGTTTGTATATATTTTCTTCCAGCTTCATCCCAACTTTGTCACTCTATAACATCACGTTTCTTTAGTCACACGTCAAAATGTCACTGCCCCGATCTCGATTAAAATACCGCTCCTCTAAGACAGAGGAGTCCTCTGTCTTATGAACCTCGAAACCGCGGCTGGGTAGGAACGTGCGACCACGGCCCCCCGCTCGTCACCGACGGTCTCGCGGGCACCGCCGCCTCCCCGTCCTTCACCACCCACACCGCCGCCGCCCCCTCGTCCCCCGCCGCGCTCTTCCTCGACGCCTTCAGCCCAAGCGCCGCGCTCGCCCCCAGCGCCCCCGCTGAAGACGCCGATGGCGCCGTCGGCGGCGGCTTCACCCTCGTCCCCATCGTCGCGCACGGCGGCTTTCCTCCGCCGCCACCCACGCCGTCGTCGCCGTCAAAATCGTCCCCCGCGCCGCCGGCGCGGGTGCCTCGCACGAAGCCGCCGTGTGGGCCGCGCTCTCGCTCGAGCATGTCCTCCCGCTGTTTGCGGCGGTGGACACGCCGCGCGCGGACTTCCTCGTCACGCAGCTGTGCGCCGCGTCGCTCGCGGACGTGCTGCGCGCGAGGAGGGGGACGGGGACGGGGACGAGGGCGAGGCGCAGCATTCCGTCTTGCAGCACCACAGGCCGGAGCGCCATGGGATACCCGTCATGGATGCACCGGTGCACCCCGCGGTGTCGCTGCAGCACGGGCGGCGCGAGCGCCACCTGAATACCAATATACAGAGCACCGACTTCCAGCCCCGCTCGCTCCCGTACGCCGCGCCCGAGTTGCTCGGCCGCGCGCCGCCGCTCGTGTCCGGCTCGGCGTTCGTCGGCCGCTCGAGCCCCGTCGTGGGCCGCTCAAGCCCATTCCGCGTTCTCCGAGAGGCAATAACCAAGCCGTGTATTTCCATCCGGCCAGCAGTGACGGAGATTGCGATTCAAACTGCGCGTTATCGTGGCCGCCGCCCTCCTTATCGAGCGCATGCTCGTCGCCGCTTCCATCCTCGGCTTGCAGCGCGTCCGCATTCTCAGGGCGGTCTGAGCTCGCGGGGCGCTCCGACACCATCTCGTTCTCCGCGGCCGGATCTACGGCGCACTCGGCTGTCCATGGTCAGGCACCCGCCAAGCCCGCATCGTCGAGCACAACGACCAAGCCCGCGTTCGCGCAGGACATCTGGGCGCTCGGCGTGCTGGTGTACGCGCTGCTCGTGGGGCGCCTCCCGTTCACGGACTCGTTCGAGCCGCGGCTTGTTATGAAGACACTTGCGGGTCAGTTGGCGTTCACTTTTTCTGTCGGCCGCCGTCTTGTTTCTTTTCTTTCGTTTCTTTTCTGTCGCGTGGCAGCCGCCTGAGGAGAGGGGCGTGGGTTCTGTCAGCCGCTTTTCTGTTATCCGCTTCGCTCCCTTTCTTTCCTCTCCCTGCGTCCTCCGGCCTGCTCTGCCCCACCCGTCCCTCCCCTTCCTCCCGTTCTTCCTCCACACCCACCTGCCGCCCGCCCGCCTGCGCTGCCCCCCTTTCGCCCGCCCCGCACGTCTGACCTCCCCCCAGCTGCAGCCTGTCCTTTCTTTATCCTTATCCTATCCACACCCTCCTTTCTTGTATTCACCCCCGCGCGCTCCCCGTCCCCGTCTCGTCCCTTGCTATGACCTCGCACCGCGTTCTCTGGCTGCGCTCCGTTGTCTTCCGTTCGCCATTGTCAGCCACACCTGCCAGCCACTTTTCTTTATCGTCCCTCCTTTCCCTCCCTCTATGTCCCCGCTCTACCGGCACTCACGCTCTCCCCCCTCTCTCTCTCACCCTCGACGTGCCCCACCCGTCGGCCGCCCTCCTCCCTGCGAAAGACGTCGCTCCATACTTGCATGTGTTGGTGGTGTCCCTCCTCGTCCTCCCCCGCTTCCACGCACCACGCCGCCGTCCTCCCCTCGCGCTCCCGTCCCTCCCGTGCTGCCCTGCTCAGTTACCCTATACACCCCTTCGTTCCGCTTGCCTTCCGTCAGCCACTACCTTGCTTGTCCTCCCGCTTCCGTTCATCTTCCTGCCAGCCACCACCCTGTCAACCACCTTTCTTCGTCTTTCCTTTTTTCCTTCCATTCATCTTCCTGTTCTCCCGCGACCTTCGACGTATTCTACTGTTTCCCGCCCTCCTCCTTCTGCGCCGCCCCCCTCCCCTCCCCTCCCCCGTCGCTTGCATGTGGTGATGGTGGCCCTCCTCGTCCACGTCCTCGTCCACGCACCACATTACCCTCCCCCTCACTCACGCTCTCCACCCTTGCTGATACGCACCTCACACTTACACCATCTTCTGGCCGCCCCCTTTCATCCCACTTGTCGTCTTTCTTTTTGGCCCCTGCTCTCGGTGCTCTGTCGCCCCACGTTGTCCACTCCCCATCTCTCCGCGCAGATGGCAGAATACCCGCATGTCCTTCCCTCTGCTTCCGTCCCTTCTCCCCTCGGTGGCAAGCATGTCCGTTCGCCTGCCTACTTCCTTCCCCTCGCCTGACGCGTATCCATGCTCTCCTTCCTTCGCTGCACATCACTCCCCGCCTTTGCTTTCGTTTTCTCTTGCTGCTGCTTCCATTCCGTGTTGCACCCACCGCTGCATAGTCTGTTCCTATCCCCCATCTGCGCTGCATGATCCCTCCTCCGCTTCCCTTTGTCGTCCACTTCGTCGCCTGTTCTTCTAATGCGTGTGGTGGCAGGACTGGCTTTTGACCATCCTTCCTTCATCGTCCACTTCCTACCTCTCCTCAATTTCTGTTTTGCCGTCGCCGCACCTCACACTGGTAACCGGTGGGCAGGAGGAGGCGCTCGGCTTCCCTGCGCTCACTCTTACTGCTTCCGCCTCCTTTTCATCCCTCTTCCACCTCCCTCTCCCTTCTCTAACCATAACTGACGCCCTCTCCCAGGAACCTACCCACCCCCACCCGACGCCAGCCAGCGCACGCTCGCAGTCCTCACCGGCTGCCTCTCGATGCGATGCGCGTACAGGACTGCTGGCCCGTCGAGCGCGTCGACGAGGCCGCGTGGGCTGTCGGCGGCGCGGACGTCGACGTGGACGAGGCGGACGCACACGAGGCTGAGACCCTCTCCTCCGCACCCGCACCCGCTGCCTCCGCACGGCACACAACGCCGATACCGATAGCGACACCGACATCGGCACCAGATCGCGGGCGCCCAGCGCGCCCGCCGCCGCTCGACGCAGCCATGCGCCGCATGTCGGACCGCGTGGAGCGCTCGCAGTCGCGCGCGCCGTACTCCGCCGCGCGCTCTTCCACCCGCTCCCCGTCCTCGGCCTCGGGCTCGCGGGTGCGTCGGCAGGCCTCGGGCTCGGGCTCGCGGAGCCGCAGCCGCAGCGCGGGGCCGCGCACGCCTGTTGACGCGGTGCCGCTCGGGCTGGGGATTGTGTTCGCCGGCGGGAAGGGGAAGGGAAGGGGGGTGGCGGACGTGGTGCTGCTGGCGCCTGTTGCAGCGGGTGAGGATGACGGCGGGGACGGGGATGCGCTTCGGGAGGGGGATGGGGACGGGGACAAGGGTGCGGCGCGCGGGGAGCACGCCGCCTGTGGCGTGGCGTGGGGCTGGGGGCGGAGCCGGAGTTTGGGCGGGACGGGTTGATGTGTTGTATGTTTAGGTGCTGTGGGCGAACACTCCCTCGTCGTGAATTCGTGGTGCGTTCCCCTTGTTCTACCTTCCTCCTTCCCCAGCTAACGAGGCGTACCGCAGACCTTATAAGTGAAGGATAACATCAAGAGGAGCATGGAAATGTACTGTTTTCAGTTAATTTCTGAGAGGGAGTCGACCACTTAACATTAATAAGCCGGCGAGCTTCTTAGCTATAGTGAGGCCAGTGAGGAGGCTGATAGCCGCTCCCTGTGAAAGCCCGCCAACTTGAAGAACAATGCGGCTGGGATCAACTCCCGATTCGACAAGTTTAGTCAGGAGGGCGTCAATGGAGGCTATGGTGTGCAGTATGCCATCTTCATCCTCGTCCCCCGGAGAGGGAATGCCCAAGGGTAACTCAAAAGAGTAAATATCAAACCACGCTGGCATTACGCGCTTGCTGTTTCCTGTCACTTTACGCAGCGGCCTGCGAATGATTAAATTGAGGGTGATGAAGACAAATTCTATCGTATACTTGTGGGATGATGAACTTTACATGGTTCAGCGCAGGGTCCGAGCGTAGCAAATTTGCGACGGGTGAAATCCCTTGGGTTGTATCACCCAATCCCTGTGACATGATGAACGTCGGAATGGACGATTGAATATGTGACCAGTAAGACCGACATGTAGAAATACCACAGTGGCGGAAATGGGTGGAAATGGATGGGATCGTGATGAACGATGGCGGTTGGATTGGATTTCCAGAGTCGTTGTCCATTGACATTGTGGTGAGTCCAGAGCGGTTCAAGGACACAGTGGCAGTGTCACCCAGCTGATCCGATCAAAATCGTTCTCAACTTCTCGACCAATTCTCGAGCGCCTGTTGCCTCCGTATCTGCGCCGTTCCCGTGAAGCTCTTCGTCACCTTCTCGTCGTTGAAAATAGCCGGGGAGGCGGAAAGCACGTGTAAGGACGCGGCGCGTCCACATGCAACCTGGACTGTTGTTCTGTGCAACGTTGTCAGGCCCACGAAGCTTTTGGTGCCGCTACAAAAGGGCAGTCGGCCACTGCAGCCGCGAGAATTTCGCAGCTTCTGCGATGAAGACCCTGGCGCATTTCGGAATCCTCTCCACATTCCTATGTGGTGTCTATGGGTGGGGCGCGACCGGACATGAAGCGGTGGGCTATATCGCAATGCAGGTGCATATCGCGCGTCTGTTACAGGCGAAACCTATAATGCTGATATCCGCGCAGTTCCTTAGTCCTAAGGCTCCAGCATTCGTCCAATCTTCTCTGGGCGCAACGTACTCCGAGACCTTGGGTGTTGCGGCTCCCATTAGTTTTCACTTGTCTGTGGTCTTCTGGTTCAAGATGTAATGATGAATTGTTTTGCATTTCTAGTGGGCGGACACTGTCAGGAGTGAGGCCGCTTACTCTTGGTATTCTGTCTATTCGTGCAATAATGTTCATGTGTTCCTGTTCAGGTCGGCGCCATTCCACTTTGTCGATGCAGAAGGTCGTTACCAGTCTAGATTTAGGGTTGGATTTTGTTTAATCATATACGCAGACAACCCACCGACGTCCTGCTCTGTGTCGAAAACCCGGGATTGTGGAAGCGGCAATTGTATCCGTATGTTCGAGTGATATTCTGCTCGCCTTGTTCCTCACACCACTCAAGTCACTGCTATTGCAAACTACACGAACCGTGTGGTAGAGACGTCGCTCGCTGCTTTGCAGAGGTAGGAAGCCCTCAAATTTCTTGGTGAATCTCCATTGTCTGCTTGTTGTGCCAGCGCTAACTCCGTTATTGTCAGACCACGTAATTTCTCATGCCATGTGGACCACACTAAAGCTAACTCGCGCGATAGTTTCTTGGAGACGTCACACAGCCTCTGCACGTCGAGGCGCTTGAGGTCGGAGGAAATGATATCGACGCAACTTGCACTAATTTGCATGCTGTTAGTTGCCTCAGGCTCTGAATTTTATTCCTGAAAATCATCAAAAATTCATTGACAAACCTTCCAGGTGCGGAGTACATAAGGGCTTCCGTGTTACGACTGTCGCGCGCAGTGCCTAACTATCATCATGCACTCAGACTCTGGCATGATCAATAAACTGTTGCCTGCAAATTATTCGGATTCCGTCACCACCTGGGCCAACGCGCTGGCCAAGCGCATCAAGGTGCGAATCTTCTCCGAGTCCTTCGAGCTGTTGCCCTTTCTCAAGCAGTCCTCCGAAGACTGGAACGTTCAACGGCGCGGATGTTTCCACTTGAATCTCATGCTCCTCGACGACGACGCCCGCGAAGAGGAGCACTATCGAAGACGATATATCTAGCTTGATCGAAGGTGGACTTGAGTCCCGAGCTGTGACTCCTCTAGCGTGTCCTTTGGCGTGGGTAGCGTGTCCTCTGGCATGGGCGCAGGACGCCAACAAGTTTGACTGCGTATGTTCACTTGATCTTGTGTGAACTCTGTCGCTGACACGTGCTCGGACAGTCGTTTGTCTTCAACTTCAAGACAGGCACTGATCTGTGAACCAGTAGCTACTATACGTGCCATGCCCCGACTTGGGAGGGCGTGTATGGAGAAATCTTCAAGGTCCTTAAGTCTGGCGGTATTGTGAGCACCTTTTTTTCTCTGCCTATCATCGATTTGACTTGCTGTCAGTTCGGTGTCTACGAATGGTGCATGACGGACGACTGGGACCCCTCCATTCCGTCCCACGCCACCCTGCAGCACGAGATCGAGCTGGGCAACGGCATCCCCGAGATGCGCCCACTGAAGCTTGCGCGCCAGGCGCTCAAGACCGTCGGCTTCGAGGTGCAGCACGAGGAGGACCTCGCGACCCGCCCGGACCCCGTGCCGTGGTATTACCCGCTCGAGGGCGACATCCGCAAGGCACAGACGTTCTGGGACTACATCACTGTCTGGCGCATGAGCCGGAGCGGCATGTTCGTCACGCACAACGTGCTGTGGGTGATGGAACTCCTGCGGCTCGTGCCCAAGGGGACGCACGACGTCGGGGAGTCGTTGCGCGTCGCCGCATTGTCGCTTGTCCGCGGAGGGCAGCAAAAGGTCGGTCCATGCGACCCGTTTGTGGTCACACTGTATGCTGACTTTCCTTCCTTTCTGCTAGCTCTTCACGCCCATGTATCTGTTTGTCGGCCGGAAACCGACGACACTTTAGAGGTGTCGACGAATAAACGTTATTATGCCTTTAATTTACTATGGATCTTTTTTGGGAAATCGAGCCACTTCAGCGCTCGCCTCGATATTTACCAAATTGTCGAATATAATTATATGCGCATTCGCCTTGGCCAGACGTCTTGCAAAGTTATCCCCGCCCTCACACTCGTTCATCAATGCATCAACTTTCATCTGAGAGCCTTGGCGGACACATCAGTAAAACTACACATTCTGCTTTGGCGGCTTTCGGCTTTGGAACGGGTCTTTGAGGATCTTGGGCTTTCGAAAATCATCTTTGGGCTTTGGATCAGATCTTTGAATGGTCTTGAGCTTTGAGGCGACATCTTAGGTCTTTCACTGGAGTCTTTCATCATCTGAATGTCTTCTCATTTGTCGATCGAAAATCTGGCGTGAATGATTAAAATGTGAGTTCAAGATGTCTACATACACCCTTTAAACCTCAAGTGTGTTGAGATTGCAACTGAATTGATTGCCAAAGCGAAGCCGCGGAACTTGAACAAGCACAAAAATTCTCGAAAAGCAATTATCACCCAAATTGAGTCCCGAGGTAGACAAGAATTCCCGGTAACGTAAGTTACTGGGTCTTAGGGAGCATGATTTTTCGATTTTGGCCGTGCATCACATTTTCGTCAGCGGTTTTTGCGTCAGCAGTGATCTGTTGATCTCTCCCTACCAAAAATGCTCGGCTCGATGAGTTCGGCAGGTAGGCTGATGATTGCATTCATAATTATGCTTAGACTATCGTCCGATTGTGTCGCTCTCCTCAACCCAGCCTTAACCTCAGGGCCATCTCGAAAATTCAAGTTTAGTGCCTTTGACAAGGTGTGCACACATAGCACTAGGAGTCCCGCATTTGTTACACTCCAGGAACTGCCCGGAAAACTAGCTGGTCTGATATGGGACACCTCTTTTCAGAGCAGCCATCTGTTTGGCTGAATGAGGCTGCTGCACCAATCTTACAGGACAGTGGTCCTACTTAATCTACTTGTGTTAGATGGGTCTGCATTCTTCCCGTAGCCTCCTTTGATTCTCTTCAGGCATGTGCTCTCTCGGGCATCTCGGGCAGCAGCATCCAATTGTTATTCCTTCAGAATAAAGTCCGTAGGTAGGTAGGTATTACACCGTGCAATCCAAATAATAAAGGCTGGTGTCAGGGATTATCCCAGTGCACAAAATAAGCTGAGTTATACATTCTTCTCGGGCCTCCACTACCTCGGATGAGTCTGCAAATATCATGAAATTCATCCCTGCCCCGCTGTGGATCCTTGCCACCAGACAGAATCAATTAGTCCTCTAGCCAACATTACGCCCCATATCCAATGAATTAAACCTGCTGTAATGGTACAGAGCATAAGATTTCAAGGATACTATGTGTATACTTTACAACCAGGACGATTGTGCTAAGGATCACCATCGCAACTGTGTCAGGTTTGGTGGTACATAGCAATATCTCCATAAATGATTTGCGCAGTTCAATCATGGCTAGAGAACTTGCGCATTCTATGAGGTATGGTCAGGAGTTCCGAGAGTCCCACGACCCCACATTTGAATTTTCCCGGTGAGATGTCCGAACTCGTAGAGGCATAATTCTGGTTTCGGTAGAAAGCGGTCTTTGAGTGCAAGTGGACATTCAGAATACTATTCATGTCTCTCTCGTGTTGACTGGTGCGGAGGTGGCTGGGATTTTCCTGTCTTTGTCTCCTTCCAAGGACCACGACCTGCACATCCTCGCCGCTTGCCTGTCTGAGACGAGGTGGACTAGTGGTCCACAAGAAGAGATACAGGCTAAGTACAAGTCCGGATACCAACCGAGTGCGGTTACATGTCGGAGTGAAGATGGAGAGACAAAGGTCGAAAAATCAATGATTAAAAGGTGCACCAATGGAATTGGTGACCTGCAGGGCCACTTCGCAACCATGATGTTGACCTTCAATACAGTTCGGATGGGCTTTGCCTCCTGCACGATGAAACATGATAATTGCCAGCCATGTTTCTTGCTTGACTCTCGTTCCCGGATGTATAAGTGTATTCAAAATGGATTTCTTCCATTGAAGATATTGTAGCATCAGGGTTCGAAGTGAATCCTCTGTGGATTATGGTGAGAGTAAGTCTTTTGCAGAGCAATTCTGCTTGTTGTGCTTATGTGCTTAATTCCTCGGTACTCGGCGCAATCCACAGAGTTGAGATCCTTGTGAGTAATATGAAGTGTGTAAGTATTTCCTTCTCTTCAGCTGCGAAGATAAGCTTTGGTCTGATATGTCGGTTCACTCGTTACCGGGCTCTGCCGCTTGTCGGCCTTACAGCTTTATAATAGAAAGACCTGTATCTGTTCCATGCCCTCTTTCAGCAGTGCATCCTGGAATGATCTCTTGAACAGTGAATGCAAGCGATGGTCGTCTCCGAGTCCACGAATCTTCTCAGTCATTCAAACTCCGCTCCATCATGATCCGGCACGTCGGATGACGTGATTTGGCGATGCCATCAAATGGTTGGTCGCCGTCTCTTTCCCTCTCCCCCATCTTCTCGCCTTGCCTGCCTCCCTCCCTCAAGTTCTAATCTGGATCTGGACTGCAATACCTCAAGATTTCATGTTCAGCCTTGCATCTGCTGTGGTTCTCCTACTCTGTTACTCTCAGCTGCCATCCCTGCCATCGGTGCCCTGCCTCAGTCTCTGGCGCCGCCTGTCAATGCTGTCATGTCCGCATTCTGTCCCTCTCCCCTCCATCCGCGCTGTGTCGCATTAGCCGCATGTGGCATTTCCCCCGTCGTGCATTGTTTCGCACTTTCTGCCGTGTGTGGCCCTTTCACAGCGAACCAACCGCCATTCACATTACCTACCTCTGGTAAGCCTCAAATATCACTCTATATCTTACTCATTCTGGTTTCATTCGCAGGTTTTCGGTGTCCTCTGGAAACAAACAGTATTTGGGTCACATGGCGTGAGGTATGTTTCTCACCTTTTTCTGGCTTCCTAGCTTGTTAACGCTGTGTAGTTGCTGTGTATCAGAGCTGTCCCACCTTTGACACCGCTGTCCCGGTTAGCATCCTGCTCACGTTTCGGTGCCACACCAACTCAAGTATCTCTGGAGCAAGTCCTCTGTCTCCTCCGTTGGCTCAAGCAGGGGTGTGCGGCAGCCTCAAGCTTCTCGTCCGACGGTGGCGCAGTTATGTCCATGACATGGGGGACAGTGAGCACGGGCTGCAGCGGGGTTGGCGGACACTGGTGCGGTGGCGGCGAGCTGCAGCGCAGCGATTCGGGATGGCACGGGAAGTTCTTGTATTTATATTTCCGTGACTGTATGTACATATATATGCCCCCAATATATGTTTTTCATCATTTTTGTTGAGCTTTGAGCATAGCTTTGAACGTCTTTGAGAGAAGCTTACCAAAGCTGTAACGCGTCTTTGAGGTCTTTCCAAAGCCAAAATGTCTTTCGTAAGACTTTTGACATAGCCTGGACAAAGACGCGCATCTTTGAGAAAAACACGTCTTTGGTGGCTTTGACGGCTTTACAAAGCCGCCAAAGACGCCAAAGCCAAACGTGTAGTTTTACTGATGCAGTCAAGTCTTGCTCAATTGCATGGCCGAATATCCGGGTCTACGAGGACGAAGCGGATGAACTGGGCGACATCTCTGTGCTATAGCAATGCTCTTCCTCCTTTTCTAAATTTCTCATGTCCAAGGAGGCGGCCACACCAACTCAAGTCACCAAGTTCTCCTAGGTTCGGAGCAAGCCTGTCTCCGGTCCGGCGCGCCGGACTATCTCGGAGAGAGGCTTGGTCCAACTTACTCAAGAAAACAAAGGGTGTGTTCTGAGGGGAATTTCTCCCCCATTTCAAATCCAATTCACTTAGTGCAAGCTGATAATTTGTTCGTTAGATAGTACCGCAGACATATGCTTATTTAGTTTTGAGAAAGTATCAGTCGTTCCTATTGCACATTGAGACCTTTGTCGACAACTTTTCCCATCAATTCCCGCCAGACCAAGGCAACTTTTGTCGATTCCCTTCAATTTTATGGGCTCGATCGATGTGGATGATTATTTACAGCAGGTCTCTCAGCAAAAAAATTTCCAATAGTGTTTTCAGTCATCGAGAAAATGTGTTGCCAGTTTCCTGACCGAATCGGGTAGTGTGACGCGCCGCGTGACAGTACGCGTCTCATTAGTGACTCGTTTTGATTCAGTGCCGAAAATTGTTGTCTCTCGAGCATCCACGCCCGTGTTGCCTCGCCGTAACTCACCTCCATTGCTACCCATCCAATCTCCATCCTGGCTACTCTCCAGTATGACAACGACTACTGGCAGTCCAAATTCTCGAAGGATGAATTGAAGGGCATTAACCTCGAAGCCAAGCTTCATCTCGTCTTCTCTCTCATGGTTTTCCTGTCCATCTCGACTAGACAGCTCCTCCACTGGCTTTTTACCACCGAAATCCCCACTGTCACGATGTTATATACCGAGCCGATGAACTTCAGTCCGGAGAGACCGGAGGATCGGAGGACCGGAGGACCGGAAGATCGGAGGACCGGAAGATCTCCGGGGCTGTATACGAAGGGATCACAACACCACAGGAAGGTAAGGGTGAGTGACTACCTTGACCGGCAGGTAATCCGAGGAGGGGACCGGAGTCGGAGTACCGGAGGGGAGTAGCGAATGCAAGGGCGACTCAGTGCGAGGAGAAAAGCCAAGCAACGTTAATTATCAATCTGATGTACAAGACATATTAAAGTGATATATATACTAAGTAGCTAATTGTATTCCCAAATAGGAAGGAGGGTGGTTCTTGACAATAAGACAAGTCAGGTGGACTGATGGGAAGTCGTAGGATAATAAGAAAGAAGACAAGAAGACGGATAAACGGGAAACGCTCAGTAATCCTTCATTGCGTAAAAACCCGATTCGTCCGGATGACCGGGTGGCTCCGGTCAATGACCGGAGCCTAGGGATGACCGGAGGTGACCGGAATGGCCGGAAGGAAGTCGGTCAACCGAGGGAGGCTGCATGGATATAACAGTATCCCCCTCTTAGGTTCCTCTCCCATGAGGAACCAAGATGGTCGAATAATGGTAAGTCGTGAGAAAATAAACAGCATCAAAAAGTCACGTGCTGTTGGTTTTCAATTGTTTGTTTGGCGTTGGTGAGTCAGAAACTTTCTACTTAACCAACACCACCTCCGAGCAACCAACTCCCCAACAACATGAAGCCCAGCGGAAACGACGACGGTGGACGCGAGGACACGCCCGGGGACGGCAGGAGCAACACCGGTGGACGACCCGGAGGGGAGACGACCGGGAAGGGGAAGGCTCGCGCAACGTCAGCGGAGCTGAGGGAGGAGGTGGAGGAGCAGCGTCGCGAGGAGCGCAGGGCACGCCGAGCCGCGATGATCGCGGCTCACGAGGAGCGTGCTGCGGAGGCAGAGCGGAGGGCGGAGGCCGCCCAGGAAGAGGTTGCGTCAGCGTTGATGCTGGCACAACAGCTCGCGGAGCTCGACGAAGAAGACGAGGAATTTGACGAGCTGCCGCCCGTCAAAGTCCTGTCCCGGTCGCCAACCCCGGAGCGTGCGGAGGACGAGGAGGACGAGGAGAATGATGAGGTCGACAGCGACGTCGAACAGGAGGGGAGCAAAGGTGCGTCGCAACAACTCCGGAAGTTCCGGTTCTAACCCAGCCACAATAGCTTGCGAAGGTTGCCGGAAGGCCCGGGAAGTGTGCGTGGTTGAGCACGGCCGCTACGCCTGCAGGCGGTGCCGTGTTAAGCACGTGCAGTGCAGCATTGCCGGAGGCCCTGTCCGGCCGAACAAACGTCGGGAAGTGCAAGAAGTTCGGAAGCTGGGAACGGCCCCGATCGCCGGGCCCTCAAGGAAACACCAGGTTGTCCGGAAGAACCGGAACAACCGGAGCGACCGGGAGGTGCGTGATAGCACTAGGGCAGAGCGGGAGCGAAGGGTGAAGGGCAAAGGAAAGGGGTCAGGGAAAGGCGGAGGTTCCCGGTATCGCGCGCTCGTGGAGCGCGTGGATACCTCGAGGGGCTCCAGGAACAGAACAGCGCGCGGTACAAGCTCGCATACCGCGCATGCTGGCTGATACTCAAGACGCTCGCCAGTCCGGAGAACGGGGTAACCATACCCCCCGGCGTCAACCGCCTACTCGGATGGATGGCGGACGACCCGGAATCCGCCTCCTGGGACCTTTCAATGGAGGAGGAAGCGGAGCTGGATCGGAGGAAGCGGAGGGGTCCGGAAGCGAGGAGATGCCGGAGCGCCCGGTGAAGCGTCGACGGCTGGTCCGCCGGTTGACACCCGAGTCGGAGGAAGGGGAGGAGGAACCGGAGACGCCTAGGCCCCGCAGGGCCCAATCCGAAGAATGGCCGGAGGACATGCGCCTCATTGAAGATCCCGACGCGGAAGGAATGGGGGTGGATGCACCGGGGGTGCCGGAGATGGGGGAGGAGTCTGCGGCGGCGTCAATTGCCGCATCCCCGACGGTACTAAGGATCATCAAGATCCGTCGATTCAAACCCGACCCGGAACCTGTTCCGGAACCACCCCGCGTCCCGACGCCTGCGCCGAGGTACCGGAAAGGGTGAAGAGCGAGCCGGTGGAGCCGGGAATGATGGAGGAGCTCATCCTGAGCTCAGAGGTACCGGACGGGTGGAAGGAGGTTGATGGGATTCTTGTCTTGGATGACGACGAGGACGTGGAGATGGGGGAACCGGAAGCGAGGAATAATGAGTAGAAAAAAATGGAATAAATAATGAGTGATGTAATTTGAATTTGGACAATTATTTTCTTCGTATAACTCCGAGTGATGAGTTAAATTCCGGGACCGGGCTTGTTCGGAAAGCGCCGGTGGAAGTTGTCAATGTGTTCGGCTGCATCCAAGTCATCCGCGCCAACCCAAGCGTACTGATCGTCGGTATTCTCATATCCGAGCCATTCGACGTAGTACCGGAGCTTCGTCGGAAGCGCCGGTCGATCTTGGAGTCAACGATTTGTTTAATTTCAAAGTGCGAATCGCCGTCGATAATTTCCACAGCAGCCGGAGGCGGTTCTTCACGACCGGGGAATGGATTCGGAACATGCGGTTCGAGTTGCGAAATGTGGAAGACCGGATGGATTTGAGACAACGTTTTCGGAAGTCGGATGGTGTAGGAGGCGGCACTGGGCTTGCCAATGACTTCGTAAGGGCCAAGGTACGTCTCCGAAAATTTCGGAGTAGGCCGGCTAGTGTGAAGATGCTTTGCCAGGATAAAAACTTGATCACCGATCGACAGCGTAGGTTCCCGGGACCGTTTCCGGTCTCCGGTCTCCTTGTAGCGCTCCTGGGCAAAAGTGATTTGCTCCCGGAGGAACTGGTGCAGTTCTTGAAGGTCGACGACAAAATCCTTGGCGTACATGTTGGCCACATCACGTTCCGGATGAACCGTGATAGCCAGGTTGTAACCCTTATTGGCGAAGAAGGGAGAGATGCCGGTCGAAGCATTCGGAGCGTTGTTGAGAGCGAACTCCGCTAGCGGAAGGAGCCGGTCCCAATCGTCCTGTTGATAAGAGCAGTAGATGCGAATATATTGCTCAACAGTCTGATTCATACGCTCGGTTTGACCGTCTGCCTCCGGATGATACCCGGAGGTGTAGTGGATCTCCATATTAAGAAGTTCGCCCAGCGACCGGAAGAAGGAGGAGATGAATTCGGAGCCCCGGTCACAAGTAACGTGAGACGGAACACCGTGTTTGGAAAAGACGTGGATAAGGAAGAGGCGAGCAAGCTCCGGTGAGTTGATATGGGTATCGCAAGGAATGAGGATGACCTGCTTAGAAGACCGATCAACGATCACTAGAATGCAGTCAAATTCGCTGGAGAGTGGAAGCTGCTCGATGAAGTCCATGGAGATGGAATGCCATGGCCGGAGCGGAACCGGAAGGGGCTTCAGCAGGCCGTAAGGCCGGTGCCGAGGCTTTTTGTTGCGCTTGCAAAGAATGCACGACCGACAGTAGTCCCGGACGAATGTCCGGACCTCCGGCCAGGTGTACTCTCGGCGGACGAGGACTAGAGTGCGATTCTGTCCGAAATGGCCAGCCAGCTCGTGATCATGCAAATTCTGCAGGACACGTACTCGTAGCTGGTCCGGAGCGTCTCCGGTAACCAGTGGGACATAAATGCGTTCGTCAAGCCGGAGAAGACCGGAAGGGTCGATATTCCAGCGCGGTGAAGTGCCGGAGGTCGCGGAAGTAAGACCTGCTACGGCGGTAGGATCATCGTTGTAGTGGGATCGAATGTCGGAGTAGAGCTTCTCAACATCCATAACGATGGAGGAACGGAGGGTGATTTCCTCGAGAAAAGTGGCCCGGAGCGACGCGGAGAGTTGATCTTGAGTGAAAATGGGGCGAAAATTTTGAGGATTCAATTGGCTGAAACCCTATCCCCCTCTTTAGGGTAGACGTCCCATCGTCTAGTCAAAGCATCAGGTTTAGCTCCGAGCTTACCCGGACGGAACCGGATAACCATATTAAAATGGCACAGGTATTCCGACCATCTGACTTGGCGACGAGTAAGGATTTTAGTCGTCGCGAAGTATTCCAGATTCTTGTGGTCGGTGACAACGTCGACCGGAAACGCCGGACCTTCAAGGTAATGCCGCCATTGGGTGAAGGCGTCGAAGATGGCTAGGAGTTCTTTGTCGTGCGTGTCGTAGTTGAGTTCGGCCGGACCGAGTGTCCGGGACCGGAACGCAACGGGTGGATTTCGCCGTCGTCTCCAACAATGGAGAGTATAGAGGCGATGGCGTAGTCGGAAGCGTCCGTCTCGACGGTGAGTTGTCGATCCGGAATCCAGTGCGAAAGTACCGGAGCTTCCGTGAATGCGTGCTTGAGGGTGTCGAATGCGAGTTTGCAAGCCAGAGACCAATCCCATCGGACGTTGGAACGCGTGAGGCGAGTAAGGGGAACTGTAATCGCCGAGTAGTTCCATATAAAACGCCGATAGAAATTACAAAACCCAAGGAAGGACTGGATGTCCTTCACCTTCCGGGGCGTCGGCCAATCGACGATGGCCGAGATCTTGTCCGGAGACATCCGGAAGCCGTCGGGCGAAAGGATGTAGCCGAGATATTCACAGGTGGTGACGCTGAACTCACATTTGGAGAGTTTGCAGAAGAGTCCGGCCTTTCGCAGCCGGCGGAGGACCTCCCGGACGTGTTCGGAATGTTGGGACGGATCATCGGAATAGATCAGTATATCATCTAAGTAAATGATGACGTACACGTCCAACAGATCCGCGAACAAACTGTTCAGGAAGCGCTGAAAAGCAGCCGGAGCGTTGGTAAGACCTTCCGGAACAACCCGGAATTCGAAGGACCCATAGCGAGAACGAAAGGCCGTTTTAGGCTCGTCACCCGGAGCGACCCGGAGAAGATGGTAGGCATGACGGAGATCAAGTTTTGTATATATGCGAGCCTTCCCGGGAGCATCGAGGAGATCGGCAATGAGTGGAAGAGGATAACGATCCTTCTTCGTGATCCGATTAAGCCCCCGGTAGTCTACGCACAGTCGGAGGCTACCGTCCTTCTTCTTAACGAAGAGAATAGGCGCTCCATGACTTGAACGGGTCGGGTATATAAATCCCGACTTTAAGTTCTTATCAATGAAGTCCCGGAGGACAGCGAGCTCGGAGGGCGAAAGGGAATAGACGTGACCGACCGGAGGCTCCTCGCCGTCCATAAGCTCGATTTTAAGATCGAATTCTCGATGAGGAGGAAGATTGTTGGCTTCCTGCTCGGAGAACACGTCAGCGAACTCATGATATTCCGGAGGTAAACCGGAGAGGTCCGGAGAGGAGGTGGAAGCAAACCGAGAACGGGCTTCTTCCGAGGGAGTGGCGCGCAGCGTATATTGACAACAATCCTTGTCTCTAATGATGGAGCAGTAAGCCGCAGCAGACACGAGAGAAACAAGCGGGCGAGTGGTGAACGGAGGAGGCACGGAGGCCTCGGGAATCTCCATAGAAGGAGCAGCAGTCTCCATGGAAGGAGCAGGAAGTGGCGGAATCGTCGGAGTCGGTGTAGGCGCCATGCCCGGGTCATTGTGAGCCGGAGGCGCCCCGTCCGTAGCCGGAACTACCGAAGCAGATCCCGGAATAGTATCCGGGGTTGTCGACAGAGATTCCCCCGGGGGACCGGCCGGAAAGCGATAGTGGCTTCATTCCAGTTAATCAACGGATTAATGCGGTTGAGCCAATTATATCCCAAGACCAGGTCGCACGGTGAATCGAGACGGGTGACGAAGAAGTCCATATATTGAACTTGCCAGAAGGAAACCGGAGGAGTAGCCGGAGCATCCGGTCAATGATGGAAGAGGAGCCGTCGAGATACCGGAGTCGGACCGGTTTCACCGCGTACGTAGAAAAGCCATTCGATTCGCACATTTTCAAAGATATAAAACAATGAGATGAACCGGAATCAACAAGCGCACGTACACGGGAGTTGAATCCCACGACTACTCGAGAGAGGAGAGACGGAGAGATGGTTGAACATAATTCCGGCTCGGAAATGTCCGGCCGGAGAGGAGATATATCGAGAAAGACATAAAGGGCGTTAAGTAAGAGAGCGGAAGCGTTGAGGCGAACCTCGGTAAGCACCCGGGAGTCAACGCAACTCGGACCAGGTGCGGAGGGTTCCGAGCTGCTGATCAATTTTTTGACTCTGCAGCGGCGGCCGGGGCAGCCGGAGCCGCCGGAGCCGAAGTTGCATTACCGGGGGTCGAGGCCTGGGCGCTTTAGCGTTAGCCGGCCCGGGGCGCTTCTGACAGTTGTCGGCGGTGTGACCCTTGCCTCCGCAGTACATGCAGAGGTTGTTCTTCCGGCGGCGCTCCCTTTCGTCCTGGTTGATCTTCCCGCTGGCATCGAGTTTGTCGGCGTAGGGGCGAGGGGAAGGTGACGCATCGGTTGACTTGGACTTGCCCTTACCCTTGCCTCCGGCACGTCCGGCGTTATTGCTTGAGTGGCCGGGATTGCCGGAGTCGGGAGTGGAAGCAGGAGCGTTCGAGGATTTCGGGTTGGGACTCTTACCGGAGCCCCTGTTGCCGGATTTCAGGTTGCCGGATTGACCACCGGCAGCGTTGCCGCCGCCGGGACCGGAAGGTTTCTCCCGGTCGCGCTCTCGGAGCTTCTCCGACTCGCGTTTCCAGTACCGGCCATCGATGATGCGTGCGACCATCTTCACTCCATCGAGGTTGTTGACATAGTTGTGATGGACCATGTCATCCTTGATGCGACGGGGAAGTCCCTCATAGAACTGATACCGGAGAGCATTATCGCTCCACCGGGTGAGAACTGAGAGGAAATCGAACTCGATGATGTAAGTGGTGATCCGGTCACCGGATTTCATCCGGCAAGCGCGAATCTTGTCCTCAGCGTCCCCAACCGGATCGTGCGGCCCGAAGTTCAGGGTAAGTTCCTGAATAAAGATGGCAAAGTTGCCGTCCCAGGCCGGAATGATGGTCGGGTCGTACAGGTTGGGGGAAAACCATTGCTGAGCGCTGCCCCGGAGGTACGAGATGATGTACAGAATACGATCATCGTCCTCCGGAAAATCCTGAGGGCGCTCTGCGAAATGCAAATAGCACTGGGTAAGGAAGGACGAGAGCTTTGCCGGGTCCGATCCATCGAAGGTGTCCGGATTACGGAGATTGGATCGGCTGGAACGAGGAGGAGGAGCAGGGGGACGAGCAGTGAAAAGGTTGACCGCTTCCCGGAAGGTCCGGAGAGTGTCCACGAATAAGGTGCGGTCAGGGTCCGGGTCCGGCTCAGCCGGAGCATCAGCGCCACCGGGAGGGCCAGGTGGACCTCCGGGTGGACCTCCGGGTGGACCTCCGGTTGGACCTTCGGGGGACCTCCAGGTGGACCTCTGGGTGGAACAACTGGTGGACCGCCATCGCCACCACCTCCACCACTACCTCCACCACCGCCGTCACCGTCTCCCTCGTTCTGAGAGGGAGTCGATTCGCGATCAGCGGGAGGATCATCATGAGATAAATGAAGGCTTCCGGCACGATGACGGCCGGTTTGTCCGGAATCCTCCGGAGCCTCTTGGATGTCCTCAGGGACCTCAACAAAACGAGGTCCCTCGATGGGGGATGCACTGCGTGCTGCAGCGCCACGTGGATGAGGGGAGACAGGGTACCTCACCGGGTTTTCAGGTGTCCGGGGATTAAGAACCAACCCCGAGCGTTTGCTGGAAAAGATACTGGTGGAGCAGGTGCAGCCCGAGAGAATTGCGGCCATAGCGAAGCGTCGGAGAGACTGGGTGTCCTGGATACATTAATGGTCCGAGAACCTGGACCGGAGTAGATAGCGGAACAATCTGGTCGAACATACGGGATTCTCGACGAGGATCCCTTTCAGACCGGCCAGAGTCTGCACGGTTGATTTGTTCCGTGTTGGGGAGATTGGGATTAGGGAAGCGAGACATTGCCAGTCAGAGTAGTGAGATTGATAATACTGTTATATACCGAGCCGATGAACTTCAGTCCGGAGAGACCGGAGGATCGGAGGACCGGAAGATCGGAGGACCGGAAGATCTCCGGGGCTGTATACGAAGGGATCACAACACCACAGGAAGGTAAGGGTGAGTGACTACCTTGACCGGCAGGTAATCCGAGGAGGGGACCGGAGTCGGAGTACCGGAGGGGAGTAGCGAATGCAAGGGCGACTCAGTGCGAGGAGAAAAGCCAAGCAACGTTAATTATCAATCTGATGTACAAGACGTATTAAAGTGATATATATACTAAGTAGCTAATTGTATTCCCAAATAGGAAGGAGGGTGGTTCTTGACAATAAGACAAGTCAGGTGGACTGATGGGAAGTCGTAGGACAATAAGAAAGAAGACAAGAAGACGGATAAACGGGAAACGCTCAGTAATCCTTCATTGCGTAAAAACCCGATTCGTCCGGATGACCGGGTGGCTCCGGTCAATGACCGGAGCCTAGGGATGACCGGAGGTGACCGGAATGGCCGGAAGGAAGTCGGTCAACCGAGGGAGGCTGCATGGATATAACACACGATCAGAATCTCACACTTCATGGGTTTCTTTGCCTCGGAATCCACGGCCGAAGCCCGGTTTGGACCTGCAATGGTCTTCAGCCTTTGGCGCAACAAAACCCGCTATCCAAACGCACAGAAACACCTCAGAGAGATGACTATTCCCTGCGCACATGAGCTCGCATTGCAGGAGAGTGATCGGGTTATTTCCAGCCCACTTCTTAGCATACGGCTGAAGACTCTTACAATCCGACACCTTCGAGAAATGCTGCACCCAACAAAATTGATAGAAACTGTGGAGGGGTTGGCGCCCTTCACCTGGGGTATTCTGCATACCTTCTGTGCATCTCCCAATGCATCCCGGAAGCGCAAAAAGGCAGAACAAGATGAGCCAATGCCGGCTGGAGAGGAAGATTGGGAAGATGATCAAAATGACGACCCAGACCTCGAGTCGGGTGAGGCAGACCCAGGGCCCTCAGCTGGTCGCAGTTGGACAAGAGATTACCCTGGATTCTCCCGGAATCCGATTTTTGTGCGTATTTTTAGTACTCTCCAATGCTCTATTGACTTTAAATCTTACTCAGGCTATTCTCCTAACTATCAGCATGCTTGCTTTTGTTCGTAATCGGGCTACCAACATCCTCCCCCTTATCCTTGGCCTTTTCTTCAAAATTTCGGGGACAAGTTCTCGCGTTGTGCTCATGCTGAGCAATGCTGGGGTCTGTGTTTCAAGCCGCACTGTGGAACGACTCAAGGTTCACATCACTGAAGATGCAATCCAGCTTGCCGTGCAACTCATTACGAGCGGCCGAGTCTTTTTCACCATCTTCGACAACATCAATATCTTCCTTCGGAAGTCCCAGCAGCGACTTTCGAACACCAACGACATGATCAATGCAACCAACTGCGCAGTTGTTGGTGTCGAAGATGTAGAGCCATTCACCGAAGCAGATCTCGCAGAACAGCTTGCTCTTCGGGGTTGACGGGCAAATGCGAGCCCAACAGATATTCTGCCGACACCCACAGACGACGAAATCGTTGGCAAAACATTTGTTGCACTCATTTCAGAAATTATTGTCGCATTCACGCCCGGAAATAGTGGGTGGACAGATCGGAAAAATATTGCGGAAGCTGTTGCCGACATGATGCCAAAAGATTGTCCTCTCCCTTCCACCGCCTCAGATGCGCGGCCTTTTGGGCGTGAACGAGGGGTCCAAAAAGGGTGTAGTAAAATTTCTTCAGCAGGCACAGGAACACAGTACACTCCCGCAAAAAATCTGGTCAGCTATCTGGTGGATTTTCGTCGGTGGCTGTCATCGAACAATCTGCGAGCTGCATGTCGACGCCATGGAACGCCTCGAGTATGTCCAGGAACTCAGTGCTCCCTTCCACTTCGCTCTTCAAGCCAGCCATATGCTCATGCGGACGCATTACGGACATGCAGTCGAAGATCCCGGATCCCTTGCAGCGCACAAAGGCCTCTTGAATCGCAAATGGGACGTCTCCAAACCTAACTATGCTGCAGCTAAATCCCTCATCCGTCACTCTTTAATCGCCCGCATCTTGCATTGTGTCATGTTAGTTGTTGCCGACTGTAATTCTTGGGTTAATGACTGACCAGTTGGCAGGGTTATCAATGGATTCACATTGTACTCCGAGCTCTCTGGATGGCAGCCAACACTCGCCGATATTCAGGCTATTGCTCTGGCCATTTCCACCGACTTTGCAACAGCTACTGCAGCGCAGAAAGCTCAGGCTGCCGGTGATGATTGGATGGCCCACTCCATTTACTTCATTCGCGATTCACTATTCTTCTGCATGTTTGAAAAAGCGGTCAGTTTTTCAGACCCTGGGCAGCTCATCCGTGTTCTCAAGTACTGGGGACTGGCATTTCGGGGCGTGGGACAGCACAACTACACCCGCGAGTGTGCCGCAGTCTTGGTACGGTGGAAGTACGAGCTCCCAGATAAGTTGCGGCGCGCACTCGAGCGGTCTTGGTTTGTGAATCGCTGGGGTATAATCGGCCGTTCCATTGCGTCAGATCTTTATCTGGAGCAGCTCAATTTTTGGGTCAAGGTATGTCTCACTTGTGCCTCAAATATAATTCAAACGAAGCTAATGTTCGACGAGCGTGTCTTCATTGCATCAGGATCTGGTGTCACCGTCGACTATATCATTTGCAAAGGCTCGGCGGGTTTGGAAGCCTTCCGGGACATCACCCACATGGTTGCGATTTTTTTTGGTGACCCTGACCATGCGCGGAGATCGAAAGAGGTCAAATTCCACCAAGATATCGCGGCATTGGTTACAGAAATGCAGCGGCGCAAGTTTCACGTCGTCAGCCAAGATCGGCACTTTGTCCCTGCACCTCCGAAAAAGGCTCGCAAAAATGCATCGCAAAATACGAGACCTCCTGAACCACCACACTCCGCCATCGTCGACGTCTTTGTGAAGGGTGCCGAGGAATGGAACGGGAAATTAACTGACTTCATCAAGTCAACAACTTTCGATCCAGCACTTGGAGGTTATCCACCTCCTTCCGAATCGTCCACCTCTGGTCCGCACGATACCACTCTCGACACAAACACTGTGTTCGACTCCCCGACAAATAATCCATTGACGTACGACAGCTACAATGATTTACATGGCGGCGAAGATGGAATATCGGGTGCATTAGGTGGCGGAGGGGATTTTGACAGCGTTGAATAGGCAAAATAAAATAGTATATTCTATCTACGAAGTTGAGAGAAGGGAAGGCCAGTCCCTGGTGCTGGTGAGGATGATGAAGGCATTGGGAATCGAAGTGCAGTAGATGTGTAAGTCCGGGAAGAAGCAAGACTGCTAAAAAAGTCGTCATAAGTAGGAGTTGGGAAGACATTATGGACGGGATTAAGTGGAAGGGGAGTCGTGGTTGTGGAAGACAACTGTCGGCTTGGAATATTTTCCCGCGGTGTTCCTCCCTGGCCACCGCGAGAGCCACCTCAATGTCCGTTGCCAGAAGATCTTGGTGTTGCTGGATTTGGCAGCACCGCAGGTTGGGGAGTGAATACCGGCTGTGGGGTGATAGGTAATGGCTGGGGTCGTGGCTGTTTACGTGCTCGACGGGCTGATTGGGGTGTGCGCGTAATGTCAAGGGTAAGGCACCAGCGCGCGATGATGTCGCAGACTTCCGCAACATCAGATGCCGGGGCCATATCCCATGGAACTGCTTTCAGAATATGCTTCGGTTCGACGAGAGCATGATTCAGAAAGGTCCCACAAGACGAAACCAGCTTCTCCAACTGCTTTGGAGGAAGGAGGACTTCACAGGGAATATACGGGCTGCTTCCCATGCAAAAGTGTCTGTCCTTCCACCATGCAATTAGCCGCTCGCGAAGTGCAGCCTTGTCCTCCTTGGAGACAGTTTGCTTGCCTCTAACTGGCTCGAATCCAACTGAATCGAACGACGCCACAGTGCCGGAATCGGAAACAACAGAGGCAGGAGATGTGGGCCGCAAGGGTGGAGGTGGGAGAGAATGGATGAATTCGGACGCGTACTTGAGAATACGTGGATCACGAGAATTGGAAGGTTTTAACCAGTTGAATAAATGTGGGTTACAATGGTCGCAACAGCGCTGGGGTGGGGGATTGTGTTTGACGTTAAGAACTGTCCAGCTCAGTTCATGGGAAGAGCTGCTCGAGATTGGCCCGGACTTCGATGCGATGGGATCTGTCAAGCACGTGTACACGTCGAGACCGGTTTCCGGACGAAATAGCTTTGCGAGGAAGACGTGGGAGCATGCTACATCGCTGTGGATCAATGTCTCGTAAAGCGAACGATGGAGAAGTAAGTACGTACCTTCTGATGAAGTGCCGGAATTGATGAACACCTCAAGGTTCGGCTCGAGTTTCCCTCTCGAGGCTTTTTGTGACTGCGATTCAATCACTATCTTGTCTTCTCCCTTCAAGTGCTGAACAGCAAGTCCGACTTCCGGAGGGGCCGGCCTATATGCCCATGGCTGCACGAAGAAAATGCAAGTGCCAATGCCCGTGCGGTTGCGGCCGGCACGACCCCAGCGCTGAACTAGAACGGCAAGGGACTTCGGACACTCAAAGACAATCGAATACTCGACGTCTGGGACGTTGCACCCCATCCCCGTGGCGTCAGTTGCACACAGAATCCGGTACCGGCCGGACAGAAATCCCTCCCAAATGTCCTTCTTGGCGGCCTCTGAGATGTCGGCAGAGTACGAAACAACGCAGCTGCGCAAGTGCGCTGGTAGTGTGCGTCTCCATTCAGCTTTTGCCTTGGTGGTGCCGGCCACAGAGCCATGGTACATCAATATTTTTGGGATACGAGCGCGATCTGATGTGTCATCAAGATCTGGCGGTAAGATATTTAGGACGTCGAGGATGGGATTGTGCGCATTTGTGAGGGGGCGGGTAAGGAAGAACAGATTCGCTCGTTTGGAGCCCGCATCTAGGCCCCAGAAAGGGCGGTGTCCAAAGCCGAGAGAGCTCTAAATAATATTGAATGTGCTTGTTGCGCAGGTGGCGGTACAAGCGACAAAGGGGACCTCCTGCCCTGTGTAACTGCGAAGCCGGTGAAGCTGCCGGTACATGGGGCGAAACTCCTCACCCCATTCATCGATGCAGTGGGCCTCATCGACGATTAGGGCATTAACTCGGCTCCTGAATCTTGCGTCCATCCACAGCCTCCCAAAATGGTCAGACAGAGCCATTTCAGGAGAAATATAGACGAGCTTGGCGCTTCTTTCGGCCTTCCTCCAGACGGTATGGTCGTTGGTATTGTCCTCGTTAATGGCAAGGGCGCTGATACCCTTTTCATTAGCCTGCTTAACCTGTAAAAGTGGTAAAGTAAGGCTCGACTGAAGTAAAATCATCGACGCAAATTCATGAGTACCTGGTCTGCCTCCAGGGCTTTTAATGGACATACAATAATCGTGACCTTTTTTCTTCCTCCCAGGACCGCAACCGCCTCGAAAATAAGGCTTTTCCCTTACCCAGTCCCAGCCAGAAAGATAGAGTCATACCCGTGCAGAATCCGGATAATCAAGTGGATTTGCCAGTCATCGGGTACGTAGTGAAGCTTCAATTTGTCGATAACCATTGCCCGAGTCTCGTCAAAGGTGAATTTCCACTCCTTGATGCCCTGAAGACGCGTCGAGCGCGGAGGTATGTGCCGTCGAGGAGTGCCGGGTGACCGTGAAGGGATGGGTGAAAAGGGACGGTGGTGGGGTGTCTGAGGCGTCCGCGGTGGTTTGGGAGCGTTGCCAGACATTGTAATACGCCAAATGAGGTGAGATGGTGATGTGCGAATGCAGAGAGTGAAGAGGAGACGCGACGCGATGATGACATATATTGCCAAATTTGGTGGATTCCGCGACCAGCTCAAAAAATGCAATTCAGGATCGATTCACTCGGGATAAATGTCTGAGAGCTGTGCGAACATCCTATCTAGAATTCTGTGTCTTCAGAATATTTTTATCTATACTAAAAAATATTTTCTTCACTGGTTTGTGATGCGCTATTGTACTAGGCTAGTCTGCGCGATGGAAGTATGCGATATAGCCTGAAAACCAGGGAACCTCGTCCGCCATAGAGTAAATCACGCGGAACTTTTTTTTGGTGTGTATGGGCCCGGAGCCACGGAAAAGTGTAGGTTTAGCACGAACATCTGTGCTGATCAAAAACTTTGAATTGATATAACACACCAGAACAGACCAATTCCCGGACATCAACCCAAAGATTTGGGCTCAGAGAAAAATCGCGATTTCACCCCCTTAAACCTTGTCCGAGATAGAGTAAAAGTGGTCCAGAAGGCCATAGGGTAAAACTGCCCAAATTTTGGGCTCAGCCCGGACAAGGTTATAAGGTAGTTCCCACACTTGCAGCGCATCAGTGGCAGTGCTCGCTTGCACACGTGCGCTTACCACGAGGCGATGGCGGTGCCAATCATTCTCCCAACCAACTCGGCGACCGGCCCGGATTGCCGATCATGTCATCAGGAAATCCGCGCAAAGCTGATTCACGCTCATAGCGACGGAAAATTGATGTCCGCATCGCCAGTTCCTGAAATCTGATGGGTCGGCTCATAAGGTAGTCGCCAGTCACTATCATCGAGGTCACGGGGATGTGACATGTCACGTAGTAACGCGGCAAAAATCCTCGGCGCAAAATAAATAATGTATATAGGACTGAGACGGCGCGACAGCGGCCCAAAAAAATAGAGGTCTCTAGCCAACGGTAATACTATGCTTTCGGGGTTCTGTACTTGGTAAAAAGAGCTTTAATGTTCTTCGGAAGGACCCGGTGGCCCCGATATTTCTTGTTTGCCCACGCCGCCTGAAATCCGCTCAGTCCCTTGTCATAGGCATCGATAAAACACTCTGAGCATGTTGCAAATCTGAGATTTTATGATCAGCACTGCCCGAAATCATAAATGATGAACTTACTTCCACATGGATTTCAATGGAACCGCGTCGAGAGCCGCATTCATGTTCCTCTCCAAATCCTCCTCCTTTGAAGATATCGGAAACATGCGATAGACTCGCTTTGCAAAACCCCAGCACTGCTCGATGCAGTTGGTTTCACAGTGGAATTTCGGGAAGAAAATGACTTGGTATCCTCGCGCCTCGCAATGTTCCTCCAACATCGACTTCTGGCTTGTAAAATCGGGTTGCGTAAAAAGAATTCGGCGGCAGCAACAGTCAGAGCGTCCAGAAGGGCATTTGAAACCCTTGCACTCGGCCAGAAGGTTATCCGGGTTTGGCAGCCCGGCTCCTCTCACGTTCCGCTCGCGAATGATGTTCCGCATGCCTTTGAAAAGGCCTGCTTTCGGATGTCCATCAGGAAAATAGAAACATTGCACCCCACCATCTGGGAAAACACCATCTCGCATGCGAACGAGGGTTATCTTACCATCCGGTCCCTTCATCTTGCAGAGGAAATTTTTTCGTCCTTTGATCGCCAAGTTGGGAACATTGACTGGCATCAAGCAGGCGCTCAGTGCATCGGGTGCTCGTGCGGTGTGGGTAGTAGCGTTGTCGTATGCAAATGCATGTTGCTCATGTGGCCGGTCTTTATCCAGAATATCCATGGCCATCGTTGCATGTGCCCGAATTTCTTCGTTGGTGTAATACCCGTCCCAATTTTTCCCGGGGCGCAAAGTCATCCGTGCAAGCCATCCATAATCTGGCGACATGAACGCCGCAACCATCATTGATGCACCTTCGCCCTTGGCATAGCACTTGGCAGTTTCATCGGTGTGTACCCATCTGATTGCGGCGGTCATTCGCATAGAATATTGATTCGTTGTGCCGCCAGATGATGATAATCTTGCCGTTGGGTGTTCCGATGAAGGAGCATACAGGCTCGGCCCACTCCTCGTCATCAGGTGGCGGTTTCCGCAGTTTCTTGGGATTTTCCTCTGGCGTCTCCTCCTCCGAATATTCACCGTCATCCTCTGCACCCCGTTTATTCCATTTCCGGGTTCGCTTCGAAAGCTCCTGCCAGCGGGGCAGGAATACCTCCTGCCGATATTTTACCACATCCTCGTGCTCATGTCCGTCTGCAAACATCCCCTTTGGTTCCTTCTGCCAGCGGTACTGCATCCGTCCCATCCATCGCTGTGCGGTCCGAAGTGATATTCCCTTTTTGAGGTTGAGCCAGGCCTTCATTTCGTCTGTCGCCATGTAATTCACGATATCCTGCGCCGCGACGTACTGGCCGATGCCCTGGAGATGAAGATTGATTTCTTGTGCAAGATCTTCGTCCTCGAGAATGGAAGAATTTGACTTTCCGTACTGCGCTATCGGCAGATTTTCGTTGTCCTTCACAAATGTGATGACCCATTCATGCAGTCGACGCGCGAGCCACGGGCCTTTCCCTGCCGAGATCGCAATGACATCTGCCGACCCGCCCCAATCTGTGTACCCTCTGGCAGCATACAGCCTCAAAAAGGCGACCATCACCTCTAGACGAGATCTCAGGACCATATTCAGGTCAGGGTTCTTGTAACCACGTGTATTTGGACCCCGCGAGGGGTGCAAAATATTGTGGATTTTTTCTATACAGTCGTTGACCTGCTCAGCGGATGGAACCTTGAAGATCCCCCTCGGCGGCTGGGGCTTGTACAAAAATGTTGTGTTTGCGTGAGTCCAGGGAATCTGGCCGGCCGGCAGCGGTACACGCTGCGCCTCGGAAGGGGATGTTGGCGGTGCTGAGGGTGATGCGGGGGAGATGGGGATATCACTGGGAACATTGCTGTCGCCCAAGTCGAGTCGAGAAAAACCTCTGGCAGCTCTCCAAGACCATCCTCTTCCAGCAAACTAACCTCTGACAGAGACAGAATGGTCCTCTGCAAATCCTCCTCGTCCAAGATCTCTTCAATGGCTACTTTTCGGCCAGAATTATCACCCAGCGGCGCAGCGTGGGTGTCATTGTCAATCACTGATGGGCCAGGAACTTCGACACTTCTGTTGCATACAGCTGGGTTGACTGACTCGGCCACCTGCGGCGACGGCTTTTGAAGCCAGCCCATGATGCCCTTCCCATGCTGCTTACGCGTGTCGCGGTCCTGCTGGTTTTTCAGTCTAATTGTTCTGGCGGCTGGCTGACCGCCCGGCTGAGTTCGGTAATATTGGCCCCGCCCTTTGGTATTTGTCGGTTCGAGTTTCGACATGATTTTGGACAGCTTCTCCTTTCCCGCGTCCAGCCATCGGATAAGAAGATTCTCTGATTCGAAGACCGGTATGTCACCCAAGTCTTCGGATAACTCTGTGAGAATTGATTCGCCCCCGTCTGATAGATGATCCTCCAGAGGGGAGAATGGCATGTCTGCATCTTCAAATTGGTCGGACGGTGGATGTAGACTGCCAATATCACGAATGTCATCCTCAGATTCGGATGGAAGGGTGTCGGCAGTTTTTTTTTCCTTCTTCTGCATATTGCGGGTAATTGAGACATGAAAAGTGTGTCAAAGCGTGTCAAATACCTGCGAGAATGAGCCCAAGTTAGCAGTACACACTTTCCGCTTCAGCGCTGGCATCGGGAACACGGTGTGGCGGGGCTGGCATCGGCGAAAAAAAGGCGGGATGATGGCACGTGCCTGATTACATAAGCGGCAAACATTTTCGGCGCCTCAGGGCATCACCGCGGCAAACGCACAAACGGACGCTTGGCAGTCCATTTTTGTTGATTTTTTTTCCCCCACAATGCTCAACGAAAAAAAAGTTCCCCGAGAAATGGTGACCTAGGAAGGTCACCCAGGACCTCAATGCATGCATTCTAGGTCATATAATGAATAAACAATATGTTGTGGTCGAGCTTAATGTTGTCCAAAATCTGTCACGATCATGCACGTGATCTCGATGATAGTGACTGGCGACTACCTTACTGGCTGATAACGGGCTCAATGAAGCTAGCGACTTTCATCAGCGCGGATGAGCGCTGGCGAGATCCATCAGAGCTGGTGGTGAGCTGGCGAGCACCTTGTGAGGGCCGTGCCAGCGCACACTCATCTTGTGAGCTATGGTCAGCGCAGATGTACTGCAGACCCCAGTACGAGCATAGTGCCAGACTATTGCTCCTCCCAATATAATTGCCATTTGCTTGCAGTTCCGACCGAATACGAGAATTGGAGCAGGAAAAAATATATATATTTGGGAGCGCAGTTACATGGCAGGTACGACTATTCTACGCGTTCCACCTGGGCGCGGCGCTGGGCCTGCAATTTTGCCATGGATGTGACGGCCGTGTGGTGGGTACGCGCAGATGAGGCGTGGGTGGGGAAAATTTGCCTGGCGCACGAGGGGTTAGACCACGATGATAGATAGGATATAGACAACACACTTGTTCCACCACTCTAGTAGGGCCTCCACATGCGCCTTGTGAGGTGTGCTTTCACGTGGGGCCTCAAAGTAGTCGACAATGAAGTTATACATTTGTGGGTATGAGAAGCCATAGTATTCAGGGGTCCAATGGTGGGCGCTCGTCAACGCAAAATGCTCCTGAGAAAGGAGTAAGCAATGGGCAAGAAACCGAAGCTCAAGCACGTACAATGACAGCAATGTACGCAATGGAGCGGGGAGTCACCTTCCCATCCATGTGGAAGATCTCGCAGGCAGGCTTGCAGAGGACCTTACTCGTGGTCTTGGGCCTCTTTTAAAGTGGGGTGTTCTCGAAATCGTTTGTCTTTGCTGACGAGGGACCGGTGAAAACAGCCTTGTATCCCTTTGACGTGGCGAATAATACCAGTCATCGAGTGTCTTGGGCAGAGCGAAAACCATACCTTTACAAGATATCTGCTCTTCAAGAACCCCACATCGACATCGTCTGGGTCACCATTGAAGCCAAAGTAGAAAATGCAGCAGAAGAAGCTCTTGCTGAGGGGGACGGTGCCAGCGCAAAGCTGGATTCGGATGCTGATGCCAATGAGTCAGCAGATCACGAACAGAACTTCAAGTTGGACGTACTCTTTCTTGCCCCAGTCAAGCTCAATAGGACTCAGCAATCCACCGCAAAGGTCGTGTTCCACACCTCGGTTCACGCGGTCGTCATACAACAATGGCGCGTACTGTCTGATAGTCTTGCCTTCTTGATCCACGATGGACGGAGTGTGGTCGAACACAGAAAGGTCGGGACGATCCCGGTCTGCATTAATCCAAGAACCGAGCGATCTCGAAAGTCTTCCAATGTCATCGCTGCGGGAGTCATTGGCGCCCTTCTGGAGCTGTCGGCTGGATGTTAGTAGGAAGCAGGTTATATCGCGACGACGTACTGCAGCATAAAAGTCAATCAAAGCCGCGGCCGTGCCTACGCCTGTCCCAACCAGTTTGTGCTTGAGGGCTGGCACGAGCTGCATGATCTGCTGGTAGGCCCCGAGGTTTCGTTCGCATCTACGGGCATACAGTGGATCAGTGAACTCCCAGAACGGGCAGAGCGTGTCCTCACTCTCGTTTGTCCGCAAGGTAGGCAGACTCTTGGTCCGTGAGGTTCTCGGAAAACTCGTCGAAATCGTCGTCGCCGTAGCGGTCCAGCGCGTAGGCCTCGGCATCCGTGACGATCATGGGTATCTCGCCGAACAGCGCTGCAAGCATCCGAATGCCTCGACCCATTGCCTGTGTGCTAACCGTTTTCCTGGGGACGATGAGTATCAATGAAGGCACAGTGTGGTCTGGTACTCACTCGGATCCGTCGCGCTTCCTCTTCCTCTGGGCTTGGAACTCGTTGCTCGCTTGCAAGGCAAGGAATGCGGCCTTATAGTCGACGCCAGGGGTCGCACCGTCATCGTCTTGCTCTGTGTTGCGTCCTTGAGAGCTCGATGAGCGTTGAGATGCACGAGATGACCCTCGATGCGCAGGTGAGTGAGGGCGGCGGCACGGCGGGCTGGAGCTGTGGCGCGACTGGCTGCGGGAGTGGCGACGTGGGCTGCGGGAGTGGCAGCGCGAGGGCCCGGGGCTAGATGCATGGGAGCGTTGAGCCATGGTGGAAGACAGATGGTAGGAGGGCGGATGATGGGGGGAAGGAACGAGAGGCAACAAAAACGGGCAGCCTTTTATATTCCGCGCTCACTTGCATCAAACAGTCAACAAACCGATCACAGCGGTTGCATGTGATCGTGCTACGCAATTTGAAAATGCAGAGCCGAATACTGTATTACCGTGACCCGGCCGATAATGAAGACGACTGTCCCGCTGCCTACTCACCTATGGGCATCGCCGCCCAACGACGTTGATGCTCCAGCGGCTTCATATCTTCTCTACATTTTCTGCTCATCCTTTTCCTTCTCATTTGCATGTCCGGCGCTGGCAGGTTCTTCTGTGGCGCGCCAGAATGCAAGGCACCTGTTGGATCCGCCGGAGCCCTAACTTGACATCAAGACTCATGCGGGAAGTGGTTTGAATTCCAGCGCCAACAAATTGCAGTCAGGCAGGAGAGGGTAGCCGTGGGAGCAGCAGGGAATATCAATGAGTCTAGAGCTGGTGGGATGAAGAGGAAACTGCTTCTGGCTGCTCTGGAGCAACGAAAACGACGAGGCTCGGTTTTGGTGCGCATATGTTTTTATCTGCAAATGACTTTTGTTAATTATTTTGGCACTCAGAACACCCATAGCTCGCCGGGTCCCTCCTTCACGGACCACGACACCTGTGTCTCCGATGATTTCCATATGCCGGACATTGAAGAGAATCCGACTCAAGACACCTCCACCAGGTCGGATGATTTACAGCAAATGGTGTCCCCAGCTTGGACTGTGCCCGTCACATCCCCTCCTTCTGATGTACAGGCGGGCAGACTGAGGCGAAATATTCGTTTGCCCGGCCGTTACAGGGACATCCTGCCCGAACCTCTACCTCCAGTCGAAAATCTCCCTCCGCCCGAGGCACCTGCAGAGAGAGTTCTTCCTCATGTAGTTCTCATCGTTCGAGACACATTCGAAACCATTGTAAATACCTTTGGCCTCTGGCGCACTTACCTCCATCGCCCTACGTACGATCCAGATTCTTTAATATCCTTAGACAATCTGTCCAATCAATTCCCCAGCGCCGCACTCCGCCGACTACGCGCTCTGCAGCCATACCTCCGACGATAAATTGGACGACCTCGCTCCTCATGAATTGGTTCAAAAATGGCAATACGACGAAATCCGAGGGTCAGCTCGATTCACTTGTGCACGATGTTCTGCAGGATCCGGGGTTCGATGTCAACGAACTGGAGGGTTTCGATGCTGGTCGGGCGAATAAACAGGTTGATAAAGATGCTAAAGCAGCCTTCCCACTTCTCGGTGACTTCAACGAAACCAGCGTAAATATTGAAGTGCCTTCCGGCTCTACAACTGTTCCGTCCAGAACGTTTGCCGTGCCTGGCCTCTATTACCGGAGTCTCGTGTCCGTGATCAAGTCAGCGTTTGCGGATCCCCTTTCTCGGCATTTCCATTTTGCCCCGTTCAAACTATTTCACAAAATCCGAAGCAGTGCTACACAGATCTGGGTTTTCAGCGAACTATTCAACTCTGACGCGTTCATTGCAGAGCACGACTACATTCAGAGGCACGGAAAACTCCCCCTGATGATCTTGGATGTAAACGCGAGAAGGTTATTGCAGTGCTCATGTTTTGGTCTGATTCGACACATCTTGCCAATTTCGGCAATGCAAAACTTTGGCCCATTTACATGCTCTTTGGTAATCTCTCCAAGTACATTCGTGTCCAACCAAATGCCGGGGCTGAACACCATGTTGCGTATATTCCTTCGGTGAGTCTGGGTTACCGAGACAGACAAACTGCTGATATCGCGCTGGCGAGGCCAGATATGGCTCCCATCAGATTTTGCGTGATCGGCAGCGCCACCCGTCTAGATCCGCTTCCGACACATTTCCTGATGGTCGCGCTTCGCGACGGCCAACTTTGAAGCTTTTGAAATCTCGACTCTGCTCCATCCTGCTCCTCTCACGACCAACGCAAAATGCCTCGTGGCTGGCACTTCTGCCTCATGTCTTGACGCAAAGGAGCGGGGAGAGTCCTACGTATCTCACCTCCGACTCGGAGTTGAACGGGGTGTGACCCAAGCAGAGTTGCCGACGCTGACCACTGCATTCCTCTCTTTTTTTCGCCGGATCTCCGCTTGCAGCTGCGAGTTGGTTTGTGGTCCGGAACCCGGCTGTAATACGGTATATGCGCGAACGCGGTCTTTGTTTCACCAGAAGTCTTTACTAAGGAATGTGGCGTTGGCCAGCGACACGGGCAGAAAGCGGTGCTTATCACCCGATTTATCATATCTCCTTTCTCGTGTCGTGCCGAAATTTCAGCTAGCCCCACCGCTTACAGCTCTGTCATGCGCCTCGGAGGCTACCACGTTTTGAGGAGTATATCAGCCCGAGGCAGGTACGTGCGCAACAATATTCTCCCCGACAAAGATTCCAGCATGAGCACACCAGAGAGTCATCCAGCCCTGCTTTTCGAGTACAGCGACCCGGGAACCGCTGTGCCGCTCGAGACGTTCAATGGTTGGTAATTATCTGCGGGATGCTCAGGACTGACGGGATAAATGGATAGCCTGGTACGACGCCGAGCACATGCCTGCCCAAGCAGCGATTGCGGGGTTCCACACTGGCGTCCGGTACAAAGCGATTGATGCGCAAGATCCCCCGTGGCTCGCACTGTACGACGTAGCGTCGACGGACGTCCTCGACAGCGCCGCCGCGCAATTTCCAGGCGCCTCCGCCTCCGCCAACATCCTCGCGCTGCTGCCCACGTATGAACGGCGTGTGTACACGCTTGCCGCCAGCCGCATGCACCCTGCCGTGAAGTCCCCGCACGAGTTCCTGTACGTCGCCAGCGTGGACATCCGGCCCGACGCCGCAGACGCGTTGCACGAGTGGCACGACGGTGAGCACACCGACGCCTTCTCGCGCGTGCCCGGCTGGCGGCGCATGCGGCGGTGCGTGCTGCACAGCCATGCGGAGCACGGTGCGGCGGCGCAGCGCGGGGAGGCGCGCCCGCTCAAGTACCTCGTGATCCACGAGTGGACGAACGCAGAGTTCGCGGACTCGCCCGAGTACGCGGCGCTCGTCGCAGCGCTGAGCGAGATGGCGCAGGCGATTCTGGGGCTCGAGATCCGCGTGTTCGAGTTGTATAAAAAGGAGTGAAGTTCGCGGGCTTCTGACTTAAGAGTGGAGAAATGTCGTTTGCATTCGAGTTGCAGTCGTTCCCCGCCCATGCACGTTTTCCGGGCATCTCTCAGATTCCAGCGCTAGTGGAAATCGACAAAATGGGTCCGGTAGCGCGAGCTCAATCCTTCGCGTCGCCTTCTCGCCGTGAACCTGGGGCTTGTAGCGAGTCCCGTGTCCGGCACGACCTCCTTTTCAGGCAACAAAAAATACATGGTTGTCTGCTGTGTACGTGATGGGGGGTACAACCCTGCATGAGCCACTAGAAGCAATTCCGGAGAAGAACGTCCGGTAGAACCTATACTCATTAGCACTCCAAACGCACGATCGTCGCGGCGTCGCTCTCCGTTGTATTCGCTAGCTAAATTTGAAGGGGTTTGCGTACACATACCCCCTTTCGAATGTCGTCCTTCGAGACCAGGCAGTCCTGCAGGGTAATTAGATCATATTACGTGCGCGTAAATCGGGGGAATACAGACCTCCATAGCGATCTGAGTCTGTCAGACATCAGGGCGATCCTCGGCGGTGCTGTACAGCTATCACCGCTCCTCGACGCGCCTTATGGTATGATGATTACCGCCAAGCAAGAGGCGTGTTTTAAAGTTTAATGCATGTGCTGTTGTTGGGATTTGGCGGGCTGCTGGGTGTGGTGCCGTCATGAAAACTGTCCATTGGATATCTTACATTCCGAGCTGGCAGTCTCCGCGCCGTCCCAGGAAATATTACCCATTCTCCTCACGCGCCTATCATGCTATAATGAATGAATGACTGGGCGCTGGGAATACATTATCCAAAGGTACGCTTAGACAAGAGGAAAGGGTTGATGGGATGGGATGGATATGTAAGGCGACAGCAAGCTCCGAAATTGACTGCAAGTCATATTCAGCCTGTTGGACCCGTTTGGGCTTGAATCAAGAATTGACGGTCTGTGTTCTAGTAAAATCCTATCGTCTCCCACCGGTCCGGACAAACCGGGAACTCGGACAAACAAGTATTGCTCCACCGTGTCTTGTTCAATTTGCGAGATCTCTTTTGAGGTACACTCTATAGGATGTGTTCTATTATAGTAAGGTAAAAAACTGGATAAAAATTCGCTCTCCCTGACCCATTAGCCCTTAACAATCTGCCAAGTACTCTGATTTTGGCTGATTTTTGGTGTTTTCAGCGCAATTGACAAAGTTGGGACTCTATTATTACAGAACATTGGCTCGGACATGAATGAAAGACATTATTGGTTGACTTTCCATAAGCATAAACTAATCCTGGGGTATTTCTGAGCTTAGTTAAAGGTGCCAGCGATGGCATCAAGGTACAGGAAATTCGGATCGTCTGATAAACGGCTTCCATTCCCATAAGAAAGAAGTAAAAACACGAATTGGACTTCATGTTTGAACAAAGGCCGGAACGAACTCCGATGGGTAACAGAAGGTGGTTGAATTTTTCTTACATGAATCAGAGGCTCGCTGGTTTCACAAGTGGACGAGGAGTACCCGTTGGCCACCCAAAACAGTTTATTCCAATGAATAATAATCTGTTGAGGGGGGGGTACCCCTCTACAGATTTTCGTAGATCTGGATTATTTCTTGTATGCTTTTGGGTTTCCCGTTGATGGGGTCCTGACAGCTGACTCGGCAGCGGCGACGGCAAGAGCAGAAATATGCCAGAATCATTATTCTATGCTTATGGAAAGTCACCCATTGAAATGTTTTCGTAGTCTAACACCAAGGTAGGGTATCTGTGGCCATTGCAATTGGCAAAATAATGGTCAGATTTTATATATTTATGCTCCAAAGTGCTCACAAAGTTTAGTTGTATGTCATGAGCCCCATAGAGGGTCTGCCAACTATTGGTGCTTTTGAAAAGTGCATTAGAGGCAATAGAAGGCCCACGTATAATTTCAAGGCAATCTGGTAAGAGATGAGGTCAGGACGAGGCCGGCAATCAAAATATTCGGCCTTACCTAGTACCCGGACAACTGACTACAACAAAGGAAATGCCATTGTGTGGCAACCAATGGACCAATTTTCGCAAAATAAAATTTTACACTGGATGACAAGACAGATTGCAGACTATCTACGTACTCAGATTTGTACCAAAACGATTAGTCATAACGATATACACTGATCTTCCTTAACCGTCTGAGATCACCGTAGGGGATAGTATTCCTGTCAGGCATACTGTAAGATTACTTGATTGATGGACCTTAGCTCGTAAACATAATCCCGACAATCAGTTTCATTACTGACTGTCCATGGCCCACTACCAGGTCAAGCAGGATCTTTTTGCAATATCTCAATCCCAAATCTACTTACAGACAATCTGTAAATTCAGTCCCCTGCATAAATGAGTTTTTAATGTATCTACATGCTCAGATATTTTTTATCTGGGGAGGCAATAGAGCGGATTTGCACCCCCCAAAACGACTCTCTTGGCAAAAATATGATGTGGCTTGCCAGAAATTTGATGCAACCGAATATGGCAGGCGTGACTCGGCTAAGATCATCGCGTCCCATGCCTGCCCGTAGGCTCATTCAGAGGGTACGAACTTGGTAATAATGGGTCCTCTAATGGCCTCGGAGAATTATTTACGTCAAAATCCAAGATTTGATGGCTGACCCAGTACCAGGTCATGGCTTCCGATTGGTCGATCAGCATCTGTTCCTTATGTCATCACCCTATTTATCACGTGTTCTGTTCTCCATTCGACGTGTTCTCTTGTATTTTGCCACCACCACGCGCAGCGCAACACCGATAATATCATCTCAGCATAAATTACTTGTCTTGTATCTGGTTTTCTTTGTCATCCATCGCCTTTTTGGGTTGCAAATCAATTGTTGGCCCTTTGCAGACTTGACGCGTCGCTGTGAGGTGAACCCGACACGGTGAGACCCATGGATTTTTCCTGAAGGTAACCAACATTCATAGAAACAATATTGTAACATTTGGGATCCAGAGCTACCATGGATGGTGCGCAACGGAATGTATAAAGATGAAGACAAATCATGATTTCTGATATTTCCAAAATCTCAAGGTGCATCAGCTGTAGTTGGGGAATTATCATTCTTTAGGCTTCAGGTCACTCTGTATGTATTATTTAACTTCTGTACAAGAACTCAGGGCTCTCAGTTTCTGTAGGATACAGCTAGAGGCAAGAAGAGATCTGAAAATGCCCCCAAAAAGCAATTTGATGTGAGTCATCTTCAAGACCAAATCAGATTGTGTGTAAATTCAGCCCGTTTTGACTTATTGTCGTTTGACCTGGTACTAGGTCTGACCCGATCGTGTGTCACGTACAGTACTGTATCCACTTGTATGGAGGCAACTGCTTGTCGAGTGTTATGCTGAAAGCTTCCCCCACGTTAGCAATGGTTGCCTTTTTTATTTGGCCAAAAGTCACTTTAGGCTTGGCGTTACTTTTGGCCAAATAGGCAACAAATAGGCAACAATTTTGGGTGGTGGTTACACGTTACATTGCCTCCATACAACAGTATGGATCATTACGGGAGATCATCAATCTTGGCGATTAATCCCAATCAACATCATTCCCTGCATACATGAGCAACAAAAAAAGTGTCAGAACACAAGACTCAGAGTGAAAAGCAGACTGGAACATACATTCAAACTCAGACACATTGAGCAACCCTGCTGACTCATAGCAGAAAATGCATGCCTCATCGCCGTTTCCCAGGCAGCCAACACCTCCTTATCATTGGCAGAATGGTACCCTCGCACTTCAACACTCTCCAAAGAGTCCAACATGCCTGAAACCAGGTGGGTTTCTAATATCCCAACCATTTGTCTCCACAATGGAGCCTCAACTTTGTTGAGTGCCGAGTTGTAGGTATCCACTGTGAACCGCCAAGGTGTGCATCAGCAGGACACCCCATCAGCAGGGCTGTGAGTAATGCTAACACCGGATTTATGATGTGAAAACTGCATAGCGTGGGGCTGAATGTCAGTGTGTGACCTTGGTGGGTTGAGTGTCAATGGCAGTGCAATTTTGGGGAACTAACCGAGCAATAGGGGGAGGGACCATAAATGAATATGCTCAATCGAGTTACCGCACAGGACAGCCTCAAGAAAAGGTGTAACCTCTTTCTCCCACGATGCAACCGTGGCTGAGCGGACATGACTTACATCAATTTGTGGATGTACGAGATAGGATCAGAAGGACTGCCCACAAGCTCCAATGCGGCGAGGGAGTGCAGCTTAGGCAGCCACGGCAAGGATTGGGGCCATGGTTCATGGTCAACCGATGGCTGTGTGAATGAGACACATGAGACATGTGACAAGGACAGGTCTTTCAGGTTGGATGCACAGCTGAAGAGCGAGAGAAGCTGGACAGGGGACTGGCAATGATGCCGCGCAGTTGCACGGACTCGAGCCGCGGGGACGTGAACACACATGTCAATGCGGTCGTCCCCAAGTGTGGTCCAATTCATACAAAAATGGGAGCCGCTCAAACGGTGGGCAAAGTAGGGCGGTGAATTGTCGATGATGGATATTGCCTGAAGGTTGAGGAGGGGAAGAATTAAGGACAGGGGTTCGTTGCCCAAGATCCAGCTTATGTGCGGTTCTGAATCATCAGACACATTTCCGCTGTTATTAATGATGTCGGAGCACACAAGAGTAATGTGCAATTCATTGACGAGGCCAGCTATGTGGGGGGCGGAACATAGGAGGTCGTAGAAATTCTTGCATTGGTTGCACCCTGTCTGCAGAGTGCCAGGAGGTGGTCCCAAGAGAACTGTGCAGAATATGTTAGTATGTGTGGAATGAATGAAGGTTCGTGCTGCTAAGGAGAACAATTTGAGAGCAGGAATATCGCCGTGAAGATTGACGACGATTTCTTGGGGAAGGTGAGAAGACATGGATACTGAAGATTGTGGGAAAGAACCAGGGTTGATATTTGGAAGAAGTTGGAAAGATACTTGCAGAAGCAAGTGGTGACCCTGAGCACTCCGAGTTCTGTGACAGGAAGAGAGACAAGTCATGGACTTTGAAGCGGTTCAACAAGTATACGGCAGTAGCGCTCTGGTTTACCTCACTACAGTGCTGGCACAATAACTAAGTGTTGGTTAAGCGCAAACATGTTCTAGACGCCCAGTGTGGCACCGCCACCATTAGGTCAAGCGGGTGGCGGCGCAATCCTCTTCTCACACATCAAGTCTTCTGTCTTCCCTCGCCTTGTCCCTTGCGGTGGGCTTTTATGGCCAACTAGAATTTTACGATCCTATCCAGCGGTACAATTTTTTTTTTACAGTATGTTCTATGTCTGACTTCTGGGGGGTTCGTGCTAGTGATTGTGAGATCCACTTTGTCCTGATGTCACTGCTGGTATGCCTCCAGAGAAATTTGTAGCCTGTTATCTCTTCTGTGGAATTACGTCTCCAATTTGCCCGGTGACTGTGTAGTAGTAGTAGCATTTTTTTCTCTGGAATTTACACCATTTGAACAGAACAAGCAGCATATGTTTTCTGGACGATGCAAGCCATCTGTTTCCACATGGAAAGCCCTGTGGTAAGCTTGGCGATACATCCAAGGTGCCATGGGAACAGCTCTTTAGTGCTGCTCTCCTTATGAGCAATTCGAGTGGCATCAATATCAGTGCTCAGATAATTCTATTGAGAAACCTGGTTTCTCAAACACTTATTTGGAAGCCAGGTTTCTGGGAACCCCTGCTGATGGCAGCAGCACTGCCAGTTTGTGCTGATGCCAGGAGATGCACTGTCAACATGTTTCCAATGGCTTCCACTGTACATACTGTCCTGCAGTGAATTAACCTGATGGTACCTACTATTTTCCTTTCCTATGCACTGAACCATCCTCTGTTCCACTGACATATAAAATGTTTCTGTGGTTCAGGTTGTTGCAAGCTTCTGTTGGAATGTTCAACTTATGTTCCCTGGTATAGCTCTGACAGAAACTTTCACAATAACTCATCCACTAGTACTGGTATGTTTTGGTCCAGTAGGACTCTGGGCTTTAACCACAGTAGGCCGTGTACTTAATGGCCATCAAGAATCAAGCCTGACAGTAAGGTGAGAAACTGCAAATCACTCATGATCAGACCTGGGCAGCCTGAGAAACCACAGGGACTCAATCTGGTATGTAGGACCTCGCTGTGTACACTTAATTTTTATTCAGTACCTTTTTTGGAAGGGCTACGCCGCCGTGAACCAACTGTGAACAGCAACTTGATTCAAGCATTTGAAACTCTGATCATGGCTTGATTGCTGTGAAAGGGTTTCCAAGTAGCCTTTTGCATGGGTTTCCACAAAATTACCCGAAACGGCAGGGTTTCTGCGTGAAACCGGGTTTCTCAATAGAATTATCCATCAGTGCTCTTCTCATCGACTCTTCTACTCACCATGTCGGCCTCCCCCCGAGAACTGCTTGTAGGCCTTGGTGTGACTTGGGTCGTGTGGTGGCTACTTCGGTTTCTCAGCAGCCAATCTCTGCTCAATAACATCCTGGGGCCACCCTCTCATTCCGTGTAGACTGGCAAGTGTTCCATCTACAGCTATCCGGGTATGCCAAACTCCTCTCAGGGAACTTTCTGCCCCTCTTCGATCTGAACAGTTGGGACTTTCACAACGAGATCACACAAAAATGTATGTCCACCATCCTGAATCAACCGTTAATGTTGCTGATGGACATTAAGATGGAGGTATTGTAAGGATCGAGGGTCCACTGAAGGTCTGTCTGTGCCGCCGATTCGCTTGGTACCGTCATTGATCATAGTGAAGTACAAGATGCTGTACATCTTTGACCCCCTTGCACTGTACCACATCACCGTCAAGGTCGCTATTCAATATGTCACAGCTCATTAATTTTGCACTCACATTCTTTCAGGACCAGCCCATCTACGAGCCAAGCAATGTGGCGCTCCAGTAAGTGGACACAAGCAAAGCATCGAAATGCATCAATGCATCCTCTTTTGCCAGAGTCAGCGACATTGTGCTTGGAAACGGACTGCTCTCTGTCGAGTCAGGTTAATTCAATAATTCAGACTCTATAACGGAGGTTGCTCACAAGGCTTCATGAATTAGGCTCGCACCATCGGAAACAACACAAAATGCTGAATCCAGTGTTCAACACCCTACACCTGTGCCAACTTAGTAAGCCATCGGGGAACACTAACTTCCTTAAGAACTGACCTGTATCCTGAAAGCATCACTCTTCTATGGAGTCACCCACAAGGTCTGCAGATTGTTCCTCAGGTTCAATCCCCTGACGAGACTGCGTAGCTCCGCAAGGGATTAACGAGCAAGGTCATCACCAGTTTCGAGGAGGTTGTTATATACCGAGCCGAAGGAAGAACAAGATGAACACGTCCGGAACCGGAACTGGGAACCGGAGGATCGGAACTTCCGGAAAGTATATGGGAGGATAACGCAAGCACCACAGGACAGTAGGATGTGCGCACTACCATTGCTGGTGAAGGAAAGAGGACCGGAGGAATTAACCAGAGGACGACTCAGTGTAAAGCGTAGAGCAAAGCAACATTAATTATCAAACTGAAGTACATGGCATATGTTACGGGTTTATATAGCTAAGTCCTAATTGTATTCCTAAAAAGGTGCGGGTCAGGTGACCTGTCGGACATAACAATAATACGAGTCCCAAAGAGGATGAAGAAGTGATGTCGGAGAAATGAACAATAAGGAGAAGGATTATAAAGACGGATAAACGGGAAACGCTCAGTAATCCTTCATTGCGTAAAAACCCGGTGATCCGTGATGAGTCCGAGAATATTCCGTCCGGTTCCGGACATGACCGGAAAGTCAAGGACCGAGAAAGCATGGATATAACAGAGGTACAGCATCCAGAGAAAAAATTCTAACATTGATCTATGTGGACCCCGTAGGTTGACATACTGCACTGGCTGAACTGCTGTGCCATCCAACTCACGGGCCAGGGTGGCCTAGGATACTCCTTCGACAATCTCACCGACGATTCTGTACATCTGTACAGCCAGGGCTTTGGGACCTCGAGTAACACGCTGCGTGCATTCTCTCACTCCAAGTCTCGCTGAATAATGTGTGTCCACGCCAGACTGTTAATAAAGCACCTCAACCCCATGTTCACCTTTGTGTTGCCCTGGACGAAGAAGATCGGCACCCCGCAGTTCCAGCGCCTTGTTGTGGATCTGACACCCTGGAAGATGCTCCACGTGTTCCGCGACATCGTTGACGTCATGGATGCGACTGTAACTGAGATCTACGATGAGAAGAAGCACGTGCTGGACAGGGGTGAGGAGGTCGCAGACAAGGACATTATGGGTATTTTGAGGATCCTGGAGAGCCTCGAATTTTCGGATCCATAATTCTTTGAACAGTGCGGGCAAACGAGGAAGCTGAGCAAGTGGACTGATTGCCTGACGCAGAGGTTCTTGGACAGGTATGAAGCACCTTCCTTATTTTCATCTTTACGACAACTCATTCCGATCATTCTTAAAGATATCATGCATCTAGTTTTCCCTTCATATAGTCCCATCCTGAGCTGCCCACCCCAACACAGGACAATAATAATATTCGCCGCTGATGGAGACCACAGGCATAGCGCTTGTGCGGACGCTCCACCTCCTGGTGCAACACCCAGGAACCCAAGAAGATCTGTGGCAGGAGCTCATAGACGCCACCCAAAATCATGAGGGTGACCTCTTGTACGACACGCTGATGGCGCTGCCGCACCTCGACGCGGTATGCCACCAGATGCTGCAGCTCTTCCCACCTGTGCCGATTGTGTTGTGCATGTCAGTACACATTATATATATTTTTCCTGTCCGAACCATGATATTCGAGTCGAAAACTGACCGCAGTTATATCACACGTGAAGATGTTGTCCTGCCGCTATTGCATCCCATTCGCGCAATGGACAGTACTAATATGAACGCGATCCACATCCCACGAGTCACCGACATCATGCTCTCGATCTACGTGGCGAACAGGAACTCGGGTACCTGGGGCGCAGATGCCGTGTCATGGAACCCCGCTCGATGGTGTGCGCTGCTACCAAAGGCACATGTGCCGGGGATCTACTCACACATGTAAGTGTGCATGATTCATTCAACACTGCAACTGGGTGTTCACTGTTTAATCTCGAAAAGAATGATGTTTGGGGTGGGTCGCGCTCGTGCATGTATGCATATCTGTCGAACTCAACTCACCGAGCATGTTTCTAACAGACATGATGTGTACAGCGGATTCAAGTTCACCCAGCTGGAGATGAGTGTGTACCCTGGCTTGTAGCTTATCTGCTCAAGTGTTCACCATCCATCATCTGCAGAAGTCGTGCTGAGTGTCCTTGTGACGGCCTTCAGATTCTTGCTGTCTGACAAAGAGGTGGTGTGGGACATGGGGTTCATTTTGAGCCCCGGGTGTGGGGCGAACATGCGATGCAGATGCCGCTGAAGCTCACGCTGCGTGATGCTGCTTAGCGAGTTGACTGTGGAGGCGCTAGAATGTACTTACAAAAAACCGTCGGTATTTATATATATTGAGGAACAGGAAAAATGGATAGGAATACCTGGGACAGCAGGGAGACTCGTCATCTCTGAGAGTTTTAACTACAGTTTGGGATGTACCATGCCAATTCATGTCAAGATTGGAGGTGGAGCAAAGACCAGGTGTTGAGTGTACATTGCAGAGGCGGACAATGAGCTGAGCCGTAAAGCCCAAATGAAAACAAGGAGAATTCACGGACGTTGAACTTGAATGCCCACTAACTTTAGTTAGTGGGTCCTATAGCGCCCTATCACAAACTTGAGTGTAATGATTGAAATCAGTACTTTTTGATTGATGTATTGATGAATTCCATGATGAGCCCGCCAGTTGAAAACGATGGGTTGATACTATCTTTGATTCTAACATGACAATCATCTTCTGTTAAACTGGGCTTCTCCATAAGTATTGACAGCTAGTCAGTTGTTCACATGGATCTGTGTGGTTCTGTTGTTTATGGATTTGTCCGCTTGCCTCCTGTCTTCTACACTCATCCCCCAAGTTGTAACTTTTCTCGTCATGTCCATCTTGGTGGCTGGTGTCTACACTTCAAATGTCTCTACGTCTCTTGAATCTCTGGTCACCATCTTGTCTTCTGACTTTGTCCGAACTCGGCTTCCATTTCATTGCTCTCTTCGCTTTGCTTTTACCATCAACGGAGGTCCTCATGGAGTTTCACTATTGAATTGGCTTGCTCTGTGTCTCCTGGACTCATCACCAATGTCTGTATGGGCCTAGACTGGAAATCAGGGGTACAAGAATGGCTCATCGGTCTTGGATTGCAGCCTTCCAATGGTTTTGACCATTTGCACCCCTGGATACAGGTGAGTCTCTGTCTTTTTGCCTTCTTTTCCTTATGCTACTTCGTTAGCTCCAGATGGGCTATCCCATCGACCCGATTCCTCCTCCACCTCCGGTATGCCCTATCCGCTTTAATCCGTTGGGGATAGTTTCCGATGTAATTCAGTTCATCAATCCATCCATGGCGCGGTACATCTGGAGCCAGTACATTTTCTGGAGATACAGGTATGGGTGCTGTTCTTCTCTGTGTGCAGGCTTCCTCGCTTATCTCCCCCACTGTTTCCATAGCACCCCTGCCTGCATACGCCGTGCACGGTGCATCACCTACGTGGGTGCAACACCCACATATGCGCGCGGTATTCTGCCTGCGTACGTGCATGGTATTCTGCCTGCATACGTGCATGGTAGTCCGCTTGCATACGTGCATGGTTTCCAACCTGCATACACGCATGGTCAGCCCAGGTATGCGCATGGCATCCAACCTGCGTATGCGCATGGTTTAATCCGCCTGCGTACGTGCATGGCCCCCAAACTACATTGTCATCCTCACATGGTACACAACCTGCATACATGCATGGTATCCAGCCTGCGCACGTGCATGCTGTTTCATTTGCATCTCCACATACTACTGTGCCTTCATCTGCCACATACATTCCTCCGCTGTACAATAATAATTTTATTCATGCTGAATCTAATTCTTTATAACATGTTTCTCCCACCTGTGCAGGCCCCTCCACTCGACGTCCCAAATCTGGTCCCGTCCATCCTGTTCTTGGTTTGGATGTGATGTTTCTGTCTTTGGAACCTCTTGAGAATGTGCTCGTCGGTGAGATCTCTTGCCTCAACTCTCACCTATCCCTCGATGGCATTCCTTCAGGCGGTTTGCTACCTCTGGCACTAGGAAGACTCTGGTGTTTCATTTGCTGTCTTGTATGTGCACTTCTGTCCTGCCGGATGGTACACATGCCTTGCCCCATGATGGCTGCAGATCCGTGGGGTCACAATTCACATTGGTTCACCATATGAGTTATACTGCATATAGTATCCTTCTGGCTGCTTCTCACCTTTCTGAGCGTCAAGTTACTTTGTTGTCTCAGACTTTGGGAGTCTCTGCTTCTGACCTTCTGCAAGTGCTTTCATTGAAACGTGCTGATGTGCTGACACAGCACTCTGTTGCTCATCCGTTGCTTTCTGTGTTCGAAGGTATTGACAGTTTAACTAGACCTGCTCTTATTTCTCTTGGGGCCTTACACAGCATTGATTTGGGCACCAAAAAGGCTCCTGAGTGTAGAGATATCCTTGCTATGCATCTGGGCGGTGGCGATTGTGGGCTTCATAGGTCTGGTTACAGACACCTAGGCTGCACTTCGCTTTTGGCCATGTCGGAGGCTCATAATGTAGATCTGCATGTCCCAGCTATGGATCTGGAGTCCCCAATCTCGGTAGATCCAGAACTGGCTCAAATGAATATACTTGCCAGTGTAGTCAAACGACTTTCAAAGTGACCATTGAGACATGTTCTGCAGATGCATCGAGTTGATTTCACCCCGTCAGATGGTATTGCTGCTCTCCAGAAACATCTGAGGTTATATTTGAAATGTTTACGTCGAGGTAAGAAGTTGGACTCCCATCATTTCAGGAAATCTCAACATGAACTAGAATTGTCTGCCTTGAGGTCTGATTGGCTGACTCTGGTTCCTGGGGTTAAAAAATGTGCTTTGGTTGAGGCTTTCCATCACGCAATCTTGGATGATGCCCTGTCTACGTTTGTGTGTGGAAGCTGTTCAGGAAAACATTTGGTTAAGGAACAGAGAAGAGTCAATAAAAGGATATTGATATATGATTGTTGCACTGCCCCGACTATGACGATCTTCAGGCCAAAGAATCCTCGGACTCTGTGTCGGAAATGGACACCGATGATTTTGGTGGGCATTCAGAATTAGATATGACCATGGATGTAGATACAGTTGCAATCTGTACTACAAGTAACTATGTAGGCCTTACTGCGACTTGGGGGAAGCGAGTCAATTCACCTATACTACAAGTAAGTATGTAGGCTACAGGTTCTGTGAGTCTAATGTAGATACAATGACGAGGAAAGAACATACCCTTACTGCGACTTGGGGGAAATGAGTAAGGGCATCAGACGCGGGTGTCACAGCATATAAGCACTTGTGACACCCCAATTGGGTAAGTAGGCAGTCCATGATGAATCCGTCCTCCAACTGATACTTCAGACAATAATCAGGATCAGGTTCAAGATCAAAGTGGACAAGATCAGCCCACTCCCCCTGTCCCTTGGCTGGATCCCGAATGTGTTCCTCCACCTCTTCCTTCAGACGAACCTCAAAATTGCGGTGGAGCACATGAAAATGCCAGGTAAAAATTATATTGGGATTCCACATGACAATAATCCTGTTAACGAGTTCAAAAACCCAACTCTGTTTCCTATGATATATCCGACTTTGTATCCCTATGGCATTGGAGGTTGCGAGGATGCGAGGCGCAAAAGCCTACTTTCTATGTGTTCTCATGTGAAGCATTTGTTCAACCTTTCTGACAGATGATTTCAGACCCATTATTCTTTCCTCTTCACGGCTTTCAATATGCTTCAGCGGCGACAGGTTCTTCTGAGTACCAACCTAAAGGTTAAGTGCTCAAATTTTGATCATGTAGCAGCCCAATTTGGAACTATATCTCCTCAAACTGTCCACATAGTCTCCGAACAGATTGCCAATGGTGACAGCCAGACAGCAAATAATATGGAGGAACATTGTGTTCTGAAATTGATGAAAGAGGTTAATATAATAAATGCCCATGTTTCTGGGTCTTCCCAGTCCAAGTTGGTTATGAGAAATCAAATATGCGGACTCATGATTGACAAGGGTCTTTATAGCTTCTACCTTACAATCAACCCAGCCGATGTTTACTCGCCCCTTGTCAAGTTTCTTGCCGGGGATGAAATCAATCTGGATAGTATGACGAAAGACACTGTACCTAAATATTTTGACCAGGCCCATCTAATTGCTAAAAGCCCAGTGTGAATTACTATGTATAAGAAGCCTCCATGTACTTATATTGTCACAGTCCTCCAAGAATTTAGTTCATTCTTGGATGCGACACATTTGTTTGCCTTTGTTTACTCTATTGATCAAATGGTTCCGAGTCGTGATCAATGACTCCCAAAGAAATGCCTCGACATCGCCTCGACATAGCATTGTGAGTCATGATTATCTGACTCACTTATGTAGTTTATAAGAGGATCGCCTCCCTCTTGTGAGGCATCTTACCATCTACTGCAATACACTTACTTGTTGAACCTTCAACCCCTGTGTGATCCCTTAGTGAAGCCCCACGCTCACTGATTAGATTACTATAACTCAACTTTTACTGTCTCACATTGCTGTAATGCTTGAGCTTGCGTCAATAGTTGGATTAGCGGTCATAAGAACTTAGTGATATTCCTAAGTTCACATTGTACAAAGATTTGCTCTTGTCTGAAGGCTTCTTTTGGTGAAAGTTCCCCATGTTGAACCAATTATATAAGGATTACGATCCCAATATTCTCGAATCTGTTCTTATTTGTGTTGCCAATAGGTAACACCAACTCGCTACACTACTACAACACGTGCTACCACTGCGTGCGCTCACATCCGTATCCCGTTTGATACCAGTTTTGCTTACACCCAGCAGTTTCAGCCTGATTTTTTAATCTATACATGAAAGCATTCATATCCACCATTCTAGGGTATGACCCCAAAGGTAAAGATGAAGGAGGTGGAATCCTCGGAGTGGTCAAGGCTTATTACGGTTGCGTCGAAGCTCAAGGACGGGGAACTCTGCATTGTCACATGCTCATATGGTTGGAAGGTGGACTGAATCCGAATCAAATCAAAGAGAAGGCCTTGAAAAATGGTGGTGACTTGGAGTTCCAGAAATGACTGCTAGCATTTTTAGATGACACTATCTCTACTTCTGTACCTCCTGACCCCAATCCCACTTACAATACTGAACTGGGTGATTTTGACTCCTGTGCAACCAGAGGTCCCACTCTGAGAGATAAAGCTCAAAACCCGGAACTTGCTAGGTCTAAGGATTTGCATAAACTTGTAAAGCAGTGTCAGTCTCACACTCATCATCCGACTTGCTTCAAGTACTGGCGAGGCCCACCCGAGCCTAAAGAATGCAGGTTTGACCTTGATGAATCCAATGTTGTTCCTATCAGCATGATAGATCTGGATACAGGGGAGATAACTCTGTGGTGTCTGGATGGGCTGGTTAATAATTTCAACGAGACCATGATTGAGGCCATTCGATGTAATATGGTCATTAAATTTATAGGATCCGGTCCAGCTGCCAAGGCCGTGCTTTATTATATTATGGATTACATTACAAAGACTCAACTGAAAGCTCATGTTGCCTATGCCGCTTTGGAGTTGGCTGTGGGAAGACTGGGAGAGTATGACCCTGAGAAGGACGAGCACAAAATCAGAGGAAAGAGATTGCTTCAGAAGTGCGCTCATTCGATGATAGCCAAACAAGAATTATCTGCTCAGCAGGTAGTGTCCTACTTGATGGACTTTAAGGATTATTTCACGAGCCACAAGTTCAATAACCGTTACTGGACTTCATTTGAAAAATTTATCAATGAGGAGGATCCGAGCCCAGAATGTTATCATAAGAAAGATGTGATTCCTGAAGAGATACCTAGCATGGAAGTTGAAAATGATGATGAGGTACCTTTAGTCTCGTCTGACCCCATTTTGGACGCTTTGGACCAGGGTCTAGACAATGAAGACGAGGATGGATCTGACCATCCGCTGGTGGATTCCTGCACTGCTGGGGATGATGATATCACACTGGTCTTCGACTCTGCCGGCCGAGTCAGGCCAACTGCAAACCAAGTGTCTGACTATCAGAATCGCGGATCTCTGTTGGACCACCTCTCTTTGTGGGAATTTGCTGCTCAAGTTGAAAAAGTCTCCAAATTGTCGGCCAACAGAAAACACAGACCACATACAGAAGAGGATGAAGAGGATGAAGATGAGGATAAAATTGATAGACTTGACCAAGGTGAAATTACCCAGCCTGCAGAAATATCCAATCCTGCATTGAAGGATGACACTGGACCAGTAGATGTGTTAGACGACAACGATCTGTATGACAGTGACATACTGGGTTATGAAGGTCGAATTCGGCCGAAGGTCGACTTAATTGAACCGCACATAGATGCAACGACATATTTTTTGCATGTGTGTTCTTCGGAGGCCAGAAAAGTACTGGTTCCAATAGGTCCTGCTATGCCACGTTTATTGTTTCCTGCCCCATCCTCCGATGTTTCTGAGTGAATCCAGATCACAGGGGAAAGAGGACATGGACATTGTTGCATGTTTTTTCTCCCCATATTTCGGACACTGTCCGCATACTCATCCAGCAATGATGCAGCCAACCCAAGATACTATATAGCATGCTTCTGGGTGTTCACAAGGGATGTCGAATGTAGTTTGGTCAAACATAGTTGCTCATCTTTGCCTCTGTCTGTTTGTAAACATAATTGGACTTTATTTTCGGTGCCCATCAGTGCGTGCTATCGGAGTTTGGGAGCAGAGTTTACAGCCACTTTGGCTGGGGCAAACATGGGGGCTTCCACTTGGGCTCCGGATAATGATGTTATCCATTACCCATGGGTATTATGTGCATGACAAACTTTGAGCTCTCCTACGGATGCCAATCTGGTACAAGTTTTGTGGATACTGTCTGAGTTTGAAATTGATCTGATCCGTCCCGGCTTGTTTTGGTGCCGCATTTGATGCTGGTATTTTATCTTTCTCTTCCTTCACCCTCAAAATTAACCAGTGAGGTTGCTGCTCATTACTCTGGAAGGTAGAACTCAAAACAACTCCTATGGTTTGCCAGGCTGTGTGGATGTTGTTCAATGTTGAATATCAAGTTGTTTTAATGCCAAAGGTGTTAGTGGGCTTTGCTGCGACAGCACGCTACAGAGATTATGTGGCGGGTTATGGTTGGTTAATGGATACACAGTGCCGATCCGATGATCTGATGAATCCCTCGGATCACATCTGGATTCTCCCGCATGCACTTCACAGCTTTACTTCATACCACACAAGATGACCTCCGCTTCGCTCTGGGATGCAGGGGTGCAAAACAAATGGAGGTGCAAAATATGATCAAGATTTCCCTGTGTAAGTAGTTGAAAAAAGCAACAGGATGAGAGGTGAACTTCAATCTCGTGCTGCTGTTGATTTCCACCTAGAAATAGGGGCCACCACAGAATTGTTTTGAGATGAGAGGGAGGTTTATTGTACATCAGGATGCTTGAGAGTACAGAAGACTGGCACAATCACAATATATCACAGTATCAAGCGTAGAGAGTGCTGCATCAAGGAGTTTCAGGGGGGATTGCCACACATGAGTGCGTGAACAGAGTCAAAAAAAAAAGACAGGAATATCAATAACCACAGCCCAGGAGAGGGAGAGCATACAATAATAGAGCATATTCGAAGCTCTCTAAAGTCCCCGAAATCACGAAAATGTCAAAAATTTGATGCTTGATTTCAGAAATTTTGTGACAGCCAAAACGGGAACTTGTGAATTCACGTGTGATTGACATGCTCTACGCGCGCATAATGAGACGTGTCGCGCGCTAGTTAAACACGTCGCATCCATCCGTTGCTGCACCAAAACACACACCCTTCTTGATTTGAGTCGTAGAATACACAGCCGTGCACCGGATACATGATGGTTTAGGCATCACTGCCTTTTAATCAGCTTTAAAGGCCACTGCATTGGGCGTGACAAGAGCAGAACATGGCGGCAGACACGAATCACAAAGCTCTGAGGCAGGTTCTTATTACTGCTGCACCACTTCTCACCCAGCCTCCTCCCCTCCCACCTATTCTTCAGCCAACAACTACGCAGTCTTATGGGCATACCTTCCGCGGTAACTGGTGAAAGACTATGACCACATCCCCTTCTGCTTCGGCCGACTGAGGTGGACCGAGCACGTCCCGAGCAAGGTGGCGAGTGTATTACAGAGGACTGGCTGTTTTCTCTGACAAGCCGTGACTGCCAATGGCGCTTTCGGTATGTGCCAGCAGCTGTCTGTCAAGCCCCAGACCGACCTCAAATTTCCAGGATGACGGCAGATGAGCTTTCCGATCTTACAACAGCTCTGAAGATCCCTGACCCCTTCAAAACAAGGAGCGGACACGTCTTCTCTGCTCTCGAGGCCTTATGCATTTTATGTGCTCGGTTCCGAACAGCTGGAGAGATGTACGCTCTCGCCATGCTATATGATTGCGCCCAGTCGGCCATTTCGGAGATTGTTAACGAGTTGGTGGAGTTCCTGGATGACGAGTGGGAGCACCTGCTTGGCTGTGACAGTGAGCATCTGCTGCACCCGAGCAGATTGAAGGAGTATGCAGCTGCTATCCATGCTCGTGGGTCTCCCCTTGCATCCATCATTGCATTCATCGACTGCACCATTCGCCGCATATGTCACCCTTCCTGGTTTCAACGCCAGGCTTACAACGGCCACAAAAAATTCCACTCTCTCAAGTACCAAGCTCTTATGCTTCCAAACGGAATTATTGGCCATCTGTACGGTCCTGTCGAAGGACGCCGAAACGACAATTTTTTGCTCACGGAGAGCACGCTTCTTGAAGCTCTTGCCGAGTTTGCACACCAGGAGGATGTCGATGAAGATACACCCATTGAACGCCGATACTTCCAGATTTTTGGCGATCCGGCTTACGGTGTTGGGCCCCACATCATGAGCCCGTTTTCGGGCCTGGTGAGCGCACTCTGGAGGAACAGGAGTGGAACGCGCAGATGTCTGCTGTTCGGATTGAAGTGGAGCATGGGTTTGGTATTGTTGCTAATCTCTGGCCGTTTCTGAATGCAGGGTGGAAGATGCAATTGTACTCTTCACCGGTTGGTCGGTATTATCGGGTCGGGGTTCTTCTCGCGAACTGCATAAATTGCCTTCGCCCGAACCAGGTTGCACAGTACTTTGATTGTTTACCTCCCGAGCTCGAGGATTATCTTCATGACAGAACAGATTTTCAATAAATTAATTACAACTACTGGTTGAACAATAGTGAATGTATCGAGCACATATAGAAGTCATTACAGTAGAGTGTAACACAAGTAGTAAGAATATAAAGCAATAAACAAGAATACGCAAATGAATATAAAGAGACTGGATATAAGATTAGCGTAAAAATCGGGACCATTAGTTCTTAAAAACATTGTTGAGGATACCCAAGAATTCCGTCTGGAAAGTCTGAGTGCTCTCCGCAAGCTTACTGAACTCGGCATTGCTCTGGGCACCTGACCGAGCAGTCTGGCCTCGAATTCCGCGCGGTGCTTGCGTTCCTCGAGGCGGAGCTTACGTTCCTCCAGGAGGTGGCCCTGAGGTCGAATGACGTGTTGCGACGAACGCGTTTTGTTTTGCGGTCGTCAGTGGGGAGTTCTCGATGTCGGAGTCGTCATCCTTCGCATGTTTGTTTGACGAGGACTTGCGTGAGCCGTGCGGGATGCTGGAGACGGGTGTCTCGAGCTTGACCTGCCTCGGATCGTCGACAGCGTGCGCTCCAACTTGATTACACAGGTGTGATGGCTGCCTCGTGGGTGGGGAGATTGTGCCCAGTACATTCGATCTCCTCGTCGTCCTCGCTATCGAACTTATGGTCAAGGAGGAGGGCTGGTGGGGAGGGGTACGGTCCTCACGAAGGCGGCAGCGAGCGAAGCGGGGGCAGGGGTCAAGCGACCGGTGTGGTGACCAAAGCCGGCGGGGTTGTCCAAGACGACGACATTGTCTCCTCAGCCACCCGCGTGGCCGCGGTGCGACGCAATGCGACCATGGAGGCGTTGCGAATCATATTTCCGCCTCTCTTGTTCTCGCAGCTTCCTAAAAATATATTTTGATCGCCCCATAGATAGGAAGGCAAAGGGGACACACCTTCAACATCTTGTCCTTCTGCGCATCTCTTATCCGTGTATGCACGCCGCTGTGCCGCGAGTTGGTCTAAGGGTGCCCCAAGCCTGATTTCGTACTCGGCCTGTGATGGCCTTAACGATTGCGGCTGGGGCACGGGTGGGATCCTGAACAAGTGTTTAGATCTGTTCACAGGGGAATGTAGCGGACGCACCTCCAGCAGACGCTGCTTTAATACAGCATCACTGCCCTCGATCCCCAGCTTGTGCACAGCCGTGCCAAACTCGCTGAGCTTCTTGCCCTTCTCCCCGTGCTTTGCTGTGAACAGCTCGACCTCAATGGCTGTTTCAACAATGTCGCGTAGGTTGCACCCGTGTATTTGAGCTCATCAGGCTCTTTTGGGGCTTTAGCCGACCCTTGGCGTGTTTCGACTTTGGTTTGAGTTCAGGAACATCGAGCGCAGGGACTGGGACCAGAGTATGTGTGAGAGGAATATGGAGGGGGGCTGCATTTGGGGCAGGGTGGACAGGAGGGATGTAGAATTGGAAGTTGTCGTCATAAGGGTACACGTTGGGCAGGTACGCGTTGGGGTACGGCTCAAATGCCACGGGGTCTCTGTAGGGTGCCAGTGGCTGTTGCTGGCTCAAATCATCCCAAAGCCAGGGGAATTCGTCATGGAATGAGAGCTCCTGGTGGTTCATCGGTGGATGCGACGCATTGGAGCGAGTTTGTGACGTGTCGAGGTGGTGGGAACACGAGAAAGGAGTGTGAGAACGTCAACAATTGACATGCTCTTCACATCAAGTCTGCATCAGTCACTCGATGTCACTTAAATTTGAGCTCTGATCTTAAAAATCTGGAAGACCAAAAAATCGGTTTTGAATACGCTCTAATGAGAGTTTCCAAGAGCAAAAGAGGCGATGATCCATCACACAACCCCAGAATTAGAAAGGAACAGTGGCAACAGGAAGGAAGACTCAAATGGACTGAGAATGGCACTGAATACACCTGCGCTGGGATGGAGATAACCAAAGTGTAACGCAGCAGATAGCTTGAATCTGAGTACTTGACAGAACAGGTGAGAAATCCGATCGGATCCAGGATTGAATTTGGAGAGGAGCAGAGTGGGCGAAAGAACAGCATCACAAAGTAGAGCAGGGCAGTGTTTATATGCCAGGCATTTTGTTGGAAGGACTACGCATCAGACTTTTGACATTTGATTTGTGAGCTTGAACAAGGACAAACAAGGTCAAAAAAGGCCCGCAAGATCACAAGACGGCAAACCTAAGATACATGCCATACAAACACTGCAAAGGTCATGTGTTGTGATATTTTGTGATGAGTCTCATGCAAAAGTGGGCAGATTGTAAAGATAAATGCCGCGAAAAATGACTGCTCATCATGGGCTCAATCACTTCCATGAAAAGCTTCGAATACATCCTAAGAGTGGTTCAACAAGATTCCTTAATATTTATGGCAATAATGAATGAGGAGTTGTAAAAGTTAGCTCGCAAGCTGTGATTCCTCATCATCCAGTGGTCTATGAGTTTGACGGACAGTTGCAAATTATATATAAGAAGTGCTATAGCTACAAAATATGTTACAGATAAAAATATACAGCAAATTGGTATCACCAAAACATCTAGACAATGTTAGCCTTGTCAAGTTCTTCCATGATTGACATGGGGAGGACACGATGTCCACGGTACTTGCGAGCTGCCCAAGCAGCCTGACATCCATTCAGCCCCATGAAATAGGCATCAACAAATTTTTTAGATCGGTTTCTGACCCTGTGTTTCAATTTAGCCCACGATCTATCATGAGTTGGTCAATCACTTACCGACGCATCATTTCGAGAGGAACTGAGTCAAGAGCCTCACGAACATTGCGTTCTAAATCAGGGAAGAACCGATAGACACCCTTGGCATAACCCCAGCATTGCTCAATGAAGTTGAGCTCACAGTGGAATTTTGGGAGGAAAAAGTACAGTGACTCCACGTAATTTGCGAGTGGTCTCGAGAATGGATTCGACATTGACAAAGTCTGGTTGGTTGAATAAAATGCACTAGCAGCAGCAGTCAATGGCAGGAGGGGCGCAATTAAATCCTTTGCACTCTGCCAACTTATGCTTCATATCACCAAGACCACGCTCTTCAATAATCACAGCCATGCCTTTAAAGATGCCGGCATGGGGGTGGCCTTCGGGGAAGTACAATGACTGGGTTTGGCCGTCAAACTCGGTGTCCTTCATGCGGATTTTGGTTTTCCAGAGGTGACCAGATGTTGTGTGAATAAGATTACGATCAGCATCCCGATCATTGACTTCGACCAACCAATTCTTTCCAACCGATGGCATGAACTTTGGCATTTTTCGGGCAGATAGAGCACCATCAAGTCATTTTCTATGGGTTGTCGCATTGTCATAGACAAAAACATGTTCGAATTCTGGGTAAACTTCCTCGACAATATCCATCATCTCTGTGGCCTGGTCGCAGATGTATTGGCAAGTAAAATAGCCATCCCGATTTTTCCCAGGCTTCAGAAAGTGATGTGCTGTCCAAGAGGCAGGCAGATCAAAGATCACCGATATATTCTCATGACCACCCACCCCCCCAAATAAGGCAAGTCTGAGTAAGCGGCATGGTTGCGGCATCCGGGAACTTCATTCAATCCCACCTCAACCGTCATAGCCTGAGAATTATGATCCTGGTCCATTGCCAGGATGCCCATTCACTTTAATCTCATTTCTAATGTGAATATTGAATATGTACTTTCGAGGGTGCACAAATTTGCCATCATTGATGACACATGCACACATCAAAGTCCATGATCCAGAGATCACCCGACTCTTGGTGCTGTCCTGGTCCCATCAAGTGATGTGGGTGACCACCCGAAATCCACAGAGACAAAGTCAGCGACCATGAGTGAGTGGCATCACCCTTTTGACGAAGCTTGGCTGCTGCATCTTTGTGGTGCCAATTTTTATGACGTCGATCATGGGCATAAAAAACTGACTCGTTGTGGTACCAAACAACGATCTGTTTACCCTTTGGATAAGGTCCATACTCGGGGAGATTATCTTTTGACCAATGCCGCATATGCCCTTCAAGCTGTTTGATAGCTGGGATATATTTTTATCCCGCTTGAAAACCATGTCCTCTTGCTCGTGTCCATCGGAGTATTGACCTTTCTTGGGCTCCGTGAACCTGTAGCGCAAATAGTGTTGAGCTGTGCAGACAGAAATCACCTTGTAAATTCCATGTTTCTCCATGACCTCGGGCCGCAAGGTATTGCACAAGTTTTTCGGCAGTGATGTGATTCCCAATTTCCTGCAGGTACAGGTTGATATCGGCAGCTAAATCCTCATCAACGAGAAGCGAGTCCTTCCAGTCCCCGTAGGGATTGATAGGCAGCAGGGTGCGATCATGGATATATTGACGGGCAAGTTTGCAGAGGGTGCGGACACAATGCCTTCCCCCCCAAGACCAACTGCAGCCTGAAGCGCCGAGGCTCCCCAATGTCCGTAGGTCTTGGAACGAGGATCGACATATAAATTGAGAAAGGCTCTCATGCCCTCTAGCCGGTTTCTAACGAACAGATCGTGTTTCGGATCCTTATATCCCTTAGCAGCCCCTCGAGACTCGCCTCGCAGCACAATGGTCAGGTCTTTAACGGCGTCAGCGGCCAGCAAAATTGCAGGTGCCTCACGAAGCTTCCCCGGAGCCGAAAACGTCATAAACGAGCATATTGATCTTGTACTTCTGGATCAGCGGCAGCAGCATCTTTGAACTCAGCCATTTCGGGATCTGGCCCGCGGTCGGAGTTCTCGGAGTCCAAGCTATCACTTGACACATTCGGTACACCCAAGAGCCAAGAAATGAGATGTCGTCTTCATCGGGCACTTCCTCGACAGTTGCCCGACGTGATTTGGGAGGGGGAGGGGCAGGCAATGAATATTCATGATAAAACTGCGGAGGTACGCCGGTAGGAGCCACTGGCCTCACGTTCTGATAGAAGTACGTGCCGTATGGGGGAGGAATGACCGGGTGGAAGGTCGCCGGCAGGAGAAGAAGTGGACAAGAAGACGTCGGCAGTGATGGGATCTATCGACGCGTGTCCGTCGCGTCCGCGGACATATCAGAAGGTGAGGTCGATGTTTTCTGCGCCGAAGGAGGTTCATTAAAAGGCATTTTAATATCATACTGAGGTGTGCGCACCTTTTCCTTTTCCGTCTCATCATCACCAGTTTTCCTTCGTTTACGCGGGGATAGGGTTTGGATTACGTTTTACTCCCTTCGCGAGGTTCTCTACACGCGTCCGAAGATGTTTGCGCAGCGCATGCTGGCGACGATAGAACACGATTCGACGCAGTGATGTAGTATGAGTGTGTTTGGGTGTAATTTTGGGACAACTTTTACTTCTAGTCATTTTTGCCGGCACTTGGTACAAATCCGTCAGTCTCTACGTCAATAGTACCCATTTAGCTACATTTTCATGGAACCGATAGTCCCGGACTGATGTGCCCATTATTTTGCGGCCTTTTTCACGATAAATTGCCTTATTGTGGTGGTCGGCAACACTGCCAGAAATCGGTGATAAAAACCCGGTATTGCCGGATTAGGAA